>OX402533.1:14367521-14967521 GCA_948098885.1 Drepanosiphum platanoidis
CCAGCGACCAACTGCACGGTGGCCGTGTCACGCAACCGGTGCACGACGTCTGCATCGCGCACAGCCGCCGCCACCTCGTTCATCCACGACAGCTCGCCTCCGTCGCACCGGCCCTGCGCAATCGACAGACAACGAAAATCGTCAATTCCCGTGCAACGTGTTTGTTATTATTATTATTTATATTACAAAAGTGAAACTTATTGACAAAATATTATTTTTCGCGATTCCTATGCTCGCGTCTGTATGACACGCGACCAGAATGAAGATAAGATGCTCGCGTCCCGGTACGAAGAGAGGATTTTCACCGAAATAGATACGTAACGGAGAAAATGGATCGGTAACGACAGTTAGACTCGATTGCAAAACGTTTTATTTACTTTATTGGGTACGTTTTAGCGGTCGATGATTTTTAATACTATAGTCGCAGTCTATGAATATCTATTATGAGCAGAGGGCAACTAGTAGATCTTTCACCACCATTCTACCGAGCCACCACTTTTATAATAGTTAGAAAATACACGTTGATTTCATACACTTACCACAACAGCAACAAATGTGAGTAATATGATTCCGTCGACGGAGAAAATACGTTTGCTATTCCGTACATTTTTCACCCGATAACCGCAGCAATCCGTCATATTGTTTGAATTGTTCGCGATACTCTAAAATGAGACGATTTAAAACAGATTTGTAAATTATTATACGAGTACATCGGTATACTTATACATAGCGTACGATAGTACAACTACTAATTTTAGTGAAAACGACTAATCGTTAAACTCGATATCACCTATAAATACATTCCTCTCACAACAAACCAATTATTAAACATTTTCTAAAATAATACACATATTTTCTTTAATAAAATAATTTATTTTATTTTATCGTTGCACGTGCAATTTCCGTGTGGATATCAATCAGTTACGTGGTTTAAAATGTATCTAAAATGACACTGGTAATCAACGCATTTTTGTTTGAACCAAAAATGTTAGTCCAATTTTGAAATATATTAAGGCGGACGAATATAGCAGTACGAGTATACTATGTATATGAAAGAAATATCGAATTTCAAACGTTTCGGTGTTTCAATCATATAAAGTTTAAAAATACCGTCGAAAGAAATTCAGCAGCGAGACATTTGACTCGTCCACGTTTTGAATTCACTACTACGGCGGTGCAGTCGAAAATCAAGCAACCGGATTTGATTAATATATTAAGACTAAATAATAATATTTGACGTACGTTAATTTACCTCGCCCACGATAATCGCTTGTGTTCTAATGTATCGGCTGACGGTTAAGAATGAAAAAAAAAAAAAACTCGTAATTTAACGTGTTAGTAAACAACAATTTAAAAACTTCATCGCACACATTCGAATGAAAATTGTGAAATATCAAAAAGTATTCGCCGATATTAAAGAATTGAACAATTGATTGAAAATTTTAAAAACAATCTCTGCGACATATCCATTGGACTTCACTATACATATTTGAACGCTGGACTAACTTTACGTATTTTACTAACTTCTATTTTATTATTATTCTCTCTTTTCAATAATGTGTTATCGTCGTTAAACGGCCGTTTATCAACCGGTCGTGTAATTACGTTCGATACTTATTTTAATTTTCTATATCACAAAAGTCATCATTGTACTATATAATAACCGCCGCACGACTATTATGTCCATCGAGTTAACATGGTATGTATTTTTTTGACCCATAATTAATTTTTTACGTAACGGTGATTTATAATGACCCCCAGAGTAGTTGTAGTCCAAATATAAATCCTCTCTGTCATAATTTGGTTTTTAAACTATACTGACGCAGGCTCGCGAACACGATGATTCACAAACGTACACAATACCGTTTCACATACTTATCATAATAAATACTCGACTGAAAATATTACAAGAAACACTGTCGGGTCATGTACTCGCCACGCTTTGACGTAATAAACAATCCCTACGATAATATACAGTACAACAGAATTACTGTAATTTTCTACTCTGTTCTTATCGACATTGTAATACATTGTTTTTCTTCTTTAAAATTACAAGACCTCCGAACGACAATTAATTATTATTATGTATCTAACGTTCGTTCTTGTGACTTTTGAAAATTTAAAGTTTTCAATCTCTATTAATCCATAAAAATATTTACATTTTTACGAACAATAAAAATCGAAGCCAAGATTTAATGATACATTTTTTTTCCGCCAAATTGTAAACGGATTATCACCAAGTTGTTGAATTCGTCAAGTCTTTGTGCGTTTACTATGTACTTATTGTAATTATTGCTTACGATTTTGTTGTATCTTCTCTTTGTTTGTTTTTTTTAACACGAATAACTAAGCTCTGCCATTGCAGTGACGGTGTCGACGCGATTGAAAAACGAGAGTTGATCGATCGAAAATAATGTGTTCGTTTGCCTACTCGATGGACGTCAGAACGTTAAAAGAACAACGAATAAATTTTGTTCGAATCGAATTAGATGAACTGAAATTAAACGCATGCTATAAACACAGTCTAATATCCATCTCCAATTTATATCGCACTATTTATTTCTGTATTTTATGAGCGGTAAATTAAATTAATAGTATTACGCATTATCGCTAATATAAAATAATCATCGCGAGACGGTAAAGGGGGATATAGTTGAGTTGGATAAATTGCGATGTCAAATGCTTTTTAAATTATGTTAAATTATGATAGCTTCACATATTTGATAAATATAAAACAACAGCGCTACAAAGTGTTTGCCTTCCCCCTTTGAATGATTTTTTCTCTTTATCATTGTTCCGTCAAATTAATAATTATTCGATAATGAATCATAAATATAATAAGACAGTCGGGTAAAACGGGTAATCGACCAATTATTACATTTTGTACGCTCGGTACTGTCCACATTCTTCGATAGTAAATTTAACGAGTATTGTCAAGTCCATTTCTCAGTGCATATAATATTTTAACGGGTGTCATATTTGTAAACTATATCGTTGTAATATTACAATATTTTATTCTGAAAGATCGGCACTTGAAAATCCTGCTTTCTGCAAATTATAAAAAAAGTATATATTAAATAACATCACGTCTACCGTTTCCGTGCAAATATAATCATTTAAATTTTTTAGAATCATGACTTGACAGGTTTTGGATTTGTGATTTCGGCGGTTCCTTCGTTTCAACTTAGCCCTGTTCCGAAATATTTAACTTTTACGATGGAGGTCCGAGGATGTAGAGAAAAATGCTCCACCACCGTGGGATTTGGTCATCAAATGTATACCTACTAATCGTTTATTATTTGTTTGCCTTATTTATTCCGTCGTTTTTACTAACTGCTTAGAA
The DNA here is from genome assembly GCA_948098885.1 of Drepanosiphum platanoidis. NCBI lineage: Eukaryota > Metazoa > Arthropoda > Insecta > Hemiptera > Aphididae > Drepanosiphum > Drepanosiphum platanoidis. Next base: position 14,370,865 of record OX402533.1, read on the forward strand.
TATTGAAATTTATTGGTCGAAGGGGCCAGAGGCATTACTCAGCCCCCCGTCGAGCAATTTAAAAATTAAATTCACATTAATCGTTCCTGTTTTGTTTGTCATACACTGTTGTAACATCACGCTAAACTTTAAAATAGGTACTTAAACCGTAGAAAATGCCCCTCGTAAGTATTTCGTTAAATTGTATTCGTTAATTGTTGAATTCGAATTGTTTATGTATTAGAATTCAGAAATAACTTTAAATGATTAATTCGATGAAATGGATACCGAAACGATAATTATCGGAGAAATATGGATCGTATGAAAATTATTTGAGAATAAAAAACGAAACAATCAATTCTTCTCGAAACTCAAAATGATTGCGTTTATATCACCAAGTCCCGTCGTCGTTTCGACACACATCACAAACCAGTCGATTTTCGTAACAAACGTACACACGAGCGACGTACCGCCGCGAACGTTCGCGCCTTGGATAACTCTACCGAACTCTAGTAAGCGGGGATCGAAACCTATCGTGAATCCTGTGCGCTCTCTAACGGAGCTCCATCGAAACAAACACAAGGATACGTTTCATTCCTAACACGAGATGTCATTGAGTACTCCTTATAAATGTACACGAAATGTAATTTTTCGTACGAATCGTAATGGTGTACTCTGTCAGTGACGCATTAGGAATGCAATATACATGGTATTATCTCTTTAAAATATTTTTTTGAACACGGAATTGTTTACTTGAATTTTTCGCATCGAAATTAAAGAAATAAAATATTGTTACATAGTATGTAAAACCTGACGGTACCTGACACTCTTTGGTGTGCTAAACATTTTGAATTTGACGTACGTTCGGATGGGTACCTATTTAAATTTTTCAAATATTAAACTCGTACGTTCGAATAAACTGCAGTTTTACTGCGACGGCGAATATTCAGAGTTAGTGTTACAGAAATGTTAACAAGTCGGAGAAAATACACTTGAAACTATCGTATCCGTCTGCCGTTCTAAAATGTTTATGTTAACGATAAAAACATTCAACTCTCTTTAATATTGATCTAAGATTACCGGAGAATCGTCGAAGAAATGTTGTACATTTCTCGAATAAATAAACGCGTTATGCGCGAAAAACTTTTGCGATTTCTCGTATCGGTATAATATTTCCACATAACCACTCAGGTGCATTATATTAACGTGAAATTCACTCTTATTTCTCAACGTCAGAAATCACAATTTTTTTTTTTTTACTAATTTCGTTGTAATATAAATCGTATATATTTGAACAACCGTCGCGTCGTATATAAAATCGATATGTTTATAATTATTATTATTCTCGTTCGTCCTTTATTGCGGCCAACAAAACATTACGCATCATAATAAATTTTAATACTCGATTTAACCGTCTTGATTTAATTAAATTTAATCTAGCATAATATTGTCTGCGTATTTTTTGAACGTTTAGTATTCCTAACCGGCAACTGCGTCGTACGACCACCCCGAAAAAATAAAAAATAAAAAATTGCAGTCCGTCGTCGGTTCGTCGGTGTACGAACAAGAGTTGAATTTTGAAGGACGCGAGAGTTATAACTTATAGCAAAAAGAAAAAAAAGTTTGAAAACTATTCTCACGACAATATTTCCGGCACTTTTTAATTCGGATACGGAGAACAATCGTCGAAGCGGCGGCGGAGTCCTTTTTTTTTTTTTCTTCTTTATTAAATTTTCACTCGTTATTGTATATAACGGCGTACGACGCGTGCAGAGGCGTGTGCGGTCGATTTGAATTCCAACATTTCGTTGCCGTTTTCCACGGTCGGCGTCACGTTGATCAGAAACGACGAAAACGACCCGTTTAAAGTACCATCTGTATCCAATTGACCGTCGGAGGAGGAAGAGGAGGGCAGCGGTTAGATTCAATAAATCAGCGACTGTAAATTGAGCGCGAGTTAATAGATCTGAGTCATTTGTTCGCGATAAATATATGTATATATATCACTATTCAGTATTACACCGCGATACACGAGTACATATCGAGCGTACGGTTACAAATGATTGAGGGTTCTTCGATCGCGATAAGAATACTAATCAAATATAATCTTCCGGCCGTGCCTCGTGCGGTTTTATTAATGGCATTTTTATTATGATTCGTTATGCTCGACCTACTACGCTAATTTAGAATGACCATATTGAATGAAAAAAAAAAACCGAAATACTCTTCTTTTTTTTTTTTTACCACGAGTAAAGAGAGAGAAAAAAACACTTGGTGTAAAAAGGAAAAACAACGTTTTACGTTTTCAAAATAACATTTTTATTATTCACATTATTTTAGTTGTTGTATATAAAAAAAATGCCTACGTGCATTTATTAAATATTTTAAACCGGTATAAAGTATTGTATATTACGTGATGAAAATTTTTTTTTTATTTCGGTGGGTGTCTATCTACACGTGAAAATACAATTATTTTATTCTGTTTTACCAAATAATTGGCCAAATCGTCATTTTTTTTAAGAAAAAATACCCCGTTTGACTTCGGTTAAAAAATCATTGAAATAATAAAAAACCAATATGATTATATTATAAGTACTACATTAGCAATCAGTGTATGCGATGTAGACAGAATCTCGCATTTTCAATGATTTTCAAATTCTTATTTTTTGTAAAATCAAAACTTTTTAACGATTGACGACATGTGATTCTCAGATTTTTTTTTTGTTCGCCGAGCTCTCAATAGTTACTATTATAATATGCGACATTTACGGATGCCTAAAATTATTTAGGTGTACTAATTTTGAACAATAAATTACTCATAAAAAATAAAATAAGATGAATGATTTAGTTCTATTGATTTGTATAAACACAAAATGCTCGATTTCGTACCGTATTGATTATTAATTTGAAAATAATAGAATTAATAGTATGCGCGATATAGTTTTTACTTTGTCTTTTATATTGTACGATGACTATTTGCTGTTAAATTTTGATATTTTTGCGAACCGTGAGAACCATAAAATTCATCATAAATTGACCAGGTATTATACCATAATGCATACAATGAGAATATTTAATTTCACATAATATCCTCGTGGCTTAAATCAATGTACCTAATGATTAACTCAGCATTTGAAGTTTCCAAAGCATGTATATTATTACGTTATTAAATACGCAGAAATAAAAAAAAATCGTTAGTTAGGTATACACTACGAAACGGCTGAGTTCGCCGAAAAAAAGGATACGGATTAACATTGTTATGATAAAAATAAAAAATAAACTAATATCGTCGTATTTAATATTTATGTTAACGAACCGAACTCAAACGTAATCAAATATGTACTGATCGTACAAGTTTTGTGGAGTTTGATCGAAATCTTTGATATTACATTAAATGAACACGAACATTAATGGCTTGCAAAATGAATGATTAACATGTAAATATTGTGTGAAAGAAATATTGGATTGTTACCACTTGTTCTGATACATTAGATCGGATAATTAAATTTGAACGTTTGAGCCGATGAAATAAAATAATAACGCAGTTGCGCCGAGAACATTGTTGATAAGTTAACGGATAAACTAGTTATTAAATTACAATAAGTTATGATTTAAAGTAAACAAAATGGGTTTGAAAACGTACAACACACTATTTAACGCATCGTGATATCATAACTCCAATAGTTAATTAATTATAACTACTATATGTTGTGGTAAAAATTAAAATACTTTTCAACAAACCTATCAACGTATACTTCAGAAACGGTGTTACAAGTAACGATTTCCTGGCTGATTGGACTTCAACTACTAAACACATTCAATTATCAATAAAACTTCTTCTTAATAAACTTCTCCCCCCCTTACCTATCTGGACCACGGGCATCTCCGACTGTACGAGGTTCAGCAAAAGTCTCAAAGTTAATTCGTATCCAGCAATTCCGGTCCGAAACTTTTCGTAACGTATAAATAAAGCTCCATTCCAAATAACCAATCATAACTTGCACAACGAATACCGTTACCCGTGCTTGTGACGTAATCGAAAAATATCATTCTTACCGGTGCGGTTGTCTTCGAAATCGGAAAACACGATTACCCCATCTCGGCTATGCTTCTGCAATTATATAATAATACATACCGCGTACCCGTGTGCCGTATTTGCAAATCAATTGTGTAAAATATTAAATGACAACGCCATGTTTTGACCAGCTGTTCGAATATTTAAACTACGAAACACCTACATCAAGTTAGCCGGTATTGGAATTTCCTCGCTAAATATTTATACTGTTTTATTATTCATTTCATTCATGATTTAAATTTTTAGAAATAAACATAAAGTCACGTGAATAAGTGAAAATACATCTTTTAGTATCATTATAGGTACGCGAGTGCTTACAAAATGTAATACCTACCTTACATCTTAGATACACATGTGCACGACGTCAGTGAAATTAGCTCCGAATTCGTACCACTCGTAACAAAGCGCATTTTTTTTTTTTTTAGAAACAGTATCATTGTGATAAGATTTTGAATTTTTTCGTATTGTTTGAAAAAATTTTCAATAATTGAAATGTTCTCGGTTTTTGTCGTATGATGTGGACAAAATATTATTACATTTTCCAAACCAAATACCAGCTTGAAATAATGTAGTACAAAGTTTTTCATATACTGTTCTGACTAGAAAAAAAAAACGTTCAGCGTGATTTCACAAATATTTCCTATAAGATTTAAAATTTACATTTTGACAAAACTCCAGAAAATCTGGTAATCTGCAAACTTTTCGTACAGTTGAAAATTCATAAAGCTTTCAATTTCAATACTTAACGTCTGAACGCTTAATGTGAAATTCTTCTCAAGTTGATATTTCTAATCGATGGAAAAAAATATACTGGAAGTCGCGAAAATGTTTTATAATTGTTATAGAAAATCGGGTATTTCAGTGATTTTAATTAAACGTTTTTTTTTTTTTTTTAAGTATAAATTTTAAGCGATTTGAAACATTTATTGAATACTTTATAAGTGTTTCATTCAAATTATAGTACTTTTGAGATTTTTTTATGAATTTAATGAAACTCGTGCTATTTACACGAGACACTTGAAACCGTTGAGTTTTCTTAGTTTTTAATCGGTCCAAGTTAAATAACACTTTTATCTTTTAATGTTGAAACTTGCTCTTACTAGCAACGGTAAATTGGTTTCAAATTTAAAAAAACCAATTCACCAATATCAAACACTGGTCACCTGCCGTTTCTCGTCCGATTCTTGTATTTTACTTTTTTTTTATCGCTACAATTTATTTCGGTTCGTTATCTGAATCCTTAAGACTTCATTATCGTGCGCATAAAACACCATATTATACAAGCGTACGTGTCGCGAGGCCGTATAATATTAAATGTTATACTCCACGAAGGATTAAAAGGATTAAGGATAGATGAAGCAACGGGGTACATACATTTATCAACAATTTAAATAAATAACAAAAACACTCGCGATTACACAAAATTAGTCATGTTTTTATATCTGTATTCATTATTCCATTATTTTTTTATTAAAATCTACGTATAAGATTAATTAGAGACTTACATCGAAACAAATATTTTAATATCATGTATATAATATTTTTTTTACAGTATGATGACATAATATATTATAAATTCTCATGCACATTTTTTGTAATTATTTGATTTTGACTACATTTAAGTTTAAATCAATTTCCACCGTGTAAATTATAGAAAATTAAATACACAAGACGATTGTATTACAACCGACCGCAAAGCATAAATGCAAAGTGAACTCGAAGACTACAATAATTTATATTATATAATAATTATTATTATTATTATATTACATTACATAACTATAGTGGTTATGAAAAATAAAAATGACTTAAAATTAAACCGTAATAAATATAATAATAAATACCATTCAGAATAATAATAATTTTAAAATTAAATTAATCCGGCATCGTTTTCTCAAATTTCCGGAGAACGAAGTATAAAATATTGGTTTTAATTTCAAACGTCATTGCATTGTTAAAAGTCAATAATTTATTATCGCCACTGTTTCGCGGGAATCAAAACAATATCATTTCAGTAGATATCGTATATATTATTTAATAATGTTTATTAAAACACGTGGATAACATCCGTCTTAACTTAATATTATTTTTATCGAATCATCGTGTTAAATTCATAATTCCGTGTGAACAATGTAGCCTAACCTAATTAAACGTAAGTTTTTTGTTTTTTTTTGTTTTTTTTTTTTTTTTTTACGTATCTTACAGACACATTCAAAGGCGGCGTTATTTGTATTATATTATTATTATACATTTATACCGTTATATAATTCAATTATAAATACGTGTTTAATTTATTCCAGCAAGTAATTGAAGTCTCAAAGTGATGACTTCGGGGTAGTAATTATTTTAATGAAATTGCAGTTAATCGTCGAGAATCCACTGCGTAAGTACTAAATATTAGAGACGTGATTATGCAATTCTTCAGTTTGGAATGACAATCGATAGCCATATTATGACAGTAATCCATTGCAACGTGTGAAAGGATTTACTTGACCATGCACAGCTTTCTGAAAAACAAAACGACACGAGTAAATCATTATGCGCGTAATATAGATCAACGTGGATACGTAGATACAATAGTAGTTATTGTTATTCGTTTTTGTAAGGAAACGGGTGTTATTAAATTATTCCGTAGGTAATTGTAATCGATTTATTTCAATGGATAAATATTGAAAATTACGTTATTATTTACTATAAAATAAAAATATTACCACGTTGAAAATAGTAACTTTTAAAAAGTTATAGTCCCGTGTTTTATAACAAAGTTTTATCGGTAAATGGAGAATATAATATTAGCTCTCACAGGATGAGAATAATTAAATTAATAGTTTTAAAAAAGTATTCAACAATATCGTTATTTTTTTTTCCAATTGTTGAACATTCGATGAGAAATATGAAAATATTTTTATACCATCAAATTCAGTGTAGATCGATATGTTAAAAACGGCGGCGTGGCTGTATATTGTAAATATAGTTTATAATATTTTTAACCGCGTATTGTGGGATAAGTAATTATTATTACTTCGAACGTCGAAACGTTTATTTGATATTATAGGTAGGTAGGTAGGTAGGTAGGTACCTACGGATAATTTAAATAATTTAATTTGTTTCATTAAAAGAAAGTCTACGGCCGTATAATTCAAATCTAATTATAAATTGCTTTAACTAATTAAACGAATTTCATTTTTTTTTTTTTTTAATTTAAAATTATTGATGACCTTAATGTATACGAACAATTAAATTATGTAGAGGAGTGGCGGGGTTTTTTTTTTTTTTCCTATCCATTAATTGAAAAGAAAAATTGCCACTCGACGTTTAGAGACGTGCACCTATCGCGTACGAATTAGTTAAGTGATTGTGTAATTACGAACGTTTAGTAGGTATTAAATAGAACGGTCTGCGCGAGAATAAAATATAGACACGCCGCGCCGGGGGGGTGAGAGAGAGAAGTCCGGGAATCCAGCAGGCGTTTCATGTTTGGGATGAATATCCAAAGAGAGGGCCGGGTAGAGAGGCGAGAAAATAAAATTGCTCTGTTATGTGAAAGAGAAGAACGAGACGGAGGCAAATGCCACGTTCAATTTTGTTGCCATGTAAAGCGTACAGAATGGAGAAGCCTCGCGAGAGGGACGGACGGAGCGAGACGGAAGAAGAATGTGACCATGATGACGAAGGTGGTAGAAAGAAACAACTTTGTGTCTGGGAATGTCGTGTTTCTTTGGAACCGAGAAAGCGTAGTAGGTATAGTGAATTATACTATATAATAGATTATTTGAGAAAAGTTAAACCTATATACTCGTATATATACCTTTTTTTTTTTTTTATTATTAATATTCTTTAGTTACATGGAAGACCTACAAGTGAGCACGTTGAAGGTGGATAATTATTTGTCAGTAAAACGAGTTACAATTGGGTACGTATCTACGCCGTAAGAGGTGGTTTTTGTCGAATTTAGAATGTCACCTTATTCGACGATATTTTCATCATTATTGGAGACCGGATGTTTATATTTTTAAAAAATGCTAAAAATAAAATCCTTTTGTGTACGAAAAAATCCCTCATAATGTAATATTATTTTTTTATGAAAATTTAAAAATAAGTTTTTTTTTTCATTAAAAATCCTAATATAACTTAAAAATGCGATTGTGTGCATTAAAACAACTCTCGCTGGCCATTTATTCGTACCTGCCGAAATAATTGTTCAATGCACACAAAGAGAAGAAGTGTTTTTGTAATTGAATCAACTCTGTCGATTTATCAGAAAATAAAATGGCCCTCGAAAAATACTGATTCTAGTTTTAATTTTAATAACTAATAAAAAATATTTATACCGATAAAAAAAAATACTTGTATATTCCTAAAACGAGTATATCATTTTTTATGCGATAAAAAATGTCGCCGTACGACTCGATTGAATAGTAAAACGCCAAGAAGGCTTACCCGATTAAAGCTACACGCTCGCAATAAAACCACGTAAAAACCATAAAAATCCGGTCTCCACGATCATTATGTTTTAAAGTGATAATTTACGAAAAATAAAATAAACGTCTTTTGCATAGTATACGAACGACATAAAATTGTCAAAACAATATTTTTTTTCTTCGAGTGGCGTAAACGACGACGGCCACGAACCAAATCGATACTATTTGTATCGAGACTTTGAACGGAAAAAGTGTCGCAATCAATACGACATCTAAACGGATTATATTTATGCGTGCGGTTCTTATTTGTGTTGGGATAATAGTGATAAATAAGAAAGAAAAAAAAAATTGAAACTCGCTATTAGTCCGTTTTAAACGTGACCAAACTTTGCCTCTGAATATACATGTGTGTGTGTGTGTGTGGGCACGATGGTGTAATTAGTAGCCAATCTAGGTGGGGGAGACGAGGGATGAATTCATTGTTACACCCTTTCACGACGATCCGCAAAATAAGTGTGTAGCGTTTCACTTCGTTCTTTGAACACGCCGACAACGCGACAACAACAACAACAACAACAAAAAGAATGGAAAAAGAAGTTTTGTTCGAAACAAACTTAATTTTCAATGTAAATTAAAAAAAAAGGGGGAAAAAAAGGCAGAGCGCAAGGACACGGACATACGACGCGACGACGTGTTTTCGGGTTTATTTTTTCACAGTTGTAATGAAAACTCTCCGTAAAGAACCGAGTGGGTCGGCGACGGCGGCGCATAAACTTTTTTTTTTCGTCGTCGTCGTCGTTTTACGCGCATTAATCAACCGACGGAATTACTTTTACTACTTAAAGAGCTTTTATTGCAAAAACATTTCGAAATGACCGTAAAACAGATGTTCATCGAATACTAATTTTACCGAGTGCAATACATCATCGACGCGCGCCGATGACATATTTAATACTAACGTTTCGCGGTTTCGCCTGCGGGCGCGCCACCCCCCACAGACGTGCGCGTCTAATACTCCCCGCGCGACATTAATATTTCAATCGGCAGACGGGCACCGCAAAACGCTCAAACGTTTTTTTTATTTCTGTTTTTTTTTTTTTTTTCATTCCAGACAGTCGAGACTCTATTATTATAGGTCGGAGACACGGCGCGATACTTTGGGCGCGTGCATTTATAATAATAAAAATAGAAAAAAAATGAATACTGTCGCGCATAGTGAAGTGCCGTCGTCGTCGCGATTATGTGGATCGACGAAATACGCGATTAATACGTCGAAGACCCGGGTGAAAATATTATACCTGTCTTGACCGACTTGATCGGTAAGCAAATATTATAATTAAAATAACATATCTGATGTTGGGACAATGGGTGGAATTGCTCCGGGTTATTTAAGAATAACCCCCTCCCCTAGAATTTTACTTTAATATTCGAGTGTGGCGTAAAAGGGTAGTAAAGGGTGACAGTTAAAATCTGCCCCCGGGTGGCATATTCGTTAACACGGCACTTAACAAACCGTTTAGTAGTATATACTCACTATAATTGTTGAATAATTCGCGAGACACTCAAAAAGTAATTTACCCGCTGAAAAATCGAATAGTAGAAAATTTCTAATTTCATCATTACGATGTGAACGAAATACTAAAACAGCCGTGTATCCGATTTAAAATGGGATTTTAAATATCTCCGATAAATCGACTTTTTCCACCCTATTCTCGAAAATACTCTGAGACTCGGTATTTCGAGGTGAGTTTTTTCTCTCTCGAATCATTTTTTTATAAACAGCAGTCCAAAGCAAAAATTCATAATCCCGCGAAGTCTTATCAAAAATTACACGAATCTCTATTAATGGTACAAAAAGGGCCAAGTTTCTCAGTCTCGTATGATTATTCGAGTACTATTTGAACACTCAATTGTTCGTGTGTTCGTGTTTAGCGATCAAATCACACGTTAGATTTCAACAATGACACACAAGTAGTAGGTATACGTAGTGTGGGGCGATAAATACGTACTTCGTGTTTAACGACATGTAGGTAGGCACGTATGTATACTGTCTATGAGTTAGACACGTAATCGAAATTTCGTTTTCCTGACCAAAATCAACCCCCGTGTGCGTCTATATAATTAAAATGGAGCGCGTTTTCGCAATTTGGTTTTCGTTTTTTAAGAACCCAATGAAACTATTATTCAACAACTCTTTATAGGAGAGACGAATCGCAAGTTTCGGTTGTCTGTAATTGAAGTTTCTCTTCCTATCTCTTATGCTAATCGCAATGTTCAGATCCTCGGAAGTCACGAAACAAAACTATCGTCACGTTATTTTACATCAATAATATACCGTCCCGATGAATAAATCTCGTATAGAACGGTACGTTACGTTATAGATATTATTATCATTGTAAAGAAAATATTAACGTTGTAACATTTCTAAAATCTAGTCGACGATACAGATACGGTTTTCAGATGAAATTTTGTGACGGTTACGAGTCGATTGAAAAAACTACGCGTCGTCGTCGTGTTGACACTGCCGAAAGCGTACATTTTTTCCAAAAATGTAAATCAATAACAGACGACAAATAATCGATAAAAATAACGCGGCGGCGCTCGGAAAATACGAAAGGGACACGTATCGACAGTCGATAAATATTCCCGAAGGGCTCTGCTGCAGGGTTTTGTTCGGGACACCGGTCGACAATTTTTTAGTTAAGGATACTTTCGAGAGAGCCGAATTACGCGTGACTTTCGGATACTGTGCTCACGCACGGGTTTTATACGAATTGTAATGTAGAGCATACGTATCGTCAGCCCGTAGCTGTTCTGTTTACGTATAGCCGCATTACTGCACTGTGTTGTGTTTTAAAAGCGTTTATACAGGTTTTTATTTTGTTAGCAATCGAAACGGCGTGTTCTATCTCGCTCACAAGAAAAGGAATTATTTCAAGCACTTGGAACGTTATGAGCATACCAAAATGCCCTTACAAAAACGTCCAACTCAGACCTTGGACTTTAAAAAAAAAATCAAAATAAGCTATTATTAAGACTCATATACGCTGTTTTTTTTTAAAATACATTTTTCAATGGAAAAAGACGTCGAATTTGTTTTACAAAAATAATGCAAAAGTCATTACCATATTTGAGCCCTATTTATATATAATCAATTGCGTGACAAACGCATTGGCCGATTCGAAAGAAATATTCAAACCGCCATGAAGGCGACAGCGAGTGTTTTCGATACGAAAAAAATTGAGAAAAATTTTCACCTCTTCTCCCCTCGCCGCGAAAAACCCGTAAAAGCGAACAAGTTAACCTCGTGCGAAATTATGTCGAGTGCGCGATGCGCGTTTGAGCTATGCGAAATATTTTAATATCGTTGTCACTAAACACGAGTTTAATGGTTATGAAAAACATTATATTACAGTCAAACCTTTGTCAGTTTATACGAAGTTAAAACTATTTCAGTTACGTGAAACGTAATAAATTAGAGTAAACGATTTTGTTTATCTTATACAGTAAATGTACATTATAGGTACGAGAATAAAAAAAAAAAAAAAACGAAACGAAACAAAACAAAAAGGTATATCTACTACTATACACTTAACCAAATTATTTTTTTTTACAAGTTTCAATAAAACACGTTACTTACACGTAAAGACATTTCGCACGCGCGTAATCAACAAAGTTTTTGTCACCGAATCGACGCGATAGAAAAAAGCTCCGGGGGGGGGGGGGAGAGAGAGAGATACGTACGCCTGTATTAGGGCAATCGTATACACTTAAGTGCAGCGCGTCGAATGAAGCTGCCGATATTAAGAACTACTATTATTCGTATTATCTACATTGAACATCATTATTATCCAAAGGATGCAATATTGTCAAAATATGCACGTGAAATCAATAATGTCTTTTCGATAACAAACTATTTGAACACAAAAATCTCACGTACAATAAATGTATTGAAATATATATATATATATATGTGTGTGTACGTATAATAATTGGGTAAAGTGAAGAGTAATGAAAGCCTTTGATGTGTACCGCTTTCATGCGGTTCCTTTGACGTGATACTTTGCGCTGACCCAATTGTATACTCAGAAAAAGTTTCCAACTCTGAACAAGGCCATTAATATTAAAATATATATCTATATCTATATCTATATATATATATATAGATACATATACACGTGGAGCGAAAAACTTTCATGGAAATACTATTATTTGTATAAAACAAAAAGAACTATTCAAAACTATATTTAACGGTGTGTATCCAACACGCGACTGTGTTATTTTCTTTTCGTTTTACTGCAGTAATTTACGGATGGTGACGAAAATGACTTAGTTAATAGTTGTGTATAAAATTATTTTCCAAACGGAATACGACAACGCCGGGGAAACTTGAAGCGTACACAGTCACCGGTGTGCCAGCTGTGTTTCGGTTCGCGTTGAGACGAATGCGTACGTGTGTTGTAAATATTATTATATCACTTCAAAACTAAATCTTATGTGAATTGTCAAATTCGAGGAGTGATTTTGAGCCAAGACAATTTGTTGCAGGTAAACAATTTGTACTTCGGTAACGATAACTCGTCTGTAAGTTTAAATGCGGAAACCCGATGTGTTTATAATTGTTTACCTATCATATTTTTAAATGGTCAGGAATATCGTATTATCTGCAGAAAATAATTTAGATTATATTTTTAACTTTTTTTTCATCGAAAACATAAAAGACAACTGGTCAAGACTAAATAGGTTTAAAACTAATCGATATTGTTCCTTCCATTTAATAATGTTCGTAAAATATTGAAATAAAATAAATCTCGAGTTTCGATATAAGCTTTTGTACGCGAATAATTTTCAACTATAAGAAAAGAATAAAGAATAAAGATAATTAATTTATAATTATTATTCTGTGAATTGATTCACTTTAAGCTCCGAGATAGGAGCAAAAAATTAATGGTTTTACAATAAAGTTTTTTTTTTTTTTTTGTTTCAGAAAACACTTTTTAATGTGATAAAAGTTTTTAATAATTTATATAGTTATCATTATTGCGAACATTTTAAAGATTAAAAATCAGACAGACGTAACATTTTCAGATCAATCAGATTGCAAAATATTCCAGTACAATTTCCAAGAAAATTGTATTCGTCCAAGAGAAAAAAAAAGACCAATATAAAAATATACGTAATATACGTATTATAAACATACTATGCCAATATAACTTAAATCGAGTAAAATCACTTTGAAAAAAACAAAATAATGTATTCCGAAATAATATTATAAACTAGACTAATATAAAATACGTTATGAAAATATTGTAACACATATCAGTGTCACGATGAAAGAATAGGTACACAAGGAAGTACCGAGGAAGACCTTTAACGTTTTCTTTATTAATCAGAGAAACTTCGACAGCTAAGTTTTAATGAAGAAAATACACCTTTTTTTTTACGCTTTTACTTGGAATATTACGCGACCATAGTTGAACCGAAGACACATATTTTAAATGAAATACTTCGCTACGAATTACGTACGGATCGGAACCGCTGGCGTGTACGTACTCGTACGTTGTCGTCGTCGGAATCGCGACGGTAACGTTTCAAAGACGGTTGAATAATTCGCGAGATAAATCATTTAACTCTCGCGGTGTACATATAACACTAATAACTGCATTCCCTCGAGACGTCCGCCAGCGATCTATGCAACACTTGCATTATTTTAGCAAAGTCGTCACGCACACAACATAACACACACACACATATACATAATACAAATATATATATATATATTATATTACGTGCTCGTATGCTATATAATCGAACAAGTTTTCGGCCGAAAATTCGTTATTCCGCGGCTGCGGTTCCCACGGGGGAAAAACGTTTTCCGGCTAAACCCTCCCCGGCCCATCGTCGGGCCGCATTCGTCGAGACACGCGCTCCTCCGGCCCGGCGACACTCGTTAACGTGATATTTTAAGTTCCTTCCGACGGAAAACTTTTACCGTTTTGACGCGTACACCACGCCGCCACCGTCGTATACTGTAATAACAACACCCGACGGACTATGTTATACTTTTACATACATGTATATACTTTTGAATACATGTTTATGTGTACAAACATTGAAACATACACGTACAATGTATATACATATATAGTATATATATATACATATATAGAGTAAAAGAGAGAAACAGGTACGCCGCAAACCATTTCGCCGTCGTCGTCGGTCAACTGTAATAAAACATCTATATATATTTATACATATACATGTATGTAATATATAATAAGCGCACTCCTATCGGGAACACGACCCACGCCGTATTAAATGCGTCCAACTTGAATTCGCTCGTGTCTTTAAAGTTTTAAACAACGCACGTGGCAACCGCGTCACGAACGATATAAGATATGGGTATGTAAGTATACGCTCGCCCGAATAACATTATGCTGTTATGATAACATTGTGATATGTACACATATATTATAGTCTGCATGAGTCGCGATAACTCGAAAAATTTGAAAATTACATTTCGAGTCTGCCGAACCGAATACCCGGGGGAATACGGTGCATTTTTGGCCGATTGACTCGTCGCGTGTGACGACGATACGTTCGAGTTTTTGTCGCGCTGTTAATTATTATTTAACGGCACAAGAGAAAATCACGCCGTTTGAAAACGATTTTCAGGCCATTGCGCGCCTTCGGGAGATAATAATGTCTTCCGAATACAATGGCCGTAGAAATATTAACGATACATTCTAAATATTACTCCGAAAAAATAATGAAATACGTGCAGCAGCAGCAGCAGCATTGGTAGTTAATTGGATAGACGTAAACTGTGCGAATCAAAAATAAATAAAAGTCATTACCATGTAATGAACCATTTCATCTATCCAGTTAACCGTATGACGATACGTGACAAATCACGAAATTGTCTGTAAAATCGTGTTATGCTATACTACCGATTCCTTATACGGCAGCTATTACGTTTTGAGCATCGAGGTGACGAAAATGCACCGAGTGTGAAGTTAACTGCAGCGACGTTTCCTGGAGGGGGGATTGTAGAAGACACGGGATTTTCGAATTGAAACTTTTCGAGTAATCGCCACAGACGTATCGTTACGGTTAAAATACGAATATCGGTCAAACCTTTACGTCTTATACTTTCAGTAATTGGTCGAATTATCGAACATTTACCTCTAGACCTCGAGAGATGCAATTTTCTAGGATATACATTTCAGTAGGTACGGTCATACACGGTATTGCTGTTGCAGTTCCGACTTTTAAAATTATTATTTGTTTTCAGATTACAGAATTCGTATATTATGTACAATAACTTTGGTAAAAAAATCGAAAATTATTTTGCGATTAAAGAGAAGAAAAATCAGCCCCAAAGTAAAAATAAGCAATTGGAACGCGTTTGTAACACTAGTATATGTAACACTAGTATCTATTACGATGTATGATAATAATGAAACGTTGAAAAAATCCTTGTTTAAATTTTTTTTCTCTCATAAAACCGTAAGAATATCGTCCGCTCTGAATTCTATTCCATATCTATTCGATTAGGATCGATTTGTATAAGCTCGATATTCAGACATTTACTGAGAATAGTTGATCAGTCCTACAGGCTGATTACCGAGCATCATACTCAACCGCGACACACTCGTTACTCGTGTACAATATAATTTTGAATGTTACTCGAGTGTGATGGTTGGTAAGGTCCGACAAAAGCGGGCAGTGTACATATTACCGGGGTAACGTTAGCCTTATCCACACGTTTATAGCATAATAATAATAATAATCCGTGGAATAAAAATAGAAAACTTTCGATTCGTGTCGAAGAGCTCACGCCACACAACGCGCGACAACGGTCTTTAACCCGTTGCATTGTGTTATCGGCGTTGATACAATATGTGTAATATAATGTGTTATCCGCACTGAAAATTTAGCGCGTTCAAACTTTCTAGACGCTCAGCGTGTATTATATGGTATCATCGCGCAGTAGCCAGTAGGCATAAATGTAGTATACACACACTAGTATAACATAAACTACGGGCGCGCGCGATAGACTGTGGCGCGGAGCGATCAAAAACCCTCCTCGCGCCGGTATTAAGTCTCCGGAAATTAAACGTTCGCTATATGTACTTATAAATATATATATATATGCCCACCGAAAACGATCGTCGTCCGTTGTTGCGCAGTACAAACCGTATAGACTTTGAACGCGCGAATGTTTATATAAATATATGTATGTGCACAAATATCTATGTACGCGTGCCTTTGCTAGGTATCTATAACGATATGGAATTTTAAGTGATGGACCGTTCTTACAAGTTGTTACAAGTACACGATATACTTACGGCACACTACGACACAGATATTATATACCGAGTGTCTCACTACGATTGTTCTCAAAAATGACTTTTTTCCTACAGTATCGAAATTTTTTCATTGACAATCAAAATAAGAATGATAATATTGTTGTAAACACGTTGAAATTTTCACATTAAAAAAGAATAACATTTTTTTTTTTTTTTAATCACTATGACCTGAAATTTGTTTTCATTTGTTGTTGGATATATATTTATTTAATACAACATCGAAAAAAACAGGATTAATGTTTACGAGAGTTAAAAGTTATATTTTTACGAGTTTTGGTAGTGGCGTGGTGTGGAACTCGGTAGACCGAGGTAAAAGGTAAAAGAGATATAAGAGGTAAAAGCCTTCTCGAACACAGAAATAAAATTATAAAAATAATAAATAAAATTAATGATGGTCTCGTGTTAATAACAAAAAAAATAAATATAAACTATATGATTTACATTATTATAAATTTATTAAAAAACAATAACGTTGTGTGTATACTTAAAAATGAACTTTACCGGCGTATTGTAGAAATATACAAAATAAATGCAACGTTATAATTTAAAAAGGATCAAATTTCTAAAGTATAAGAAAAAGAAAAGATTTTCAGAGACAAACTCGATAGGACGCCCTTTAGAAATATATTTAAACGATAATCTGTCGTAAAAATTGCAAGTGAAAAAAGTCGCCAGTTTTATATACGATCGAAATGTCAAATGTGTGTCTTCCATACACAAAATATAGTATTTTAATTTCAATAGAATTGGTTTAATTTTTCGTCTTCAGAAGCAAAAACTTTAGAGGAACTTTGACGATATTAATAATACGTTTATAAACAATATGTAACGAACAATAATCTTCTAGCGTGTATACATATATATACTCGTATATTAAACTACAGCATTCCGTTTTTAAATTAATAATTAAGTTTTCCGCGCTTTGTCCGGCTGAACTATACGCGTTTAATATCATTTTGCTCTTCGCCCCAAAAACTTTAGCTGTGTTCGATAATTGACGGAATTCAGTTGATTTATCGGGATTTGTATCGGAAGCGTATTGAATTACTTTTTATTACCAGTAGTATTCATTAAATACACAAAACTTTTTGGCATAGTTTACTAATTATGTAAACTCAACTTGAGATTTGATACTAAACAATCTGACGTTTTATTTTCGTGCGAGTATATATGTACATGTATTGAAAACTGGGTGGTGTAATTTTAATCAAAAACGTTTTCATTTTTATCGAAAAGTAATCGTAAAATATTGGCCAAGTTTTTAATCGATTTTTAGGAATCCGACAAAATGTAAAAGCAAGTTTTTTTTTTTTTTCCCGAGATGGTAAATTATACGATCAGAAAATAAATAAAAATGTATTTGTATAGAGAGAATCTTAAAAGCAAAGTACATTAAATTAAAATATTCAAAGTCATTGGTTACGAAGAATAATCGATGGAGGAGGGAAATTCGGGTGTATATACGAGTATATATATATTTATACATGAAAAAAAAAAAAAAGACAAACATCGAGTTTTGAATAGCGTATACAATAACAGAAGTAAAAGAAAAAAGTAGAAAAATTAAATTGTTTGAAATAACCGATCAAACCGCTGGTGATCGATAACGGTGAGAAGTGAGTAGAAATAATATAATAACGGCCGCGCCGGGTAAAACGGATAAAACAGAAAAAAAAATGTAATCGGTTTATAATGTAAATGTACAGGAAAACAAAGGAAGACATACAAAGTACAACAACTATGAAAATTTACTAACAAACATCGAAATGGGAAAGTATCGACTGAACGTATTAAGCAGAACAGTGTATAGACGCGTACGACGCATTGGTTTTCAAAATAGATTCTTCCGGTCGCCTTGCCCAGCTTTTCCACCGGGTAAAATATGTTTTTCACGCGTCCACCCGGTCAAATCTTCAAACACCCGCACCCGCACACACACGCGCGCGCGCGAGTAATGTCACGACTTTCTGGTCGGATTCGAAATTCGCTCGCGTTTTCGATAAAGTCGACGACGGCCGACCCGCGTAGTTTTGTCCGGAGCGCGCGATGTGCCGAGACCCTCGCGCGTGTTTATTTCGTTAGAAGTGTAATTATTCGATAAAATCGCATTATCGGAACGATAATGGAAACGCTACGTATAATCGAATTTACACGCCGCCGCCGCGCCGTCGTCGGCGGGTTTTTATTTTAATTTTTTTTTTCTTTCACTTATTCGTCTCGACCAACGGTCCGCCGCCGCCGCCGCCGCCGCCGCCGCAGACGAGACGACTGCGCCGCGCACACGATATTACAATATTTACGTTTACGAAATATCCGGATGTTACAATCCTTTTCGCGCGTTTTACATTACGGATACGCGGACGATTGTTGTACGTTTATTGCGCGTATAGTATACATATGTGTACATACGTGCAGGTGGCTATAAACCCGCTGTGAACAGTGTTTTATTACCACGTCGAGCGCGGAGAGCAAACGCGATTGCGTTTAAAATTCAATTTATCGAATTAAAAATAATAATAAAAGAATAAAAAAAAAAAAAAACACGGCCGCGCTAGGTGGTCGGCCCTCTATTATTCTGTACGCGCACACATACAGATATACAACGTTCGTTGGGCGTGCGATGCGCACGAAAACCGACACGAGAATTATTTCATTCGCTAATTTCTCGTATTCATACGATATATTTATATACGAGTATATATATATATATACGTATTTAGCATTATATTTCAGTACAAAAACCCGTCCGAACGGCCGTCGTCGTCGCGGCGATGAATGTAATTTATTGTTTATAAAATATGTAATCAATTGATTTGAAATACAGCGATTGCCTTTACACGGTCCGTGATCACGCGAGTTGAACACAAGCGGTGGTGAAACACTATAGTGTCGGTCAGGCAATCGGACGGATGTATTATTCCGATGTCAAAACAACGACGGGTGCACGCGTAGTCGTGTTTAAAAATTGATTTCAAACTTCACCACACCGCGGTACGATCTGTACTTAAGGTATAATCGAATTTCAAGTGCTCGCGCAAAAAAAAAACAAAAAACTCAGTCGATATTTTTTAAATACGAGTATATAACACATGCGTGTACCTAGTCAAATCAACTCTACGTATCATTAAAATATATTTTCTCGATTTATCAAAGCGTAATTTTTAGTCTGTTGAAAATGTGTACCTGTGGTTCTTTAAAATATTATCGTTTCGAATTCAATAAGTGTGCAAAATGTTGAAATTCTATGCTCACTATAAATATTAAAACAATAAAACATTTTTAAACTGTAAAAAACTGGAGAGTTTGAAAAATAACTGCTTTACAGTCACAAACGCCCGAATCTATTGGTTCGCGTCGGACTTTGGAACAACGACACGAACCGAAAAACGGATACACGCACTTGACAAATAATCAAGTACAAACAACAAATCATTATAGGTACACAGATCCCTGGAGCGTTGTTCAAAATTTTAAACAATTAATTTTAATTTTTTTTTCTTTTTCCGCTAAAATGTGAATTTGTACTCGTTCTTTATCCTTTGTACGTTTATTGAATTAAAAAATTTTATGAACACAAAGTGTCACTCACAGTGGTCGTCGGCGTATGAGTGAGGATAAAAAAAAAACTATTAAAATATAGTAATATATTAGGTACAATTAACAAATCGAATTAAATCATCGACAGAACCGTAACGATATTAACAATGTTAATATTGTACGATGACGACGAAAATCGAAAGAGCCACAACAACGGTGATATTTTCGTAAGTATTTTTTCTTGTAAATCATCTCATATAATAGTTCAGATTATTTAAAAACATTCTACGCGTCGTTAAAATTGAATACACTGGGATCACGAGTCGATACTATTTGATGTTTCACTGTCGAATGTTTAAAGATCCCTCAAATCCTAATTGACACGTGAGCCATTACCAATACCGCGCGGCGTCACCGTCACTACACCACAGTACGTCATATTTCGTTGCACTCAATTTATATTAGCTGTATACCGCATAACTTTTAGAGCAACGCAAAAGAGTTAATAATAAATTTATAATTTTGCGGGACTTTTTGTTTTTCTTTCCTTTTTCAATCATTTTTCCTGCACGTGGACTTGTGATTCGCCAACGCCCTCCCCCTCGTCACAATTTTCCCTCCTACACGGTGAAAATATATTTATGAAAATGTCAAGGGGATCTCAAACGAATCGCTTCCACCTCGGGTCGGCGGGCGCAGGCAGGTGGTACCTATTACCATTACGAATACATGCCGTACATTATATATTTATAAGAGTACAGAAATCGTATCAATCGAAAATCGCGTGACGGGACAGTGCGGAAGTTATCACGGTATGCCGCTATAACGCGGTTATAATCAGAGCGGGACATTATTTATTAAACTTATACGCGTTTATAACGACGACGAGACCTTGACGCCGAGTGTCGCTGATTAAACGATATGTATTATTACCGACGATTATAAACGTGCGTTTATTATACGGGCACGCGGACGGTTTGAATATTATGATGCGCGTTGATGTAGTTGTTCGATAAATACATTTTATAATAACGTGCTGTACGAAAATCTACGGTTATTAATCACGGCCACTCGTTAATTTCGATGGCGCGAAGCCTCTATCTTTATTCAAGCGACGACGGTTCGCGTGATATTGTACGCAGCCTAACGTAGAGAAAGTTTAACGGCCGCGCGCTCACCGAATCTCTCGATAAAAACGAAAATTTCGAGAAAATAATAAACGTATTTCCGTTGAACGCCTGTGAATTCCAAAGCGGTTTAATTTGTCGGTCGATTATACTCGCGAATATTATACTCCTACGCCGCCGCCGCCGTGATCCCGTATCGTTAAAACGTCTAATAAAAAAAAAAACCGATCGTAAGGAATTGGTCGTCGTCGTCGTGTACGCTCCCGCGAAGAGAACGAAATGTCGCAACGTGGATCGCTCGAGAATGTCAAACAAAATACTACAGTGTAGTTAATTATTTATTTAAGTGCCCGTGCACAGCGGCTAGAGAGAGTCAATATGCTTGGGCGTTTTAAAAAAAAAACCGTCGGTCAATACGCAGTGTTTCGACTATTTGAATTGCGTTATTCAATCGTGCCGGAGCGATGAGTGTGTCCCGCCCTCGACGTCGTATCCGTGGTTATAAGTCCATTTCGCGTACGGAGGATCTATCGTCCCGGACGGGGCGATTTCTCAGAGATGATTTCATAATCGTTTGAGTAAAAAATATTGGAAAAACAGCGAGACGTACGCAAATATCAACTGTCGTTTTCTCGCGATCCAATTCGAAACTTCCGATTTATAATAAGTTCGAAATCATTATCATCACCATGATTTCTGGAATTCGTTTCACGACAATATCTAGACTTTTACGACGAACGAGTAAAAATATGCATATTTATTTTTTTTCACATCGTTTGTTACTTTTTAAGATTTAAAAGTACATTATCATGAATTAGATTGATCGTTAAAAAAAAAAAAACTAAAATATACAAAAATAATTGGAAAATCTCGGCTTTCTCGTATTATTTTATAACGCGTTATTGATCTCCGCAGCGACTGTGGCACTCGAACGATGAGAAATAAATCATTATACGAGCGTTTTACGTGTGATTTGTTTTTGTTAATTTGAAACGACACGAGGGATAACGTTTTTTTTTTTTTTTTTTGTCGCCCCCTAGTAAAAAAACCCATAAATACGTCATCACCCGAATGCAACCCATCGGGTTGGAAACAATAATTCTATGATTGTTATCTTGTTGTTCGTTTTTTTTTTTTTTCCATAATAAAGGTGTTTTATAATCAATTTAATAATATTTTCATTTTTTCTTACCGGCAGATAGACTTTCGGTGTTACCTGCAAAAAACAAAACAAAATTAAAATTTTATTTTCAAACTAAAACGTTCAAAAAATGTTTTTTCTCCGATTTCAAAACACAGAACGACAAGATAAAAATTAAATATACATTAAATAATCCACTATTACCGCGAGCAGTACGTATGGTGAAACCCTCGGCGTGTTTGCGAACGTTATTTATTTATGTTTTTAAAACTAGTGTGATTGAAATGTGCATTTATCATTCATATGTAATATGTATACTTGCATGCAAAAGTTCGACATACTATCGAACACGAGTGGATCGGTTCTTGCGTACCTACCCCGCGAGACCCCTGGTCGGGAGTAATTTTTATTTTTTTCGCGTACATTTTTTAGTAATTTGAAGAGCGCGGTTCGGCAACGCAAAAAGCATCACGTCTTACAACTATTACTCTACTCTAACGTCAATAACGTTTAACGAACATTATCAGTCTTTAAAAAGCTTAAAACATAATATTATCTATTAATGAGATCGACTATGCCCGAGGTAAAGGTTCAACGGTTTTACATTGGCTAATAATAATATTAATCAAGAAAATAAACCCGTAAAACAATTATTTCAATCAATAGAGTTTTACCGAGTTATTTTCCATTTTCGACAATACTCATCGAAATATTAGTAATAATGTCACCGTATACCATCGCGCGTAATTATTACACAGCGAATATATTGTCCGCTTATCGGTGGAGCACGTGGATCCGATACATTTTCGTGCGAATCGCCCGTGGCGGAATGATTTTCGAATGCGTTTTGCAGAAAAACCGTCGTGAAGCGAAATCTTTTCGTTTTTTTTTTTTTTTCGGGATGTTTTAACGGATAGTTTCGAACGGTGTTGTTTGTTCGTCGCAACAAAACGAAAACTAAAATCTCCATAGCCGCCGCCGCCGCACTCCCTCCCGCCGACCAGTAGACGCCGCCGTTATTATATTTTGATCCCGTCAGTCGACGGTCGTTTTATTAATAACAATAAACAATCTCGCGTCTGTTTTTGGCGTAAAATACACGAGTCACGTGCTCCGCGCCGCAGTCGCGCGAAACTTTTCGAATAATTCAAAATCTTCTCCGGGTATACGAGAGGGCCCTCGATTGACCGATCGATTCGTGCGGACCGCTATAGTTTGACGGTTTTATATCGGCCAAACTCTTCGTCTGTTTGCGATTAAATAAAAATGTACACACAGCACTGGCACGCACGCACGCGTGTAAGCACGTAAAATCCGAGCGTTAAAAAAGCGATCGAAAGTCGATGTTATCCGATCGAAAACTATTCCTATATTACTTTTTCCCCATCGCGCCGACCGAGCGACGATTTCGTATCAAACATACGAGTAGATCGTAGCGATTGTAGAATTATTATTTTCGTGAATTCGTCTCCGTCCGTGTGAATTTCATTTGTTCTTTAACCACAATGCCGACCAGACTCTGATAAAAGAAAAATAACGAAAGAGAAATATCTCGCCGTAAGAAAAACCAGTGAAAATCCGATAATCGGGGGGGAAACAACATGAGAGAGCGAATTGTACATGTCGACGAGTCAATTTTAACGACGAATATACATTACACGTGTATAGAGCTGTTAATCCTAAACCATAAGATTTAATTTTAGTTTTTACTCCGTGTTTAATTTTTCCCGAGCGTTTTCGTGTACACTTTCTGTTTTAATTTTAACCGTTTTGAAATCCCATTAATAACAAACAACACACGCACTCGCGGGCGCCTCGGCTGTCGGGCGCGCCGATCGAACGTCGTTTATAAAATTCGTTTCTGTTTTAAAATCAGACAGCGATCCGGTCCGACGGGCCATATGCGACGAGAAGATGTCACTAAATCCCCGCCGTGTCACTCGTCAGGGTTCGGGACGAAAAATAAACACGCGGGTCCGTTAATAGTATTTTTATTATTAACAGTGGACCGCCGTCGCCGCCGCCGCCGTACTAATGGGCACTATAACCGAAATTCTATATGTGTGCGCGTTTACACGAAAACTGTACCGTCTACCACGAGAGTGCAATAATAATAACAATCACGCCATCTCCCTCCGAGGAGAAAAACAAAACCGCCTACGACGACGACGACGGTTCCGACCGTTTAATATCGAAGGTCGATGGAAATAATACTACTCTAGTACGTTATAATAATGTTTCCGGACGGAATAATATTTATGTTCAATTACGATTATCAAAATATTATTACGCTATAGAGTAAATATCCGTCGGTATAGAGTATATACACGCACAGAACGAAAAATACCTGCAGACATTGTTACAGTAACAACAATCATACGGTACAGGTATCGCCGTGTTATTGTTACGTTTGCGATCTGAAACGCGGCGCCGAATCAACAATAATAATAATAAGGACTCAAGTTGGTGCTTACGTAAATAGTGCAGTTATGTAAGTATGCCGAGGGTAATCCGTGACGGCGAGACCGTTCGTCGGTCCGCGTGTTTTCAATCCCGTACGGTCTTGCGAACCGTAGGTACCTATATGGCGTATATGGCAGACCCGCGTTCCGGCACACTGATAACCGTGCCGATCGTATACGTGCAGTTTTTCATCTGCAGCGCGATTTAGCGAGATGCACTCCGGCGGCGCCGTTGCAGTCGCTGTGATGCACGCCGCTTGTGATGCACATCGTCCAGTGAAATCGCGACGTCACGTTGGGAAAAAACGATTCGACCGGCATTTGTCGAGTGCCGCCGAGTGCCTACCCATAAACGACGGACATTACACTCGCGATGGTAATTCGGATTTCCCGAAGGAAAAAATTCTCGAGGTTAAAGTACGAAAAAAGTCTGAAGCGGTATTTTATTTTTTCTTCGACGATAAAACAACAACAGTAATAATAATAATAAATGAATCGACGATTTCGGGCGGGTACACCTACATCTCTCGAATACTGCGTAACCGATCACTCTCGTGAATTTAATCGTATCGCACTACTTTCATTGGCATTTTCACACAACCAGCTGGTACGAGGCGTTTTTTCTCCGACTTTTTTCCCGCGACCAACCGTATTTATCGTATTATACTTGTAGCTCATCACATTTTCTTAATCCGTCTTTTTCCGCGTGCGTGTTTCGATGTTGATGGACGTCGCGGGCCGTTTCCATCGGTCGTACGATCAAAACTGCATTTCACCTTAACCCCCTCCTCCCTCTCCGTCACCAATACTGCATTTATGATGCGATGGAATCGCGATAATTTCCCATTTAGGAAATATCATCAAAATACAGTAAGTTGTGTTTCGTTTCGATTCGATATTATATAATTATATTATGCTTTCCCCGGAAGTTTGGTCCAGATACGACCAGCAACTGTTTATAATATTATAATATTATTAACACGTCCTATCGTATCGTTTAGACGCGTATATATTGTTTAATACGGCGTGTCAACAAACCGATTCGCAATCCTTTGCGATTGACGTCACGCGCGCGCCTCGTCCCGTACGTCAAACATGCGTTTTCAGCCGGTAGAAACGTCGTCGGGGGCGCGCTGGGAAACGCAGGACGAAAACTTTTCGCCGACACATAACTCCTATGTGTAATATACAGCCATCGGTATCGTTAATTTTCCCAACTATTGCACCGGCGTCACTATGCAGATACCGATCGGAGAGTCGTTCGCTTAAACTTTTCCTCGGACGGACAGCACGACTAGGTCTCATTAACGGAACAATTAGTTTGCTGATGGAGCGCAATAATTTCACGTTCGACGTGAAATCGGCAGTGTAATTTTTTCCGTCTGTTATTTGCACAGAGCATTTTTTAAATTAACAAAATGCCGTTCGTGGCGACGATTAATTTTATTATTTCAACAAATTATGTTTGTCGATCGTTAACAAACTTGGCCCGCCGTGTACAATACGCAACCACCATAATGTCGTTCGTTTCTGTGTATATATTAATGCACGAATGTACATATATATATAGAGTTTTAAAATATAAAATTACATCTCGGTTGAAAAAAAATATCTCGAGAAAAAAAAAACCCGCACATAAATTACAATACACGCCATGTCTAATTAAATAAAATACAAATTTTCGGTCAATATTAATCCGTGTACACTCGAGTCAACATATTGACGTGAATTCAAATGTAAAAGAAGGTACACGGATCCGAGTTGCATTGTTTTTTTATGACAACTAATTGAATTGATTTAAAAGTATACTTTTACATTCGATTGTTTCGTCAAATCGCTAAAACAAAGTGCCGTTTTTAGGTCGAAAGCCCTGAAATTCGAACAGCCCTTATTTTACAAAAATTATTTAAAAAATATCATAATTGAACATTTTTAGATCTTAAAATTAGAAGAAAAAAAATCTCGAATGAAAAAAAATATCGACCAGCCATATTAATTTAGTTGGCTGGCCTAAATATTCACTAAAAAAAAAAAAGAATAGAGACTCTAATGACTCAAATTTTTCTTCCATTCGACAGCAGTTTATAGAGAAATATAGACATCATACCGCCGTTTCGTCGTGACATCACAAAGTCACAACCGTCTGCCATCACACACGATACGTTTATTTTGTATAAAAGGTGGGTCGAACTCGTGTTTACGATATTGAACCGAACTCAAACCGGATATTTGTTTTATCTAAAAACCGAACTAGACGTAATGTTTTTTTATAAACTACGCAAAATAAATAATAGTTTATTCACGCGATAAAACAAGCCGAACATCTTTAGGTACCTGGATAATCGATTTTTAATCTTATTTACGTATAAAGCACGAACTTTTCTCCGCAGTTCATTTGATTTGGCTTTTTCACGACTCGGGTTCGACGATCAAACGGGAACTTTCATCAAACTCTCGAAGTCCGGCTCGATTTTTTTAACTCCGGAACAATTCGACCCGCTATTTATTTTTTTTCGCCTACTCGGGGGGTTTTTATTATTTTTTCTTTTTTTTCTTCGTCAACGCACCGAAGGAAAAAGAATTAGGCGCGCGCCTAATACATTTCGACATTCCCGCGAGGGTCGCGCGAAAGGCAATATCCTCTTCCGGTGTTCGCTCCGACCCCCCCCCCCTCCCCCAACCACCATTCATACTAGCTAACGGACATTACGGCTCCCGGAGTTTGGGAGCTAAAGTCCCATCACCGCGACTACTATATACTATATAGCTGTTCGGATCTCTTATTTCGCGGGACAGCAGAACGGAATTGTATATCTATATAACGAAATATATAAACATACATACATATATATATATATATAGATGAAGATTAAACACGTTGTACCGCCGGCAAATTGTTTGCAAACCATTTACTATACGGACCGTCACCGTCGCCACAACCGTTCTCGAGGGACATCTAACTTTTCTGTACGTGTGTGTGCGTGCGTGTATGTGTGTGTGTGTGTCGATACGACGCATTAACCGTGTCACACTGCGATCACTGGTCAGGATAAAAAAAAAAAATTTTTAAAAAAAAGATAAAACCTAGGCATCGGTCGTACGACGAGCACTGTGAACGTGTATACGTTTATTTAATAAAAAATATTTCATACCAATAGTCACGAAGATTACGACTTCGAAAAATGCTCGGAATATTTTATGACGACCTATTTCTATATACTAGTTGTACATGACTACTATAATATTATAATGTGCACCCAAGTGTATGTTATTGAACTATTCACAATACACTGAGGTCCTATTAAGGGGGGGGGGGCTAAAATTGTGTGTAGATACTGCGACGCACTTTGTGTAGCTTAAAAAAAGTCAAGTCTGCACAGTGAAATTTAAAAGTTTGTCGTAAATTATTTTCATTTTTATATTGACATTTGTTGGTATAAATTTCGTATCATTTAATACGGCAAAATAATTTTTATGACGGTTTATCAGTACGTTTCCGGTAAACTGATGAGGGAAAATAACTGTAGAATAGATTTTAATAAAGAAAAATCTACATAGTTCCTACAATAACATATTGAAATCACTTTTTGGTGTGGGTTATGAAGTTTTTTACCGAGTACGTAACTGACTAATAAACCTTAATTTAATACAAAGCGTATAGTTTAATAAAATTTGAACATTTTATGCTTTGGGTTGACGATTATTTGTCCGATACAATTGTTGTGATGTGATGAAACAAGATAAATCGTAAAATAACACACCGATAGGGAAAACAATAAGGTCACGAGTTTTTTATTTTTTTTTTTTTATGTAATTACAAGACAATTAGATTTGATATATTCCCTCGAAAATTCGGTCCGGCCAGAGTCTAGCCTACGAGATCACACGTCTGATGTCCGTCTAGCTTCTCTAGCTCGCCGTCGACCGATACCGTTTCATAACGACGCCACCGCCTCGACGTTGCCTGACCGCAAGGGGCGGTATTACGCCTTTCTTTTTTTTCCCCCCTCTTTCAAAGCGTATTTCCCTTTGTCCAGAATTTAAACTTTTCGCGCGGCGACGATAACGAATTCCGTCTCGGTGGGTGAAAAACGATTAAAACGATTAAACAAACCGTATGCAGTTGTTTACACAATTACACTACTACTACGACGCGCGGGCGTGTGCGGATCGCGGTATATCGCATCGCCTAGCTCGAATACTATTTCGGATTCCGAAATTGATTGAATAGTTTGCGACTCTAAATAACGTTTTCGGCCCGCGCGCGCGCGCGCGTGTGTGTGTGGACGTGGGTGGGTGTCGGCGCGAGTGTGTGAGAGCGTGTGTTCGGTGCGCGTGCGAGCGTGCGTGCGTGCGTGTGTACATTGTTCGGTAAACACGACTCTGTGGATCACATTTCATACATTCAAATAACGCGAATACTACGTTTAATTTACTATTATTTGTTTCCGGCCAACCGTATATTATGCACCTACACGCGGGGCTACATTGATATTATTATTCATGCGCAGTGCTTTATTTACGTAATATCTCTATTACGCAGCGGCGTATACGTATAATACGTATACGTATACGTGAGGAAAAAGTTTGAGGACTAACCTACTGGCGGAAATGAAAACAATGTCGCGACAAATAGACGAGAAATACCGATAATATACCGTCGTCAGAGTGTATAGGCCAAGTTCGGTATTCGCCGGCGGCGGCGTGGTGTGGTCGACCGAGACACGGCGCTCGTGTCCCGAGCGAACGGTGACGGAGCCGATACTTCTTGCATATCATTATGACGTGCGCGCGCTCGCAGTGCCCCCCGACTCGATAAGTTCACGAGCGGTCGACGTGTTTTGTCGTCGTCGTTTAATGGATCGGGGCCGAGTAGTGAGTAGCCTGTACCGCGGAGCAGCCCCGCAACGGGTAATCCGAGTTTAGGACAGGCACTGTAAGGGACGGCTATTTGTTTTTATTTATTTTTTTTTTTTTTTTCTGCGCTTTTGAAATTCATTTACTGAAACATTAGAAAATGCTTTACCGTCAAAACCAGAATCTAATGATAAGCCAAAGTGCGACGAATTATTATTATTCTGCGCTACACGCCTTTCCACGTGGTGCAAGATTGTTTCTCTTGCGTTTCGAAAAACATTTGCAAAAAAATCAACTCAAAGCTTACGTTCTGTTTTTTTTTTTTTTTTTTAATGTGCCTAGAAAAAATACGGACGATTTTTTACTATAATTTTTACCATTTCTCTTTGTAAGTATTCGTTTGGTAGAGGTACGTTTTGTTATTATTAATCCGATGAAAACACACGTCGGGTTCACTCTGGAACCCCAATAGATTTTAAATAAAAAAATTAATAGTTCCAGACTTTTTAGACGCGCGCGTGTTCGTCGCGTAATTATTATTATGCCATAACGTCGTCGTTCTACTCGTGCACAAGCACGCTGATCTAATCCCGTCGTCCGTATAATGAATAATTGTCTCTACTTTACATGTTCAACTCTTGTTTAAAATATAGTATTCTTACCAGGATTGTAAACGAATCGTTTAGTGATGTTGTACGGAGTATTCGGTATGATGAGTTCGCAAAAGAATACCGTTCGCGACGGTAACTCCGATTCGGAGAATAATGACGACACAGTGACATCGTATGCGCCATCGTTTTGATAATCCAATATGTTGATTGGCAATGTTGAGTTCCTAGAAAATAAAATAAATGAGTCGCGATGGCATTACCTCTACAACCGTATACAATGTGTTACATTATTAAAAAATTAATTGTCAATAAACTAGAAAAAAAATATAAACACTATTGATACAACACTACAAAAATAAGAACTAAATTCACAAATTTGTAGCGAACGCTTTTTTTCTTTTCGTTTTTTTTTTTCTTAATCGTACGTCAGCTTTAATGGTAAAGAATTCAATTTTGAAACTTCTTTGTAACAATGCATATATTTTGGTCGTTTCTCGTTCGTTTTATCTTTTATATTACAAGGTGTTTTAATATAATATATTCTCGTCTTTTCACGATATGTCCAACTGCCAAGATGAATTACATAAAAAAATATTTTATTTCAATCAATATTTCTAATAAAAAATATACGATTTTCACACATAATATTATTATTTTTTCCAAGAAAATTTTAATGATTTGGAGACATCGTTATAATGTACACATAAATCGTTTGCGCAAATAAACTGTAGAATTTTAAATAATTATTTCCATTTTACTATCTTTAAACGAATTCTTTGTTTTTATTTGTATTCAAAAATGTGCATATTTTACGCAATATTTTATTATTTTTGGAGAATTTCAAATGTATTTTTACTGCATTTCTTTAAATTGAAATGCATTTTATAGTGCGGTTTTAGAGTTTTAAATGCATTTCACAAGGTTTCATTGCTCGTCATATTCACAGCTTTGCATGTAATATACTAAACTTTAAACTATTAATAAATTGTAAACAACACAGCTGTAGCCATTGAAGGTATACTAATTTAATAATATATATATATCAATAAGATCTTTGATGTGTGCGTGTGATTTTGAAGAAGCAAATTCACTAATGAAATATAGTGCCGATCATACGCCTTCATTTTTCCGTATCGATCTATTCGTCAGAAAAAAAAAATTAAAAGCAAGATTTCCCATATAATAATGGTTTTGTTAAATTTGAAATCAAATTTTTTTCAAAGATGCCGATAAAACATCGACTTAAAATCCCATTTTCAAACAACATTAAGAACTCAAAATAACCACGAGTTAGAGAGTCAACGTCGGTGTTCTTCGTCATTCAAATAATTATACCGAGACATTTTAAATCACATCTATTGTTCTGGTTGAAAATTGATTTTTCAAATTATTAGACAGTGCGTTTTAAAGTTTTTGTTTAATTTTTACTAGTGGAGCTTTTCTTACAATATTATAAATTGAATTTTTTCCACTTTACAAACTGTCTGTAAATAGAAATATTACCGATTACTTCTCATTTTTATAAGAAGTTAACTGTTTTTCTGTTTGGAGAAAAAACAAACATTATTTAGATATAAATATTGACTTATCAAGAAAATTGAAATATGTTTCCAATTTCACCAAGAATCCGTACGAGTCTTTTGTTTCAGGTATAATTAAACATTTGTATAAAAACATGTAACGTCAGTAATCTAATTCTAATATTATATACCATTATAATTTTCATTATATTTTGGACTAAAGAAAAATTGTTTGACTATCTCTAGCTGTTAAAAGTTGGCTGATATTTGCTTAAACGATACTTTCAAAGTAGTTAAAACGTAACGAGTTAAATTAAATTAAACGAAAAAACCGTACATAATTATGGTCTTAATTTGATAACAATTAATTTGCTGAAACTTGATTTGTAAAAGTTTTTATGGAAAATAAAATCGTTTAAACAATATACAGTGTTACTGGAAGACATAAGATTGCATTAAAAGTTGGCTGGTAAAAACTTAAGTTGTTTCCAAAAGAGTTTGCGAAAAATAAACAGAAATTTCAAACAATAAATTATGGACATAACAGACGGCTGATAATCATTATTGCGCGAGCACTTATAATACTTAATAACACACAGCCATAATAATATCGTTAATATTAAAAAATATATACAGCCGCATTATTGTTATCTGTCACGGCCTTGTACGATAGTAATAATAATAATAATAATAATAATATTATGTTTACGTCAAATTTCAACGTTTAGAAAAGTTTATTAATTTGACTTTATAATGTTGTGTACGGTCGAAAACATGATTAAATTCATCGCGCGATCGTAAAATGTTTTCGGGAATCGGCTAAACCGTTCGACTTTGTTTCGCGTTCAAAGAAAATACCGAGCATAATAAATGAGTTTCGAACGTATTGCATAAATTGTGTGTTGGTTTAACGGGAAAATAATGAAAGCGATGTAGGCCGCTGTGTGTGGAAAGAAATGTCGTGCGAAGTTCGCGCGGAACGCGCCAAGTAAACCAATAATAAAACCGGAGAATATAAAACCAATCGACGATTTATCGCATTTTAATTTATCGATTTTACGTGATTTTCACAGACTCTGAAACGAAAATTATGACTGCGGTGTTCGACAGCAATATTTTTGGTGCGCGGCAGCGACGATACCGTCCGGATGACACGCGTTTAAAACTCGACGAAATGACATAAAAAGCGCTCGTTCGAGTGTCACGTGGACCTCGGGCGATACGTGCGGCCAAATGTACCCGCGAGAGAAATAATCGCAAATCAAAATCGTTTTCGGAATTCAAGACGGTGAAAACGACGGTATCGTCGCGTTCGCGTGACCACGAGAACAATAATGCGACGCGAAAATAATAATCAAAGGCGCGTCAACAGTTGAGATTATGGGCCCAGTTATGAGTATGATTTTTAACTGAACGATGGATTTGCATATTATATTTTAGTTCACCAGTCAGTCAAGTTATACTATACGTCATATTAATGAATACTTATGCGTTAAATAATAATAATGGAAACTCGTTTGGAGATTAGGGAAATTGCCATTTTCAGGTTAAACGTAAAAAATTGCAATCGAGTCAGTTGTTCTGACATTTCGACACGTTTGAATACCGGATACAGATAAAATAGCATTTTTCCCAACACCGTGTCGAAATGACGCTTCTTTAGGAATCGAATAGTTTACAAAATAACAGTTGATTTAAATTCGCGAGCGGCGGCGTTCGAAAACAGGGCAGGCCCGAGCGCCTATTACCCGCTCAACCTGCCTCTGACGATAACAACGATAACGTTGTGTTTCTGTCTGACAATGTTGTTTTTCTCGCGGTGACTGACACGGCGACGGCGGCGGCGAAAAAAAAAAACATCGCGGAGGGCGTACAACACAATTATTACCACTCGTTGTAAACAGCCCGTATTTTGCCACCCTGTATGTATGTAAAATCGCGCGCGAACGTTATTGCACTCGGAAATTGTGTGTTTTCGATTTCCCGAACACGTATACCACCGCGTTTGATTGGTCGCGACAATTT
The DNA here is from genome assembly GCA_948098885.1 of Drepanosiphum platanoidis. NCBI lineage: Eukaryota > Metazoa > Arthropoda > Insecta > Hemiptera > Aphididae > Drepanosiphum > Drepanosiphum platanoidis. The sequence continues at coordinate 14,404,992 of OX402533.1, forward strand.
ATAAAACGCATATAGGGCGTATCTCATCAATATGTGGAACTATTGCGAGCCGCCGCCGCCGCTACTGTTACTACTACTACGTCTTCGGTCAACCGTAGACTTAAGCGGTGACATGATTTATCGTCCGGCGACTTTTGTCTCGACGTTTCCACTTTTTAGCGACGGTTTTTTTTTTCTCTCTCCCGAAAACGTCCGCAAGAATAACTGTTGAGTATATTTTCCCCCGCAGAAAAAGTATAAAAAAAAAGTCCCACACGCGCGACACAAACACTATACTGCAGTTTTACAAGTAACTTTTCTTATATATCTTATTCGTTCTTTCTCTCTCACACACACTCACACACACACACACAAACGCTCTTTCTCTTCCTGTCCCGTCACCGTGTGGACACTGTGGTTTTTCGTTGTTTGTATTTATTTTGTATGACGTGTATTATTATACGTATGTGTACACGATGACTCACTATAAAAGTGCGGTTATAATCGTATATACGTACGGGAAAGGGACGACGGACGTAGTAGGGTAGGCTGGCTGTTACGTCCGAAAAATAGTCAACGTTCTTCTCGAAATGTGTTAGACCGCAATATTATATAAATATAATATAATATTCGTAAACCCGCGTACAATATTAACGATCGTTAAACCACAGTGGCTCGTGTTCTCGCTTTCGAGAAGTTCGAACAAGGGCTACACAATATTAAACCAATAAAAAAAAAAAAAAAAACCCCCCCGAGTAATTTTTAATAGTATAATATTATACGATATAATTTAAACTCGTATTCACCACCCCTAATTCGTCGACGAATTCCGACAATATTATGTAAAACAGTTGCGATATTTTCCCTTTTGTCTACCCGTGTACTCACACTAATGTCGCGAGCGTCGCGTTCGAAGTTCATCGGGATAAGGGTACATGGCGTTTGAAAAAGGGTCAATCCCATTTTTCAACCGAACGTATACAGGTCACCTTGGCTTAAAGTATAAGAAACAACACGTTTTATTGTCTGTGAATAAGATCAAACGTTATCGCGCGGATTATTCCGAACGCGTCGTGTTCGCAGTGAAATCTGTCGCGAAAATCGATTCGACTCGTAACAATATCGCCTTCTAATAAGGAATAAAGTCGGTAATTCAATTCCCAGGCGCGGGCCACCGAGATTAAGACATAACTTCTAACGTTTATCATTACGTCCGTACGGATGCCGCGCCGTCGAGATCACTTTTCAGTTTTAATAAGTACAGAGAGAATCTCATTGAAATTGGAGAGAGTATATGATTAATGACGTTGTCGGGTGGTTTATTATTGTGTGATCGCATTGAGCAAAGGGATTTAAATACAGACCAATAACGCGTCTTTATAACGACGGCAGAGATAATGACTATACTCGTGTAGGGTAGTTATAATCAACGTAATTACCACCGTTATTTCAGTATATTATATTATTTATCACAATGAATAAGAAATTCAATATTATTATTGTTAATTTCAGTCGAACAAGGCAATTTTAATTAATTGCAAAACCGCCAATAACAAGGAATATAATCACCGTCTATAAATTAACGTAAATTGAATTTCGGAGATTTATAAATAAGTAGTTCTATTATAGTTATTTATTATAATTATAACGTACACGATATTGCGGGTATTTTAGGTAATTTTTATAAGTAAGAACCTGGAGGTTTATCCAAAGAAACCTATCGAGATATGCACGCGTGTATGAGTTAAAAAACACCGAAATGTGCCCTTGAATTTTATTTTTATGCTCATTAATACGAAAAGTCGATGGTTGATAATTATTTTTGTTTTTATTCCTATTGGGTACTTTTATCTACTTACAAACTATTAAATATATAATGAAATAAATTAAAATAAAGGTCTCGCCTTGAGTATTATAATTATCAAGAGTGCCAAAATGCCACGACCGGTTTCGATTAAAAATCATCATCGGGTGTAAAGAGCGCGTTTTTTTCACGATTTTTCGTTCGATAAAAACACGCCAAATACATCGACTTCCGAGCGTTCACGTTGGAAATGATTTCGCTCGTCTAAATTATATTTTTGAAATTTTTGCCACAATTGTTTCGCGATCATTTACTCGAGTTTTAGTTCTTACTACGCGCGATTTCTATACGCGCAAAACACCCACAGACGCCGGTCGTTCGAATGTTTAGCGCCCCACAGCCCGCCGCCATCGTGACAACTGACAATCACTCTGCGTATCGAACACAGCTCTCAACTTCTTATGTACGAAAAAAACCATACGTCAAAATAGGTAATGTGTTTATGAACATATGTGTGGAATATTTGATACGGTTGTGATCCGTTTTTAAATTTCAAACCGAAGAAAGGATAAATCGATGATGTGCTACTGCGGAGCGTAAACGTACGGCGTGTGCACGCAAACGCGCTGCTGAGCTGTCATATTTAAATTCGCCCAAACTCGACACTATCTTTCTTCTTTATTTTTTTATTTTTTTTTTTTAACACACGACCCGAACGACGCGATTAAACTCGCGCCGACGAAACGACCCGAATATTATTTTTCTTATTGAAAAAAAACACGGGTTCGGTGTATCCACGTCCGGAGAACGAATAAACATCAATAACTATAGGTCAATAATTACTGCCCCGATCGTACTACCCCGCATAGAGACGAATCGTGTATCGAAAATTTGACTTTACGTATTGTTTAATCGAACGAAATTAGCATAAAATTGAATTTAACAATAACATTGTTTTTTCACGTCTATTTAACTTTACCTAATAGGGCAAAAAATCGTAAAAAGTTTATGATCCCATAATTTATTGGTTCAATTCAATAGTCACCCTCACGCGTATTTATAATGTATACATTTACTAAAAATAACGGGTTTAATATATTTTTCCACGATCACAATAATTGTGAGTTGAGAAAATAAAAATTGAAAACTGCAATAATTCACCTGGTTTTAGGAAAATGAAACGCAATTATTCACGTGACGTCGAAAAACAGACGTTTAATATTGCTCTTACCTAACTTTAATAAATTAATTTAAATCGTTGTCGACAAAAACGAAAATGAATTTTATATATATACATGTATGTATATACATACATAGTACATACACATATTATTTTCCGAACTTTAGTTTCAACTCCGATATTTCATTATAGATTTAACTTTTTTCGTGCACATACTTACTGTTTATCATCGTTTCATAAGGTATACGCTTTATTTGCAACGTTTAATTAAGTTACCGTAAAAATAAATCAACGGGTTGACATGGCAAGATACTATAAAATTCGAAAATCACTTAAACCGTACGTTTATACCTCCGAACCATATCCTGGCATTCAGACCTAGTCTGAAATAGAGTGTTTTGAAGTTTAAAAATTAACACAGCACCAGACGATTGAAATCGAATCGAGTGCACAACGTGAATATAATTACATCCGGTGTTAGTAATGTACACATAATAAATTAATATCAGTCACTTTTGGGCTACAGCCGTGAACAATACTTTCCAATAAGCGACCGGTTATATTTTCACTACAAATCAATAATATAATATAATATAATATAGTAATGGGCGAAAAAACGTCGCCGCGATTATACGCGATTTACCTGTTTTCTGTTCCGTTAGTGATGAGCTTGTAAAGTTGCATTTTGGGCATGGGGAATACTCTGGAAACAGTGCAAGATATGTTGACCATTTCCTGGTTGTCAGTCTTGGTGCGCTTCATGTGCATGTGTTGACCCGGCGCTGTGAATGAAACGGAAAACGAACGATTAGTGGTGGTGTCGACGAGAGAAAAAAAAAAAAATGATAAAAAAGTATGGGCAGAAAAATAAACACCGACGTGATATTATAAAATGTTCGGTGGGTTGGCATCGCGTTTGTATAAACATGACGATAAATCGGATAATAATGCTGCAGTTGTCGAATGAACCGGCGACGGCGCATTAAATCTTTACGTCTATAAATAAAACACGTCGTGTCGACCTATACCTATTAAAATAATACGTGTCGTCGATTCAGTTAACTCGGATTCCGCTATGGTTTGTCACAAATCAAAATGATCGCCGGCGATTATTAATTTTCCCGTCCATTGGTAATTCATAATTAAATCAATTATAAATCATAATAATTGATATCGCGAAACGATAGGAATCGCGCGCCGCTGCTGCGATCTTTACCCTGACGGGCGTGTACGTCGTTTATGTCTGATTTCGGTTTTGCGACCGTACCGACGCGGTAAAGCGGCTACGTGCGACGGATCAACAGGTAAACCACTAATATCACCGTCATACCACTCTTTTGTGGCGGTAATTATTACGTTCCGATAAATTAGTCGTTCGGGATGGAGAGGATTTACGGGGACGAAACTCAATCGCTCGGGTCCTAAACGGAATCTCACCGATACCTCGATCCCTGTTCGTTTGTCGCTTTGTGAGAAAAAAAAAGTGCATCGTTGTGAGTTAATCGCTCGCACAAAATCTACGAGCGCTATGGATAATTTCGTGTTCAACGCGCTTATTTCCCACGTTTTGTTCGCGAGTGCCGATTGCGAATCAAGATACGAGTGATATCCGATGCAAATAGATTTCTTCTTTTCGACTTATTAAAATGTACGAACGCTCGCGTTTCGGGTCTTGACGAAAGGATTTTTATCCTTTGAAAAATATTGAAACGAACCAACGTAATTTTACACGTCATAACGGCCACCGGACGAAGTCGACGATATCGCGGCCTGTATACCGCCCGGTCCGGAAATCGCGCGCGTTCGACCGTCTGAGAGAGAGACACGTCTGGCGCGAACGTTTTTATAATATTATTACTGTTCGCGCATACTTTTCACTGCGTTCATAATTTCTATTTCGTTTTTCTTTATTTCCTTCCCCTCGCCCACATAATCTATCTTGCGCGTGTACCGAACGAACAGTGCGCGCGGCGGCGGCGGCGGCGGCGTCCCGTCGTCGCTTATCCATCTACGTCCGATGCGGCTTAAAAAAAAATTGTCACCCCCCCTCGACACGTTTTACTCTGCGAAGGTACACGTAAGCTTATATAACAATATTTATGACTATGTACAGTAGTGCGCACGGCGACGGGCGCGAGTGTGAATGATTCGCACGTCAAAAAAGACCATCAATCAAAAATTCGGGAGGAAAGTAACCGAACGTTTTAGCTTGTAATCGAAAACAACACTCTACCGCGCAGCGGCAGCGACAGCAGCAGCAGCAGCAGCAGCAGCAGCCGTCTTTTCTCCCCCCGAAAAAAAAAAAAAAAAAACAAATCCAACCGTTGTCGTCTCCGTATAAATACGGTCGTAGCCGCCGACGTATAATGCACGGAATATAATATGTATTCGCGCATTACGGTGTACGACGTGTTTACTGCGCACCGTGACGCCCGGACTTTGCGCCGAAATAACAAGAAATTCCAATCGAGTGACCCGCGGCCACGTGGTGTATATAGTACACCTATCGGCCCCGGTCGAAAACGTTGCAAACGGTCGAAATCTCACGAAGGCGGAAGCTAACGCGTCGATACACCCCCGAATCTCGCCGTTTTATAGAATTTATTGTACGTACGAAACCGCCGACGAAAAAATAATCTATCATAATATAATCGATGACGATTTCACGAGGTATACGTTTATTTACACCGTTGTTTTGTTGACTTATTGCGGACGACACGGAAACAATTCGACAATAATAATAATAATAATAATTAACTAACACGTTACTTTGAAAAGAAAAAAACCCGTTCGACCATGCGCGTGTTGTGAATCGAATTGAATGTGTGTGTGTGTGTGACGTCGCCGATTCGTTTTGTGCGCGAATCGCGCGATTCCGTCCTCTAATAATATCTCGTCTTCTGAAATTCGCGATGGCACGGATTTGATTATTTCGGATTTGATTTTTTAAATATTGTTTTATTTGTGACACGCGCGTTGTGTTTACGCCAACTGCAGGAACGGACGCGATCGTGAGATAACGCGTGCTGTTTTTTTTTCCCCCGTAAGAGCTTCGCCACATTGCGTGTACGTTTTGGCAGGTGCGGTTAAAACCGATGCGATCTGACCAGACGACTTTATCCGTGACGCATTTACGCGTTTTCACTCGTAAATACGTTCCCTCTGCGAAACGTCCGTTCGCCAAATTTATTGAAACGGCCGACACGTTATTCCCAACCGAACGGACGTATTATTTTTTTTTTGATTTTAAATAATTTTTGTATATTCTGAATGGTTTATAATACTGAAAAATACAATTTTCAATTTCATTAAAACAAAATGGAGTTGTTAGAACGCATGGCTAATGATATTTTACCGTTTACTTTGTATAATTTTAAATATTAAAAAGCTGGTAATCTCACGATTAAGTTGTATTATAAACAAAAAATCTTTTACATTTAGTATTTTGGTCATTCTTTTAAGACATCAGTTGATAATCATGCAGTTGTTTAAAAATAATCGCCAAAAAGTTCAAGTTGTATATTATTATCGCCAAAGCACTTGGGATTTATTAGATTCAACAAAACCATTCGCCAAAACCAGCACGGCGGAGACGGAAATACTGAATAGGTACATCTACTTAATATTCAAGAAAGAGAAAAAATCAAGCCAGTAACGAAGATTTTTTTCTCTAAGTATAAAGGTGTAAACCGTTTTGAAATATTATCGCATGTCGATTGAAATTTTTGATGAGCTGTTAGAAATTATTATAAGCCTACACATAACTACTCAGGCAACCGCAGTATTTCGAAATGTGTTTTTAATAGCGTACGTTTTTCGTTGCTTGCCTCCGCGTAATAGCTCTTTTTTTCTTCTTCTTCTCAATAGCCGTGATGATACGCGATGTGTTTTTGGATCACGTCAAACGATAGAAATATTCTCAACACATGTTTGAATACTTGTATAAAATTTAATTTTCGAAATCTCAGGAGAATCTATTTCGATTATTATTTTAATATCGATTATATGGCATGGCATTTTTTTTCTGCAGAACTCGATGAAATGTTGTTTTGAACGATATCGCGCGCAAGAGACGTTTCATTGTACCAAACGAAAAAACACAATAACTATGGTCGATTCAGAGGAACAGATATTCGAAGTTCAATAATTGTAAACAATACCAATCCAGACTGAATCGTTTTTGAATACGTATAGCGAAATATCCATTTGAAAGTTTTTCATGTTTTTATTTTCGAAGAACATTGCCGAAACTCAATAACAATATTAACATCACGCCAAACATGATTTCTCAATAGTTTCAAAATCACTTTTTTTAACACGGCGTTTTTTGGGGAGGGAGTACCCTCCGTACGTATGCGAAACAACTCGGTTTTTGTTTTGGTCCGTAAACATTTTCGTATCATAGTGAAACAATTGTTATTGCATTGTCTGTTCGGTGTGATATTGATGTAAGCGTATTCCCTCGGGGGAGGCGACTTCTCCAGAGGGACCGTTAGTTATCACGACGAAATAGATGCGCACCCTAACTTTTTTGACCTGGCACGCCCTGCGACTGAGCTCACCGATAATAAAGTGTATTGATAAATGTACGTTTTTTCACTACCGGTTTTGCGTTGGGCGATTACAATATTTACGTATTTTTAGAATCCAAATTTCGGACTTTTTATTACACATTGGTCGGTCGTACGTTCAGTTGCGAAATATTATTTTTGTTCCATTCATGAATTTCCACCGTGAAAAATGCAAGCCTTTGAAAAGGGAAAACGTGCCTCGACCCGTCGAAAGCCCTCGCGCCATTGTCTATTATGGACACGGATCTGCGTCAATATTAACTCGATATTCAATGTGCCCAATCGTGTTGAAATTCGAATTGGCCTAAAACGCAGCGCTCAAACGTTTTCCTCGCATGACGCACACGCATTAGTATCGTGCGAATAAACTACGATCGGGGTTGATAATGACAATTAATATACATATTGTATTGTAATAAGCCGCGTTTATTGGTGTCGACTGTGAAAAACAAAACGATTTTTATGCGCAAGTGAACAGAATTGCACCGCATTCAATAGCATTATCTATACTGCATCTGTAAACGTATGGATACCGCGGCGAAAAAATAATTATTCACTTCGAAAAAAAAAAATGAAAATTCGAACGCAAAAAAATAAATAAATAAAATAATATAATAGATAAACAATGGCACGCGTCGTGATGTTTTTACCCGGTCGTTTGTGTAGAGGTGTTAAAATTTGCGAGCAACACTTGCGAACACGAATGATGTGATCAAACAACATTTTCAAATCGATAAATGTATTTAGTCGGGTTTTAGTATAGGACATTCGCTGCGTTCACGCGATTCCATTCGACTGCGGTATGCCATCAGCGATACCCACCTCATTATGGGAAATATTTATGAAATGTTGTCAAAACGCTTTTTGACAAAAAACCGCGATTAAAAAGTCTTCAGACTTGTATCATAAAGAACCTATTAAATCAATAAACTATGTTCATAAATACGAAACAAGAAAAAAAGTGCACTACATATCCGAGTGCCAAGAAATATACACACACATGTATATTGTGTGTGTATTTAATGTAATAATAAACCACTCGTCTGTAAAATATAATAAGTATTATAAGCATTTAAGTGTACGTACTTTAACAAATGTAATTTACTGAATGTTTTTAAACTCCTAGCAAACATTTGAATTCAATTCGCCGAGGCGCCACGCCGTGATCGTCAAAAGATAATTATAAAATAATTCAACCTTGCTTAGAGTACAATAATAATTATTGTCAACGATTACCGAGAAATAAAACATTAACCGACCTAATGATTATTTGAATACAACCTCGAGTGTCGAGTGGAATTCGTTTTAAAATTTATCTAATATTTGTTTTCACGAAAACCGTAAAAAAATTTAAATATCACAATAATATATTGATGAAACAATATAAAGGGGACATTAACGGTGGCTTCTGTTTTTTATAAGACTTTAAATAATATAATATATTATTGTCGACTGTGAATAAGTAACGGAGGTCGTTTTGTGTACATTTCACCCGTTTAAGGACGTAAAAATACATTTTTTTTGGACATTAAAAATTTCATTAAAAAATACGACGATATTCTAATAGCGGACAAAAATAATTTCACGATAATATTTCGAAACACAAAAAATATATACGCGAGCGACACTACGGAATACTTTCGACATTCTTTTAGGTAAACATTAATAATTCGTCCGATGGGAAATCGTTAACTCGATTGCACACTAAACTGTAATAATTAAACCACGTCGTTTTAAGATTGTGAATCAAAAGACCATTTCGGCATAACTCATTTCAGCCATTTCGAATGTTCGGCTGTACATAAATAATTATCAACATTCGCCAACAACTGCGCTCTTATACTCGAACGCATGCAACGCGATGCCATTGTATTTGTTCCGTGAATTTCGGCGTGAACTTCATTTGGCGAATAACGAATGCTCAACCACCTAATCATAAACACACCGAGCACACTATACGCACGTCGTAAATTATGAACTAAGACGGCAAAAAGAAATTCTAGGTAAAAATTCGTTCTCGCCCGAACGGAGCGGTATTTAAAACGAATCCGAACAAATCTTGTACGCGTGGTACGACTCGAACTCGTGTATAGTGTTGAAAACGTCCGCCGACTCACCGTAAACCGTCATCTTCTTGATCATGAAGTCCTCGTCGGTGTACGTGGACACGACGCACTTGTAGTCGCCGCTCAGCTCGATGGTCGGCCGGATGATGTACAGGGCGCGGTACTTGGCCAGCACGTCGTCCGTGGGCGCCGCGTATCCCAGCCGGATGCGGTTCCGCAGGGGCCCGATGGTCCTGGGAGGCTGACCCTGTATCCACTGGTAAGCCGGGCTGGGGCTGTTGTTGAAGTACCACGTGACCACCAGCCCTTCAGTCTCGTCCGGTTTCACTTTGTACAAGCAGTCCAGCACCACGTACTCGGTGCCGTTGAGCACCGCCCCCGGCACCCTCTGTTCCATTATTTTAACGCCGTCCGACAGAGCTAAGCACAAAACAACAATGGCTCTTTTACGGACGAGTTATAAAAAGAAAAGAAGAAAACAATTAAAAATAAAAATGGTTTCTGTCGGTATAATTCGAATGGGTACGTAACTATACTGTAGGCCCGTTTGTCATAAAACGAATACCCGGTACTCGGTGGTGGTCGCCGCTCGTTGCGCCGGGACACGTTAAAAAGTACGTTTTTTTAGAGACGACGGCCAGTGTAAGACGCGGTTGTTATGAATATCTCGTGATAAACGTGATAAAAAAATGTTTTAGGTCACAAAGTGTTACGTATGATAGACTTTTAGCGCGATTTCACTAGCGAACACATGATCGGTTTTAATTACGATGATTTTCGGTGTCCGTTGAATTATATCCGGTTCCGTACGGACTTTTCACCCCCGCCTCCCCCGAAATTTAGTCCTGAACACTGTACGATTTATTAGCGTTTGACGGAACCGTTTGGGACACGCAACATCCTGTGGCGGTCTTGCGACTAGAATTTCAGGCGGCTGCGGTGTTCGAGAGAGACCATCGACGTGAATACTGCACGCGATTAAAACATATTGTATTTTGCAATCGAAATAGTTTGCTTCGGAACGTTTGCTACGGACAGCTGCCCGCCCGACTCACGCGCGCCAGAGCCGCCACTGGAAATTCTATGGTTACGCGACGCATTGTCTTTAGGAAAAAAAAAATTAAATAAAATCGGTTTTAGTATTATAGTTAAAATACGGACGCGATAACGGTTACGGCGGCGGCAAAATGTCGTGATCATTTGGATTTCGCCCCGACCGATGTTCACGGCCACTACGCGGGACATAGTACAGCACGCGTGATACACATATTATCAGCACACGAGTATATTATTTATAACAGTACAAAACGAAACAATCGATATCGATCACACGATATATTATATTACGTCTCCGCTGTCGGCGTTTTTAATTTTCTTTTTCTTTTTTTTTTTTCGCTTATAGAGAAAAATTGTTTTCCGCAAACCTACCAGCCGATCGACCACCGCAGCTACTCCGGCAAACGCTCAATATCGTGCGTAGCTATATGTATACATATATGAAGTTTTCCGTTAGACCATATTATCTCTCTGTACACGTCAAATAAATACGCGACGTGAGTCCTGCGCAGCGACTCCTGTAGGGCTGTAGACAAGGACATAATTGCTGCACATAAAACGTCATCTGACATCTAATATGTATGTTCGTCCCGGGTTCGTGTATTATATGATAATGCATCGGTATTTCGTTCGCGGAATATAAATTGATGATTTGCAGTAAAAGGTTTCTCGCGTCGTAATGTGTCCCTAGGGGAAGTTTTACGTCCGACTACGATGATTGTCCGGCAGACAATACGACTTTGCGCACCCACCGCAGTAGTGCGTATGCCGTGCTATTCGCAGCGCGCTGTAGTTTTCGGCGTCCGGTACGCCGCGCGCGTGCGCGCACGATTACGCTCTCTGAACGTAAACAAAAAGAAAATAATAATTCGATTGAGATTAAAATATTGACGTTATAGTTTTATACTGTCAAATTTACATTTCGATTTGAGTAAATAATAGCTACTAAATAAATAACTACTTTTGTTTCTAAAATCGTAATCGTGATAAAAACGTAATTCAATTTAGGCACATTATTTCTATACATTGATACTCAAAAGACTTTACGAATGAAATTGAAATGCCTAATCGTTTCGTTTATTAATGTATGAAAAAAACATTGTTCTATTGCATTTCGTAAAATATGGGTAGTAATATTTTTAAAAAACAAATCTCAAATTATAACGGAGTACATAGTTATAATACGTTATTGATATCATAGTGTTTGGGAAAGAGATGATTTTTTTTTTTTTCCCACCGAACAACTTGCGAATCAGAGGTCAATAGCGTATACTGTCTAGTCGACCGGTACGCGTATTACCACACTGCGACTAACCGTCGCAATAACGATGCGCCCGGTGCACTCGTAGGCGTCGATTATCGATATTGTAATATCCTAATCTTTAAACAATAGTATTTTATATGATATTACCCGTGTATGCCGTGTACGAGAGACCGCGCCGTTGACGGCGCAAACTTAATTAGACCCTCATCACGTCACGTTCGTATAAATTCGCCATTATCTCAAACTTATAATTGAATTTCACGAATTATTAATCCGGTTAGAGCGCGTGGGGCCTATTACTTATTAGCTATAGGTATGGATAGTTTGGCTATCCATTAAATATATATATATATATATATATATATATATACCTATAAAATATACACTGCACACCCAGTCGTTTAAAATACTATAAACGCAAAACGTCTATGTTATTATTGTACCTATTATACACACGCGTAATAATATATGGACAAGTGCCGACCAACGGGGTACGTTTTAATTAAACTAACAGTTTATAATATTGTTGAGCGCCCGAACGGTTAATATCGAGTATCGTAATATTATTATATTATTGTTATTATTAAACACGCGCGAGCGTTTATCGTTACCGACGAGTTCGAAAAGAAAATGTCATACGTAACAATAAATTGTTTGAATTCGTGCGTCGAAGACGACATTTCGTCGAGACGGCAAATCCGTCTGGTATTAAAGGGTGTTAAAATAATGTTAATTTAGGTACCTACTATTAAAATACACCGCTTTATCGATACGCGAACGTGAAAACGAAACGACAACAACATATACGCCCGAAAAAGAAGAAAAAAAAAACCATAATTATCCGTTTTATCATGTAAATACAACTGTTCGATGGCCGTGCTAAGGTTTTACGGTTTAAAAACGAATTTCGAAAATAGCCGACGATTTCTCGTTCGTTCGCCTTCGACACGACTATATCATACTAACCTACGTATTATTATTATTATTATTATTTCTTCTCGCGCGTACGATATTATTATAATACGACGTACATTAGACGCGATTGATTTTGCGGCGGGACTTTACAATAACGGCTCCGTGTATTAGCCGGAACATTAACACCGCGCGTACATAAACCCGCCGAAAAGTGAACACGTGTTCCGCGAGAAATTCAAAAACTATATAGCCGCTCGCATATTTTGCACGGGATAGGAATGTGGACCGCGTCGCCTACGTAGCGCATGTTATTACGTATATAATATCGTCATTACGGCGCGCCGGATAGACGTCGGCTATAGGTGTCTATATATATATAGAAAATATATATATATATAGTATATACACACACGTCGTATCACATCGATAGCGTATTACAATAATGTGCGCGAATAATATATTCCGGCGATATTATTTAGAAAACCAGACCACGTGTAAGACACATTTATTTTAGGAGCTAGAGAAAAATGCCGGTACTCGCATAACTTGATGGCTTAAGGACTCAAAACGTCAAGGGGACGCCGCCGCAGGGTGAAAAGGATTGTCTAATAATAAATCGACTCGCGCCGCATGGACGGCCGGAAAAATAGGCCGGCAACGGGCGCGCGGCGGTGGAGTTTTCAGGGGATGCCTTCGAATGTTCTCAAATCCGCCGCGCGCGCGCGTCGTCCCGGCGGCGACGGAGCCGAACCGCAATAGGCGCGTCGAGAAATCCATTGTGAAACCGGGAAAAAAAGAATCGGCGTATTGTTTCACGTCTTGTCCTACAACTCCGACGAAACAGCACGACGACGTCGTAGGTGTGACAATAATTAAAAATCGGCGTTATCGTTGCAGAGAAAGCGACGAGGAAGGTGCTACGAAAACAAATCAAAGTCTCGTCGTGTGTGACGAGTGAAGTGTAACAGCTCCGTGGCCGTCCTCGGGCACCGGACATCCGATAACACCGTGAAATGAGAAATTCGATCATTTTATTTAAATTCCACACTTTATTTGAAAACGCCATCGTGTACTGTGTATAGATTATATTTCAAATAAAACACGACAGTCTGATTTATTGGAAGTTCGTTGATTTTCAAACAATAATCAAATCGAACGGTACCGACGACGTGCTGGTTTTAATGACGATTGTAAATTTGAATTGCGCGTATCGTTAAAGTCACGCAAATAATATTATGTCTTTGAGCCCCGCGAATCCTAAGGACGGCCCTGAACAGTTGGATATTGTGCTCGATCGATACGCCGTGTTTATTTTAGATAATATGTCGTCTTGTTTTGTTTTTTTTTCCGTACAAAGATCGCCGTCGTAGTGGATAGAATATTTAAAGAGTTATCACTTCTCGCCCATCGCGAGAAAATCGTTGTGATGTGAACGGCCCCGATATAAACCGAAACGAAAATCGCGACACTCCTAGAGAGATAAACAGGGAAAGAGAGAGTGAGTGAGTGACAGAGAGGAAGACAGAGAGTACGCGTGGAAGAGATAAAAAATTAATATTTCTTTAATCTTTTCGAACTCTACAGCCCCATCCAATCGCACCCCACGAGTCATCGTTTGTCTTCGACTCTCGCCCTCGCGTTTTCACACCTCTCGTGGCTTTAAATTCTATTTCCATTCAGTCGTAACACTACGACGACGTATTATATAATACGTGTGTGCGCGCGTATTGTTGTTGGTTTTTTTTTCTTTCGTTTTTTCATTGTTATTATTATTGTCGTATAAAAATCGACATAATCGTTTTTTCTCCCTACCTCACAGCCCCGCGCGCCCATATATAGGGCGGACGGCAAACTTTCGACGCGGATCGCATCCGTCATCGGATATGCTGCGCGGATAATGGATTGTTTTCGCGGGGGGAGGGGGGCCCGACGAAATAATAAATAAGTAAAAAATCCGCCCGTCGTCGTGACCGGGGGAGAAACGGTTGGAGAGAAGTTTGACGCGTAACAAGCTCGAGGGGACGGCGAGAGACTTTGCGCCGAAAGCGACCTCTTGATCCCGCGAAAGACACTTAATTAGCCGCACGTAAGCCGGCCGGATTAACGACGACGACGGTGGCGACGGCGAAGGGCGCTGCAGGTGACGGGAAACAGTACCTTAATATATCCAAAGTTCGACGGACCGCCGCGAATCCGTTGTTTATCGGTTCTTTTCCGATAATGTTTGCACATCGCGGCGCGCACTCATCTTAATTAAAATCCCGACACCTCGTTTCGCGTTATAAAATATACACTCGCATATATATTAATATATTATACGCGTATTGTGCGCCGACGTCCGATTATGATGGATCTGAAACGGTGATGAAATTAATACGACTGGAAAAAGAGGGGTCTTCTAGTATTAATTCCGCGTAGTACACGTTTTTACTATAATTAATATTTATCAATATTACAAAACGTTACACGACCGCATTTCGGTTATAGTCTCGCGTTTTATTCATTTACATTACATAATATTATAAACGATTCTCGGTTGAATAACGGGTCCTGTCGACGAGAACACGTCGTCGATACGCGATCGAAACGTAATAATTATCGGGATAATAACGTCGCGTAGCGCATTGTCGGTGTTTTATCGGACGTTTCGAAATGTCGAAATGACTCTCGCAAGAACATTGCTTCTGTTTAATTTGATATTTCTCCCTTCTTCTTTTTTTTTTCTTTCCGCGTGACGTACGAGTCTAACGTCGAAAACTGTTATTTTTTTCGAGTTGACCATCTCGTTTTCTCAAATTTATCCTGCTCGAAATGAATCCACGATAAAGTATAAAAACCCTCGTCGATTATTAACGACACGTCAAACGTATTACGCACGTGTTTTATCGATTTTATTTGCAAGCAAAACACTAAATCACACGACGTTATTAATTCACATGCCTTTAAAATTCAAATTCTCGTATTACACTCGCGGAAACTGGAAGTGTTCACCGTAGTGGTTTGTGGCTACATATTACGAGCAATACATTTGTAAAATACTATAAAATAATTGCGAAAATATCTACGCTTCAAACCGGGGGGGGGGGGGTCCTAAACATGTAGTCCATGGACCCCAGCGGAGTCCGTAGATTCGAGGGTCCGCGAAGTCAGTTTGAATTTTTTTCCAATCGACTCAAAAAATGTCTACCCGCATAATTGTGCGTTTGTATTACGTTTCATAAAACATTGTTTAGTTAATTTTCATAATAATACTTTTTTTCATAAAGAACACTTTATTATATTATTGAATAAAGACACGAAAAAAAAAATGAAAACGAAAAAATTGGTGAAGGGAGCGGGGGCGAGGCTTTATTTTACGAGTTAAAGGGGTCCATGATCCCGAAAAGGCTGAGAACCCCCTGCGTGCTCTAAACGATATGCCGCCGCCGCCGTCGTCGTAACGTTTTGATGCGACGCGAGCATAAGTTATAATAATAATAATAATAGGTAATAATATGTTCGGAAAAGGGACGAAAGTTTATAATATACTGACTTTGGGCCGACTACACATAAAATATAGGGTAGCGTGCGCGTCGTCGCCGAAATCGTATCAACTTCAGCCATCGCAGCCGCCGCCACCGTTCACGCCGCACGTGTTTATCGGCAATTCTACACTTTTACACATATACAATGGTAGCCACTTATTTAACTCGTTTCCAATATTTAAAGTTTATCTTTCTTTTCGTTCTGTAGCAGGTAGTATTTACTCATACTTATCGCCCGACCGTACAATTCACGTCACTCACCGCATAAATTCATCTAGACATCCCATTTCCGTTATTTTCGTTCACCGCCATTGCTTTTATCCCCGGCAAGGAGCCCGCTGCGGCGCACTTTTATTTCGATTTTCAAAAAGAGGATTATCTTACGAAGATGACGAGTAAAAATTTAAATAACATTTTACCGGAAACACTATACAATAATAAGACACTTTCTTCTCGATTACCGTGTTGAAAAACGCCCCCGGTAATTCGATTATTTCCAGGCATACGATATTATTATTATTATTATTATTATTATTATCACTCGCGTTCTCGACAAAACAATAATTAGCTAAAAGCAAACGGAATCACGACGTCGTCGTCGTCGTCTACTGCATAGAGGTACGCGTCTCGAAATTAAATTGAGCTGCGAATAATAAAGAAAACAACACAAGGTTTTCTTCCTGCGATGATAATTTATTATGCCGTTAGATATTATACGTTTATCTGTGTGTACACTTTGGTGAGTAAATCGTGTCATGCGTCGAACGGCACAAGTATTTCTAAGCGATACGGCGTGGTGTATACGTGATAATGAAATGTAAATGTTTTTTTTTTATTATTTCCTTTTTCATTCAGACGCTAACGATCAAATTATTTTCCCTTGTCCGAGCCCGTCGGAGGACACTTTGACTCTTGTTTTAATAAAACCATACGCATGCCGAGACGGACATCCGATCCGTCGAGAAATTCGAAATTTTTTATTTTAAAAATTCTCACACGCGTACACAACTGCCCCGTTACAAAAGTATATACCGAACAAACTCGAACGATATTAGCAGTCGGTTATTATATATATATATATAGTACTTGAAAATCTCCGAACGAATGCAGGTGTGTATCGCGATCGAAAACACTTTGCAGAACACTGATGGGATTTCGATTAAAGAATTACGTTGTACGCGCAAATTGTTACAGACGTCCTCTGAACGTTCGGCACTCGAAACAAGACGAATATCAATTATTACGGGTAATAATAATAATCACACTCTAAAATATGAGATCACGTCGTAATATAACCGACCCGTTATTCCGTGAATTAGTAATGCTATGAAAATCAGTTCGATGTAACGTCTACGGAACGCCGATTCTGTACACAGCGACCACGTTTCAACAATAATGCCAATGCTTTGAACATTTGAATTATTTATTCCAGTGTCCGGATGAAATTTGTCGCGTTGCCGGATTAATGCGGCTAGTCGAGACTATTATGTTGTTTGTCATGAAAAATACGCTTCCGTCTACGAATCCGCTCGTAACAACACTGATCGCCGCGATGGCACTCGACGATATTATAACGGGGAACGAAATCGTATGGATAATACGTAGGTGTTTTTGCGCGAGACTCGTATTTTATAATATTATAATTATTATTTCAATTAAGTGGTGCATTAGCCTGTCATATTATAACACGAGATGGGCCACGCGACGTCTAAAGACAATATTACAAAATGCGTATTTAAACGCATATTATTATTCTCGTTGGATCCGCATTTAACCATTATTCTACACCAGTAAACAAATTGCCTGTCTAGAAAGTTCATTTCAAGCAGATGTCAAGATTTTAGAGTAACGATATTATGTTATTATTGTTGAAATCATAGTTTGAAAACGTTATGGATAGCGTCAATGGTTTAAAATGGGAAATCCGTTTCGTTCCGCGTGTATCGATGAATAAAATAAGTAAAAAAAAAAAAACGAGAATTATGTCAGCAAATAAAACGTATAGTTATGTCATCGCTCATCGAACACAATTGATTTTTTGTTAAAGCGATAACTACACAGTGGCTGGACGTTGACGATTCGTTTTTATCGCCGGCCGTGTTATTGTTGGTGGAAAGTCGCGTGCAAGAATCCGTTTTAGAATTCAGTCAACACCGTTTTGTTGCCGATCGGCATACTGCAAATGTAATGAAACTAAAATATTTCTTCGATTAATTTTCACGTCGTATTTCGAATGAAACCAACCTATCTGGTATTTACCGCGGCACTATGAAATACTGTACTGCGAATTTTCAATATACTGAAATATACGGTTTAATCTAAGAAGCGTGTGTTCTCGCGTCCCGGTTTTTGTTTAATGTAAAAAACTCCACCTTCTTGCGGCGACGTGAACATTTTTATAACTACAAGTTTGTAAAATAAAAACAATAAAATATATAGTACAGTGGAAACGCGTTCGAAAAGTGCAAAAGTAAAACACGTACCCGATTGTTAAATTAATAACAAAAGTGTACTTGAGAGACAAAGGGAAATTAAATAAAAGAAAATTGCACCGAACATCGGAACGTTCACGAGAACATTCACGAGAACATTCAGTGATAATACGCCGAAAACATTAGTACCCGGAGAGTCTAACCGAAACGAAAATAAATACCAGACTATATGGCGCCTATATTATCAGTTATTATATTATGTATGTTTGCGGGAAAAAAAAAGGAAAAAGTTGCACGTATCCGACGAAGCTAAAACTGTAATTCTTAGAAAAAATTCCATAACGATTTATCCGCGTAGGATTGAAATATATTTATTTTATTCCACAACTGAAGACGAAAATAATAACTTATTTCGAAATCAAATAATATATTATTATGCGGACCGGAAACGAGTAAAATACGTTCCAAACGTACTCTGCCGGTCTACCTGGACGGCGAAGGAGAAAAACGTTTACATGCCCTACGCGACTGTGTTCCATCGATGATATTATTATTATGTGACACGCATTGTAAAATTATATTCGCACTTATATGATTACACGAGTGTTGTACGCGCTGTCGCGACAACAACGAATGAAAAATACCGACGTACAATCATTACGTGGAACGACGGAATAAAGGGACACATTTGAAAATATATATTATGTATAAAATTGATGAAACGACGAATTTTGTTCGGCCGGCTACATTTACAAAACCACTGAAGAAACGTATACCGAATCGAATTTCGTCATCGATGTTTGTCTTCGCTCCGACCCTGTCGGGAAAAAGAAAGACCGATCGTTATCGGTGTCGATGACCTAAATGAGAAAAATCGTACGAGACCGTCACTTCAATTCACATCTCGCGTCGAATAAATATTACATAGCGATTTAACGAGCGACGACGCTCAAATACATTAAACTAATGTCGTGCCGGACGACGAGTGCAAAAAACATCCGAAAATCATTCGCTATAATATTATGTGGCCGGTACGAACTCCGCTCGCGTTTTCGCCGCATTGCTACGAAATATGATACGTTTTCCGCCGCGAAACCGAACTCGACGGCGGCGGCGCGTCGGACGAGCGGCAAACCGTGGCGAACAATGCGCACTGTGATCAATTGGAAAATCAAATACTCGACGACGAATATTGTTTTCGACCGACAGACGCTCGATTAGTTCGAACGTGTTCGACGAGGATTTTGACAACGGCGGCGCGGCCACTTTGCGACTACACGGCGCATTGCGACGACGCGATGGAAAGGGATTGGTTTTTTCTCTCGAAAATCGCTAAGACAACGAACGACTACGCCGCGTTATTTGTGCGTAACAGACGATGTAGCACACGATGTAATATGAACGACAAAAAAAAAACCGTAAGGCTTAGCCGAGACGAACGAAATTTCAAACGCGCGAGGCTTTGGTTTTCAGAGCTACTCGAGACGAGGTAAACCATAAAAACTATTCTGTTCGAATCATTTTTGTTGTATATTATTTTACGCGTCTGTTATTTCATAACGAGTGTAATTTATGAAATTATTCGTGACAAAACGGCGGCGGCGGCGTTCGAGTTACGGCGAAACTCGGCAGTGCGAATAAAAACACTTTTCGTCGAACTCGAATCTCAGGACTCGAATTACGCGAAATCGCGTTTGTACTTTTCACACACAAACGCGACTCGTGCACTAATTATTGTACGAACGTATTATTATTATTTTTTTTTCCCCTCTATTATCATGTTTTTTCGCACGCGTAAAATCGATCTTCTTTTTGCTCCGGCATTCGCAATTATAACGGGTGCCGCGAGACCTATAATAATATTATCGGTCGTCTACTCCAAACACAACAAGTGGGATCGCCGATGGGTCGTCGCCGCCGGTCTGCACTTTCTGCGTGTCGGAAACCGACGATTTTTGTGGTTATACCGGAAAGAAAGAAAAAACTAGGCCCATCTGCCGGAGCACGTTATCGCGATTTTCTCGGTGGGCACGTGATATGCTCGGCGGCAACTCGCTGGAAAAACGTTCACCACAAATAGACGTAAGAGATTTTTCACGGCTGACGAACGTCGACGTTACACTCGCCGAGGTTAGAGGTGGCTTCGAGGTGGTCGAAGCTCGCGGTTCCCCGGATCGTATACCGCCGGCGGTTATGAATTAAAAAGCGACGGGACGACCGGCGAGTTCCGGATAGTACGAGTAGAGTTTCTCTTGCACAGTTCGTCAATACGACGACGGCGAAACGATTTCGTTTATTTATGTTTCATATTTCGGAGACGATTGCGAGTAGTTTTTCTTTATCCTTTTTTTTCTTTTTTCTTCTAATTTAATATCAAACGTTCTTTGAATGAATATCGTAAAGAATATTAATAAATATTGAAACAAACGGTTCGACGAAATACGCATTTACCGAGTTTTTAAAATTGTCGTTGGCTTTTCGAGTAACTCGACTACGAAACTGAAATTGTATTCGTCTACTTTTGTCGACTTCACTATGACGTGCTTTCGGCTTTCGCCACGGTTAATTCGATCGTTTTGACGCGTACCCATTCCGTTTGAAAGCTGAATATCTAAGACGTTTCGTCGACCTCAGTACCGTTGAACGACATACCAAACTATTATAATCTAAAATAGTTTCAACAAAGAGAAAACGAGTTTTGTTCTTTTCGTCGAATCGAACGGAAAAATAATTTTCAAATCCATAATAATAGTCAATACCTAATTCGTTCTGTATGTATACGTATTGTGTGTTGAACAGGCGTTCTTGTACGTTGTAAAAAATGTTAAACCACATCAAGAGTCCTCCAGAAAGTTGATTTATTTTCAATTTATACCAATATTATTTTCAAATAACATTAGGGGAATAAAATAATAATGAAATAAAATCATAACCTATTTTAATTAATTTTTTATTATATTCGATATGTTTCGTGGACGCTTTGATTTTAAAGGTACTCTTTGAGTTTTTTTTTAGGCCATAAATGAATTCTAAATAGCATTTCCAATAAATATTGGTTATTACGTAATTATTAATGCGTTTTACATAAATATACGATATTATGTTACGGAATATTTTTTAAACCCTGCTCATTATTGGTTCGTACTTTATACTGTATTAATTTAACAACATTATTATTATTATTATTATTGAATAGGTAGCGTTTAAACTTTAAACGGAAAACCCCGTTTAATTAGTTAAAAATGTTAAAAGCAAAAATAAATAAAGTTTAAAAGTATAAAACTTAACAAATTAATTAATTTTTACACTTCTTTTTAAATATTTAAAACCCTTACTTAAAAATTAGATATAATTATTTATGTTTCTATAGTAATCGCCATAACGTCAGTAGTATTTAATTTCAAATTTCGAATTATTTTGTTTGGTAATAAACATTTTATGCAGTTGGATGTATACTTTTTTCTTTCAAGTGTTATCCCAGTAGATGTTTGTATAATACTGGTATAGTACTCGAATGAATAATTAAAAATGTTTGTAAATTATTTAAAAATTTAACTTTGGAAATGCAAACCGTAAATTTTAATTTTTTCACGTCACCTCGCCAGGACGAAAAACAAAAATATACGAAGGAGATAAAAAAATAAAAAATAAAGTTACACTAGTCGGTCGGCGGTATATAATATGTATATATATATATATATATATTATTGAAACGCGTTTATGACTCGACAAATGTCACACGGGTCGCAGAGGTATTTTTCTTAACACAAATTAACTTTGAATAATGTCAGCTTTCTGATTTGGATTTACGACTTAACGCGACGCAAAATGGCTAAATAATAAATATCTCTATCGTCCCTTTGAAATTATCCCTAGAGATCGTACTCGGCCGCGTCGCCCCTGCGCGCGAAAAATAAAAAAAAAAATGAAAATAAAAATAAAACTGTTTATTATTCGACGCGAACGATCGCGCGAGTTTTCATCTTTGCCTGCCACCGCCCTCGGCGAAAACTTTACACGCCGTATACGCTCAAAATTGTGCAGTAGCATTTATGAAATCTTGGAGCTTAAGGGGGGAAAAAAAAAAAAAATGAAAAGCGACGCGCGTATTACTACTATTACTACGTTCTCCGTTATAGGTGCACTTCAATACGGCTTTAAACACACGGGCCTTCGTCGTATCGCCGCAGCTATGCCTGCGGTATTATTAAACCTCCGTGCGTATCGCGCGCGCATTCGTATGCGATTCTACGGAGCACAATCGACGTTTTTCCGCATGTTTTTCGTAATTTTCCCCGATCGGAAACGCCGGGAGAAATCGTGTATTCGAGTGTTTGTTTTTTTTTTAAAAATAGGCGTACCTGCGGGACGGCGCGTTTTACAAACAAATCTGAAAAATGTACACGTATAGTATAATATAGTGTGTAATAAACGGAGACCGGGTCGCCGCCGCCGCGCCGCCGCGGAACTGAACGCCGAATCGAACGTTTTTTATTTTTTATCCACGTTAACGTTGTGTGCGTTGGAAATATTTAAAATTATTCAAAAGAAACGGAATCATATGGTTAATATAGACGGCGAGGCCTTTCGAAAAAAAAAAAAAAACGTTCGCGCGAAACTTTACGGTTTACTTTCGTACGAAAC
Organism: Drepanosiphum platanoidis; assembly: GCA_948098885.1. Classification (NCBI taxonomy): domain Eukaryota; kingdom Metazoa; phylum Arthropoda; class Insecta; order Hemiptera; family Aphididae; genus Drepanosiphum; species Drepanosiphum platanoidis. The sequence goes on from OX402533.1 coordinate 14,428,427, forward strand.
GTCCGATTTTAATTTAGCTTTTTCCGAACCGTCGCGCCGCGGCGCGTTTCCTCCGCGGGATCACGTCGGTCAGCGGAGGAAAACGATCGCGCGGTGACGAACGCGCGATGATTTCGTTGCGACACCGCGGTACGCAAAAGCTCAATATTAATAAGGTATACAAATTTAAGAAGGTATAACGGCTCCTCGAGTTTTCAAATAAATTCAATATCATCGAAAAGGCGATTATATGATGACGTGTTTTGTCGGAGCAGTTTATACAGAAAAAATATAATAGCGCAGATTTGAATGCATTAAACCACAAAAAAATTTTTTTTTCTACTCTATGATAGGCATATGAAACGAATTTTGTGCTTGGACAGAATTATTTTAAAGCTCCTACAAAAAAATTTAATTTATACTTAAATGCACTATTTTCAATTCATCTGTCAAAAAATTTTATTGTAGAAAAAATCAAATACACGCGTGGTTCCGCGTTGATTATTTTGCAAAAAAAAACGTGGCGGTCGTAGCGGTATTTTTATTGTGTGAGGTGACTTACTTTAGTGAAAATTACGCGTCCGGATGACGAAGTTTCAATACGATTTTCGAGTGCTTGCTAATTACGTTTGTTGCCAGTGAATTTGAGTTGAAACAATTAGACAATTTTAACGTGATAAAAATTTCAAAAGAAAAATAGGTTAATCAACTTTGAAATGTGCAAATTACTTTCTAGACTTTCAACGTCGAAACGGCGTTCGAAACTATTCAACTAAGACGTCCGCGATTAGATACTTCTGTATGACGACTATTTAATTCAGATGTTTAACGATCCAATTGTTTGAGAGCTTATAATGAAAACGAATCCGCAACGCTCGCGCGCGCGACGACGAACGAATCGATATGATATTTCGGACAACAATATCCGACGGCGATCCGAATAAGACTGAAACGACAGTGAGACATAGCCGACGATTTCGATTCAATTATCACCGTTTCCGGTTCTACCGTTGCGTAATCGGGAAGTGTACGCGCGGCGCGGCAATAACAACAGGTTTCATTTTGTTCGTTTGTTTGGACTTTGAACGCGGTTACCGCTGTCTCGCCGGGTTCGTTTCGTTATTTACTCGATTTCATCATCACAGGAGACGAACCAAAACACGCGTTTCGCGATTATTATTTTCTACGTTTCATTATTCGCTTTTTCGTTACGCTTAACGATCGATCGGGGAAAAAAAATAAAAAAATAATAATCAACACTTATCGAGTATTATTTTACTCCGGAGTCTAAAAACGTACCGCTTATTCGTGGTGGGTGGTCCGTCGGGTTTACGCGAAACGATTAAAAAATAATTGCTCATATCAGTACGACACTCGCGCGAGCTGTACTCGGTAAATCTAAATAGTAGCAGTAATGACTAATGATAATATTTCCCCTCCTCCTCCGACGGTGACGTCGTTTTCTTTGAAATTTAATTTAAACGCGCGCGCACAGTAAATAAAAAATGCGTTTTCGGGAGAAATAATAAAAAAAAAAAAAAAAAAACGGCTATTAGAAAATTTACACGACGCCGCGGCGTCGCGGGTGAGGTGACGACACGACGGGGGGGGGGATCAGTTTTTTTTCATACTCACCGTCCAGCGCGATGGAACACGAATAGGACAGCGTGTACAGGCTCAGGAGCAGTTCGGTGGCCCGCGGCGGCCGGACCATGGCGGGAACGCGTGTGCGGGCGGCGACGTGCTCGGCCGGGCGCGGGAGGGTCTCCGGCAGCGGCGGCGGCGGCGGCGGCGTCCGGACAGGTCGAGTGCGTCGCTCCGTGGTCGTTCGGCGGCGACTCGTCCGCGTGTGCTGTGTGCGTGCGTGTTCTCGCGCGCGTGCCGACGGCGACCGAGTGCGTCGTCGGCGTCGGCGGCGACGACTGTCGCCGTCGTCGTCGCCGCCGCCGCCGCCGCCGCCGTCCGCCGCGGTCGCGGTGTCGGCGGCGGCGAAGGGACGCGGCCGACGCGCAGCCGGGACGGTCCGCGGTGTCCACGTGGTGCGCCTCGTCTCCCCGCGCTCGCGTTCGAATTCGCCGTTTTCCCAACGGAACTCTGAAAACAACACTCCTTGTAAATACAAACGGCCGGGCGTTTAGAGCGTTTCCGCGGTGTCTGTCGGCCGCACGATCACCGCGATCAACCGGGTGGTTCATCGAATAAACGAGCTCGTATACCGCGACTTAATATATACTCGTTTGTTCACACTCAACGACGGGCCGCGGACGTGAAACTTGAAAAAAAAAATAAACACACTTAACTAGACGTTGACAAATGAAATTTTGAAAATATAAATACATTTAATAAGTACATCGATTAGAGGCAACACTACGGCGGTGGTCTCCCGTTTATTTTTTCGAAACCAACAAGTGAAATAAACATCAAACACTTTTGTTTATATCACGAATGGTGAGAGATATATTGCCTCTGTATACTCTGGACAAAAAGTTTGCGCGCACGTCCGTGCACTTAGGCCTCCCCAGTATAGCCAGTGTGATATGCAGTGCCTCGTTTGTTCATAAGTTTCAAAACATAATTATTACGTTGATGTAAAATCGACGTTGGTTTTACGACATTTCGTTTGCTATCGTTTATTCTATACGATATTTTAATAGTAACGGCAAGTCAAATGTAAGAGGAAGCGTACACCATCGCATACGCGAAACGAATTGACCCATAGTCTAATTTAAATGTTAGAATTTTATCTAGCCGTGCACTCACTCGCGTTGAGGTTTTACGATATTTTTATTTTAATTAATGCAAATTTATCGATGCGTAAAATATTACAATTGTAAATATTCTGAACTCGCTTTAGTATTAAAATATTGGCAAACTTAACGAGAGAACACAGACATCGTTCCATAACCTTTACATTTGATTTTAAGTCAATTAATTCGAAGAAATATAGACAACGCAAAAAACAACATAAGATGTTTTCTGCTGAACGCGAATTTTTTATTTAAATAATTAAGTTTATAAGAACTAATCACACACACACACACACACACACACACACACACTCGTATAAATATATAGTTTTCATACTGCGAAATACGTAATAAATAGATTCGCGCAATATAGACATAAGACATATTTATATGTATATACTTCGTGAAAACTATTTCAAGATGTCGAGGAAAATACGTTTCATGAAAAGTTAGGTAGTATACCTAAGTAAATATAAAATATATAGCATGTAATATAAATATAATATTAAATTTTAAACTCGATCGGAAGATTTGTTTTAATTCTAACTTAATTTATTTATTTTTGACAAAACTGAAGGTGATATTAAATTATATTCGTGAGCTTTTCTTATTTTTTTTATCGCCGTCAAGTTCAGTTATAATAGAGTCAGACAGCTGCGATCGATGTTAAAAGACATTGCTCGCAAATTTCCAATTATTATCGATAACAGATATACAATAACTGTTGTGTGCAGAATTCGTTAGGACTATATCGTATATCTACAAACTCGCCGTGTTAACTAGCCGAAAAAATTGTCCGCGGCACGTCCTGAGAGAATCGGTATTGCCCGCCCTCTCCCCACAACCACCACTCGTCAGGTCGTATTCGTCGTCGGCAATTCGGTGTGCGTGGACTTCATATATCGAAAATCAGAAGAAACGAGTGCTTTTAAATAACGTTACGTCGAGTCCGACGAGAGCTGAATAAACCGAAAAAGAAAAAACATAGAATATTACGTATTATTATAATAACCATGCGACTATGTTGACAAAGCACTAGTGGCTTCTCGATTGAAAATCACTTAGCGAAACTCATAAGAGCAAACAACGGCGAGAGACGCACCATGGAAATGTATGAAATGCACGGTGGAAAAAAAAAAAAACGGTATCTAACTCGCATCCAACAGCCCGGAAAGGAATACGATACATTTATCCGCATAACTAGTAAATTATAGATCGGAAAAATTAACGCGCGCGCGCGCGCACACACGCGTCCGGTGCATATAACCTAACCCGAGAGCGTTTCTGCTATCGATTTTGACATCGAAATCGAATTGAATGCGACCTCGTTAGCAGATTTTTGTACACATATACGTATATTTTTTTTTTTTTACCCGTTTTCAAGTAAAAATCAGTCTCGGCGAGCTGATTTCATTTCCAGACCGCCGCCGCCGATGCGACTACCTGACCGCCGCCGCCGCCGCCGCCGCCGCCACCTCCGCCGACACGAGCACGCCGACGCGTGGGAGGGAGGCGCACGGGTATCCTTCGCGCAACAGGACGAGGGGTGCGAGAGATTTTCCGGACCGTCGACCGTCCGCGCGCACGTTTACTACGCTCTCGCCTGCAAACAGTGCAAAACTTTGCGCTCGAGTATTTATACACAAAGGTTGTCGGCCCGTTTCGAGTACTTTTATGTAATAATATGCTGTGGATCGCTCTTATTCGAAATCGGCGAATCCGCCTCCTGCCCGTTGTTTTCCCGTCTGCGCGAAAACAACACGTTTAATTATTATTAAACACTTTTAGATGATGTTTGATGTGTGCGCGAGCGTGTAGAGGCATACACGTAGGTGTACTACTATTATACGGCGGCGAGTGATTTTTGTTTAACGCCGACCGCCGCCGTCGCCGCGATGAAATATATAAAAAAAATTCAAAACGTTCAAAATAATTATCGTTTGTGCGACATTATTATTATTATTATTATTAAAATTTTTTTTTTCCACGAAAAATTGTTTGTAAAAGCAGTTTTTTTGAATTTCAAACGACGACCGGCGTAGTTTTATGATTAAAATATCATAGTCCTTAAAGAGATTGTTTTCCCGGAGTTTTTGATATTAATATAACTATACAAGTCTAATTTCAGACGACAAAGGGTCGATTAATTATAATTATTTAAAGTTTGGATTGAATAGATGGCGAAGTGTAAAAACACCTTATTTATTTTTGGATTACACTCTCTCTCTACTCCGTCCACGTTGAATGCATCGAATTTAAGTATACTTATGAATATAATTCATTACTCTTTAGGCCCGACACTCAATTTCTGTGTGACGGTGTTTTCAAATAAATATAATATGCTTTTGACTAAAGGGTATAAAATGTAATATTTAATTAGAAAAAGAACAAAACTTAAAAATTATCGCGAAAAAAATAATAATAATAATAATAATAACGGTGAAATTATAGTTTTTCGAAAATAATACTTCGAGTATACTATAGTGACGACATCGAATCAAATAATTAAAGATAATTTTGTCCAAATATTTCGTCGATAGTGAATCTTATTTTAGTCGCACAGCGATGTTAAATAATACTTGTCTAATTAGGTCGAACGCAGATCGTATAATATAGTCTCTATTGGACTTTCTCTCTCTATACATATATATATATGACTTATCCGAGAAACCTTTATTTGTATCAGTCCGCCGACCCGGTCCCAAATGGCCGGCCGATTACTCCTTAAGCGGATCGGATTAGGAGTACGTATAGATATCGACCCTGTCCCTTACTCTCATTTGTCGAGAACGTGAGATCATCGAGGTGAGCGTCGCAGTAGTTTTATTTCACTAACATATACAATTGTGCGCCAATAACGTACATTGTAATGTGCAGAGCCGTGTTGAAGTTCTGAGAGAGACGTACGTACGTTCTAGAACACTATTCGATCGAGTTCGTTATGTGTTGTTATGCGTTATACCTGTTAATTTTGTTTTTATTTTTTGCGAGAGCGCGGTTTCGATGGCTATTCCGGGGGCCGTCGCGGTCGGTAAATCTAAACTAATCGCATAAAACGTTCTCGGCGCGTCTCGATCATTGCCAATATATTCCACACAGCCGTATAGAATAATTATTACGTGGCGTATGGTATCACATCGTAAAACGGTCGATTTGCTTGACAATAATGAAACAATATAATAAAATAACATATAATAAAAAAAAACAAATAATTTCATAGTATGAAAACAAGTACACGCCTGTTTAATCTGCAATTGAATATGCACTAGCACGCGCGCCAAGTATATTATTGTTCGAACTTTTGTCGTGGTCCTTGGACTCGTCACGAAACTCCGCGCTCTCGTGACGACGACGAAAAGGGTTGGTTTTTCGGCGAAACAAACCGGCGTTGTAGATTACAAAATCAGACGCATATACGTACGTATATATCGTACACCCACCTAATGCATATTTTACAGTAACCTATATTTTAAAATTCTGCGCACCGATAGCGTGTGCCGAAATGTGTACGGACGGGGGCGCCGTGATGATTTTCGCTGCACGTTTTTTTTGTTTTTTTCTTTTCTTTCTTTCTTTTTCTTTTTTCTCGTCATTAATGAGATTTTCGATAGATTTTCAAGAACAACGAAACGCCCCACTTTGTTGTAATTTAAGTCAGGTTGACGGATCACCAGCGTACGTCGTTCGCGCGTCGCGGAAACGTTTGTCTTTGGCTGAACGTTTGCGCGATCGCGTTTCTGTCACGATTCGATGTCGATTCGCCCGAACTGCGAAACGCGTCGACGGTGTACGTGAAAAAAATTAAAACGACCAAAAGAGCCGTTTTTGTGCGTCGACGGTGGCATTCGAATGAACCGGTCGGGTTTGGAATTTTTTTTTTTCGCTTTTCTTTTCCTCTTTAAATAATAACGCCACGGCTGTTTGCCGTTCAATATTGACGTTCAATAATTATGTTCACTTTCGATTTTCGTTCTTCGCTGCGACGCAATGCTTCGCGAGGATTAGTTCTCGAGACGATAGTGCTCGAACCGACCAAAGTTTACAATGACAACGAGACGTTCTCGTAGCGCTTTATGAATCGGGCAGCTCAAACAATTGGTAATCCTTTAACTAAAATACAAATAGATACCTAATATTGGAAATGTACAATGTTTGATTCGGAAAACGGCGAAACGATTGATGTTCGAAATGTACTCGGACGATACTGACAATGTAGACGACGATTATTATGTCAGTATTCCCGCGGCTCGTGTATACGAAAGAAAATCAAACCGACGATTCTCCGCGAACTGTTTCGATCTCAAATAATCGAAACGTTTAACGTTTAAAGACGACGACGGTGGCGAGAATCGCTGGAGCGGTGCGTGCCTCTCGGGGCGTACGAAAACGATTTGATTTACCCATCTATGGCGTTGTGAAACGCAACGATTGTTATCGATTACAACGTGCTTATTGTAGTGTGTGTGTGTTTGCATAACAGGAGAGCGTCTCGCGTTAAACGAATCGCCCTATAGTTGCCTACATCCGCGGCAAATGATTTAATATTTTAGTCGACCGTTATCAAATAGTCAACATATATAATCGTCACGGAAGTGTTTTATACTTTTTTTTTTTTTAATTTCAAGAGATTATGTCACAACTTTTCGCCGAGCTGTTTTGCGAGGGGAAAAAACTTCTCTCTTCTAAAACGCACATAAATATGGCAGTCAATCCTTATTTTTCACAACTTAAACAACTATCGTGGTGCGTAGGTGTTTACATAACGATGTTGAAAAAAAATCCTCTTGGAACAGTGGTGGTTCGACGAATCAAACGATTGGCGTCAAAAAAAAAAGAAGAAAAAAAAACCCCCATGATCGTTTGACATTCGGTTAAAGAGTTCGTTCAATAGAATAACAAGCAATTATTATGGTCTCGACGTTATTCGAGAACGTTAGCTCTCACAAAGAGCTGTGCGAAATCGAAAACAAAATTCTTCGAACGCGAACGTTTTAGTAAATGTATGATAATCGAATTTAAAATTAAAACTAATGACAATGATAAAAAAAAAAACTCGTTCGTAATTGCGAATTTAACAACTTGTACATGGGCGATTTGACTCTGAAGACGAAATAAAAAAAAAAAAAAAACACAATTACACTTTCCTAGAAAAGACGTTTTCAAATGGAAATTCTTTGAGTAAAATGTTCAGTAGAAAAAATTTTTTCCATAGCGTTTTAATTATTTTTAAAAGAAATAACTGTGATTCTGAATTATTTATTACGCACAACCATTACAGCACGGTCGATTTCAAAGCGTTTTTCATTTTTTTTTTCTACGCACGAATTTTGAATATCCACTAAATCGATTGACTAGCTGTTTATTCAAATAAATCGTAATATTCGTTTAGTTTTTCAAGCGCATTTACAATGATAATGTTATGTATCTGCTTTACGTCGCGCGTACTCCGACAATACGCATTTAAAACGAAAACTCGTAGAGAGATTTTCCGACTCGTTTTTATTTTAATATTACGTTCCTTTATATTAAGAGTTATTTTCCTGAATTATGTAAACTGAGGTAAAAGGAGATACGAGCTTACCACAGAAGACACGACGACGGCACAACAACAGACGGGTATATTATTAAGTGACTGACGGTGTAATAAATCCCAGATCGTCCTTTCGCAATATTATGTCAGACGTTAGACGTAAGACCGAGTTCAAATATAAAAACCCATTTAAATATGTCGTCGGCGACGACGTACCGGTTTGTCGGAACCACGTTATTATTATGTATTACGTTATTGAAAATAAAACGCATTTTCCGACATCATGACGTATAGTATACAAAATAATATTAGGAATTTGACGCTCGGTTTTCTTCTTTTTTTTTTTTGATTTTTACGGCGACCCCGTTTCGCGTCAACTAGATCGAAATGTTATTGTCTTTCGCGCGTATTGTCTTCGTAACATTTGTATGGATTTATATTTTTCGGATTTAATTCCGAACGAAAATCCCTCTCTGTTCGCTTATCGAAAACATTTTTATCGGCCGTACACGTACACGCGATGCACGCGCGTCAAAACAACACACAACGGTCGAATTTTTTTTTACGAATCTTAACGACACGCGTTAAATAAATATAATGGACTTGCTCGATGCGCGTCGTTTAGTTATTTTCTTGTAGCGCGCGTGCATATTTCACATACATAATATTTCGAGTGCATCCCGCGATGACTGTAGTTCATGTAATCATAAAGTTCGGTGCGACGCACGGTGTTTAGTTGGATACTTCGTGACGGATAAACACCGACTGCGAAATCTCGCGCATACGCATATAATATATTATATTATATAATAAAACCCGTTGTAGTAGACGCCGGAAAACGCGGCAATGAAATCGTCGGTCGGCTTATTCTATACGCTGCGGTTAGTCGCCGCGTAGGGGTGCGTTTTTCCTCGAGCGCGTGAATCGTTACGCGTTCTCCAATAAACCACGTGTATTACGAAATCGTTCGATGCGTCTAATAATATAACGACGACGACGGTCCGACGGACGGGAGGAGTCGACGAGTGTAAAAACGTAGTAAATATAATATTATTATCGCGCTAAAATATCGACGCGAAACGATGCGCGTCTTACGACCAGTTAGGGTTTGACTTTTGAAAACCGAAAAATCGCCAAATTATCGACGTGTGCAATACGCGCGCGACGCGAAAAAATGCATGAAACCACATTTGCTGGAAAAATCGCTATAATTGCGTCGCTAGTAACTACCCGCGCTACGACAGTTGATGCAGCGCTTCGCGTATTTTCATTAAACGTAAGCGCATCTAGATATCACTGTGCTTATGTAAGGCAAACGTCCTTCAAACAAATACATTTCCTTTGAATAGTTTAAATTGGTTTTTTTTTTATTATTATTATTTTCTTTTACACTTTTCATATGTACGCATACAGATTTCGTCGTCAGACTTTTTATGAAACATTGAATAATGAACACCGTTTTTCGTTATAATTCTATTGCATTATACAGTCATTTTTTTTCCACGCTCTTCTAAAAGGATATACTTGGACTAATAATATAATATTTATAGAATTTCTATTGTGCGTAGGTATTATACTGCTGTCTGTCTGCATCGGGTGCAATTTTATTTATTTAATGGAGCGCGCAGAAAGAAAAAAAAAACACATATAGAATGCAACCGCCGCCGTCGTTTCAATAACATTATTATTATCGTCGTCGTGTGTACGCACACTATATATCATTTTATCGACGATACTCGCCACGGCCACGCTCATCCGGCATTACTCTAAACGCTCAGCAATACAATAGAATTACAAAACGCATGTATTATTATGAACACTTAACACTTAACTCCGACTCAATTAACAATAAATAACATTATTACAAGCGCGCGCGCGTTTTGTATGTTTATTAAGAACTCGGCTTTTGTTATAAACTCGTCAGTGTGTCGTATATTATAATAGTGTCGTTGCAGTTCCGGTTTCCGAGCGAGGCGATATGCATTGAAGTGTATTGGTTTTAAAAACGATGTTTTATTTTTCTGGGGAAAAAAAAAAAACACTTTCCGAGCACCATGCTAAGCCACTTTTTAGATTGAAAATTGAATTTGCAGACGGTACACAGTGGCTTTTAAATATTGTTGTCAGATAAAAACGAGGGCTGAATTTTCATATTTCGAGACTTATTATTTGTATACGACATTATATTATTACTGTTATATTATTATTATTATTATTATTTCGTTACACGATGCGTCTCTCAGTCGTTTCAGATGCAATAATATTGGATGTGGTATTAAAATACTAACATCCACACGCGTGTTCTTTTTTCTTCTTCTGCTGTACTTGGCTCGAAATCAGTAAATATAGTAAACTTTTATAAGTCAATTCGACCGACGCGTGCGACAAAAGACTTACACTCGGGGCGAGCGTGTTACCAGCTTTTTATTTTTCGTTTCATAAAAATGTTTACAGTGGTTGTTTTTTTTCGTTGGCTTTTTCCTCACATGTCCGTGTCACCGCGACTAATTGAATGCGCGATACAAAAATACTAAAAAAAAACACTCCACTAACATTATTTAGGTCAGACGTATATAAAAATTATATAATATCGCCGTACGCGAATGTGATCAAAACGAATTATTTACATTTCGTACGTGTGTAAATAATAGCAAAGGGAAACGCGCAGCTTCTTAGAAAACGTATTTATCATAATGACAGTACGACAGTACGTGAGATAATTTGATTAGAAGGGTGGTGGGCGAGTCTTTAGGGAATTAGGATCGACGAAGGGGCGAATACTATTGTTGATCATTATTTTTAACGTACTTCTGCTTTTTTTCTGTTTTGTAATTTAAATGCAGTCGAAAAGATAACGCCGAAATCAAGGGTCGCGGGCTGCTTTGACGGAATAGGATGAAATTACGATTTTAATAATTCCTGGTGCGAATTCGACGTTCGCTTTACTCTCGACGAGAACAACAAACGTTGTGGTTTGAAACTTTGAGATTTATAAAACTCAAAACGCCTAATTAGAAAACGTATTATTTATTTTCATTTTTTCTTTTTGCGCGTGTACTTTATTATGTACAATATGTATCAAACGATCGTGCGTGCGATGTATCACGTGAAATCCTATATATAGAGCGTTGTGTGTCCGCTGGTGAAATATTTAAAGTTTATTTTAAATTATTTCGCACCTTTACTTAAAACTGCTGCACGCGTGCGTTTGACACGAACAATATTATTATTTCGATATAAAAACGATGGATAAAAATAAAAAATAAAAAAACCTTTGTAGTTTCTACTACTACGAACGTGCGTTTGTATATTTTTCCCGCGTACAAAACCGAAGGCTTGTTTGTAATTAGCATATTGCAGTAGGTGTATAATGTGTAGACCTGCAGGGATTGTCAAACTTTTTCGTCGTAGGACCAAAGAGCGCGCGTCGAAATTTGCGGCGGCGGCGGCGGCGATGGCATTTATTTACATAATATATTTACAAAACTATCTATTTGCAGTTACGTCGACCATAGTTTAATACTCGCTTGACGGGTGTGTTTTTGACGGATTGCGCACTACATTTTTTACACTATCTTCGCGGGCCAAACATTCGCCGAGAAATTCCCCGGTACACAGACTATTATGATATAATAATATTGACATAACGAAAATTATCAATTTCGATTGTGTACGAATCCTCGGGTTTGGACCCCCGAGTACAAACAGTTTTTTTTTTTCAGAACCTGGTGGGATTCATTCGTTCGGCTGAATTGTAAAAAAATCCCTCATCGTTTGGAGGAATTGAAAACTACCGTTTGCGCCACATTTTTTTTTATCTACATCAAAACATAATCGTTCGTACAAAACTCGTCGGAAATTTCCTTTTTTTTTTTTATTTCACCGCAGACACGGCGATGATACGAATTTCTCGGAAAGTGTTCAACACTTTTTTTGTCAATAAAAAAAAAATAAATACACCGACAATAATTATAACACTATTTAAATTATCAAATAATAATATACAGAGCAGATCACGACCGTTTTAAAGCGAAATATAGATCTGTTCGTAAAAACTTACCGTCGTGAAATTCGACGTTTTCAATTTGTTCAAATCGTTTGCGACTATCTATGATAACACATTCTTCTTTACTTTTGACTTTCGCATCTTGGATAGGATTTTATCTGAAAATAAAAAAGTAAAAAACATCTCCGTCGACGAATCGCGTTGCCGCGTGTCGCCCATAACCGCGGTAGAAAAAATAATGTAAAAAACGTCGCTCTCGACTGTATAATTTGTACCTACGCTGAATTTTTTTTCAATAACAATACAATGACAACGACAGCGACGCGTCGTCGTCGTCGTCGCGAAATAAACCGCGACGGTGTCGATGGGAAAATATCTTCGCGTTTACACGGTTTTACAGACGACCGTCCCGCAACGAGCGCGGTACGATAAACGATCGCGGACTAGTCGACCGGCCGAAAATGCATTTCGATCGTATTTGATAATATGTTATCGTCGTATAATACACCCTCCTCTCGGGGGTCTCGCGGAACACGGTCATCTCGATTGAACTTTCTCTTTCGCGCGCGCCATCGGACTAGACACGCGGCAGATAAATAAAATCTACCCCCCCCTTCCCCATTGTATTCCGCACGAGATTTTTAGATTTATATCGAATCGTTATTATTACTTGGTGTTTTTTTTTTTTTTGCTCGCTCTCCGTCTTTCCCCCGCGACGACGACGGGACCGAACATATGGCGGCGGCCGCGTCCCATACGAGTTAATTTCGTTTCGCAATCAAAAGTGACGGCGACGATGTTATAAATCGTACACGCGTATAATATGAGCTCGACAGGGGAAGGGTTCCCGTATACGACGTGGATGTATATATATATATCGCGCGAAAGCTATATACGCGCGCGAGTGCAACGGCCCTAGCTCGACGACGAACGAATTGCGTTCACAAAAGGGTCGCAATGTCTTCTTTTCCGCGACCCGTTTCGCGATAAAACCCGAAGATACACTATATAATATACACTGCGCGCGGTCGTCGTCATCCCCCTCGAAAAGATTAAATGAAAAAAAAAAAAAAACTCCCGTCGACGACGATAATACGACGTGGTCTCTCGTTGTCGCGCGCGCGCGCGCGTGTTTTTTACCGAGCGGGGCCGTACGAAACACTATTATTATATTATACGTATGACCGAACTATCGTATGAATGGCGTGCGCAATCGGTCTGGAAAAAAGTGCGCAACGAGCAGGACGCGTGACCCGACAATATTTTGCGCATGTTTTCGTTCGGAGAGCGAGCGGACCGGCGGCGTTCGGTCCGGCAGGATATACTTTCTTCCGCGTTTTATTTCGCCTCCGCGACGGCCGTATCGCGAGTAATAATTTGACAGTGACGTTCGAACGTGACTTCGTACCGCGAACAAGTGGCGTCGAGAGGAGCTCGCGCTGTCGCGTGTCGGCCAATCGATTTTTCCCGGCCGCACGCGCGCACCGCACACACCGGTTCGGCCGTATTATAATAATAACATACCGCCCGCGCCACGTCGTCGCCTCCATATCGATATCGAATGACATAATATCATCATAAACGGCGATGTAATCGATTTAAAATTAAAAAACCGATAGATTAATTATATACGCTATATAGGCCGGATCTAGATGTGCCGCCGCGTCATAACGAACAATAACGTTTGAATGAAAACATTATTATTATCATCTTTGAATTCGCTCGGCGTTTTTCGATTTTATTTCGTAGAACAAACGAGACGACGACGGATCATCGCTCGAACGATTTTGTCGATCTGGGGCTCAAACGCGGACTATCGAATGTTCTCGCGAACAATATTGAAAATGAACGATGCGCGCGACTTGAGCCGATACGTTTGCGCGACGTTTAATTAAAGCTCGGCGTTGGTCTATTATACCGAGACAAGAAGAAGTGATTATTGAATTTTGCGCGGTGTATTCGAAAGGTGTGTGTGTGTGTGCGTGTACATGTATTTGTACGCGAGACTTAATTACTATATTGCCGCCAAACTGATAAACGGATATGTATTCGATGCGGGGGTGTATTTCCAACGTCATAGGTCAGATTTACAGAACCGCTCGGAAGGAATAGAGAGACCGGAAGCGTTTATAAGCGACCGTTTATAGGAGCGAGGGAACAGAGTCGAAATCTCGGCGTCTACGGGCGATTTACACAATCGTACGCGTTATGCAAACGTGTATGCGGACCACCCCGGGACAATTAGGCGGCGTTTTATTTTCTCCCCGGCTAATAAAACAAAGCGGTGGTATCGCGTTTCGTGGGAATTTTCGAAATAATTTATAAACGACGTTTTCTCTAGCTCCTATTGTTTTTCCGCGTTACAACCGCGCGTTGTGTTCAATCAACACAAAACCTATTTCCTTTCACGTCCCTGGCTAGTCGGCGACACTCGCACTTCCGCGTGTGGTTTGCGCGACATTCTTCAAGCCCGCACTGTTCCCTTTAATAACGCGACCCTTTGCAGACGCGTCGCGAATCATCGTAATATGCGTACGCACGCGTATCCTCGTCCGGCGGCTCCTCCGCCCGAAACCGAACACAACACAAAAGGACTAGCGCGCGGGGGTCCTTTTTTTCCGGTCTTCATTCAAATCGACAATCGTTTATCATTTTCACTCGTCCCCTACGAATACCCAATAGCGCGCACGAGGTGTTGCGCGCGCGGTACGATTTTTCCTACGCTCGTCACCGTTCTATCTTACAAAACGACGAATTTAATCAACTCGTCGTAATATACGCACCATTGTGTTCGGCTTTCGACGCCAACTTGAAACAAATCGAGTGCGATAAACGCACTCGACCGCATTTTCGTTAATACTCGTTTTGTACGTTAAAATAGATCACGCCCAAATTGTGGAAGACAATATAATATAAGCGGAGATTTTCGTTTTTTTGTAGTAGTAGTAGAAAACACTCCGTTTTCTCTCGTCGGTCTGTCTATAATACCATTTCGAAATAACTGTCAAAGTCACCGCGCAACACTACATACTATTTTTGCTTATTTATTTATGTAATTTGACGTTCTAATAACGCGATATAAAATTCCCAAAATATATAATGCACATATAATAAAAGTAAAAAACTAATTATTAAAATAAAAATGTATTTAAACTGAATGAAAAAAAGTGAATATTAAAAAATCCAATCAACGTACCTGATGCCGTAAATATTACATTGTAGTTGGTACTCTTGAGCTTTTAATACGAATTGTTCTTTAGAGATGATTTGGCTTCCGTAATAAGTTGTATTCCTAGAAATAAGAAAATAAAATTTCGATTCAGAATTAAACATTTAACATTTTAATTTAATTTATTTTTATGTTTATACTTTTTACGCCGAGAAAATGTTCGCGATCTAACAACGTAGAGGTTTTATTTGTTTATTTTTCCTTACAATTTAATTTGAGTCTAGGAAATAAATTTTATTCTAAAATATTCTACAGCAATATGAGTTGAACGTTCTTGTTTTAAACTTTTCAAATTAACAAAATCAAGTCGATTTAACTGAAAGTATTTGTAAATTGAAAAACGTGAGCTTAAAATTATTTTGAAAATGTTAGTAGATTTTTGTTTTTTTTCTTATATAAATATCTATGTCTTGTAAGTTAATATAAACTATTGTAACAAAATGTGTTTAACGAACAAATTCTAAAGAATTTTAATGAAAGTCGTACCAGTAACAATCGTTATCTTTTCTCGTCCAGTAAAAACAATAATAATTAAGCTTCGTAAGACCGAAACAATAGAATTTAATTTTATATTTCTAAAAAAATCTCAACTCACTGTTCGGTCGTATAGTATGAGAGAAAAATTATCTATCGTTTATTTTTATAAATAATTAAACCTCGAAAGTTAAGACGAAAATGTAATGACTCGCAGACATTTATATATGTATAACACGACGAGCGTTAAAAAAAATAATAATAGAAATATACAACAAGTAGTTGCGCGGTCAAGGCCGTGCAGGGTGGATCAAATTTTCGAGTAGGGTTTATTATAAATTAAATTATCATAACGTCTTAATAAGAACGAACGTTTAAAAAAAAAATAAATAATCCCTACATACTAAACAAGCGCGAGTAGCAATCAAATTTTCCAAATCGTAAATATAATCGTAATTGATTGAGTTTATTATTACGTTAGTACTGTACCGAATGAACTGTATAAATTAAGATTCGGGGGTGGATTCAACCTCTAAAAAACCCCTCTCAAATATGAAATTAGATTAGGTACAGTCGTAATAAAAAAAAAAAAAAAGAAAAGTTTTCATAATCAACTCTTTGAATACTAACTTATACGCTGTGTATTGCTTTTGATGACGTAAAAATAAAAAGCTTATTTTCGAGTTTGTATGGTGCGAGTTTCCTACTCATTATTATGTAATAAAATGTTTCTCTATTTATGTGTACACATATAAAATAAATGCATATTTACAGTTTCCCCCCCCCCTCCCATGGATTCGGCGTTTATCGTTTGATTTTAAATACTGAGATAAATTCAAATGTGATATGACCTTCTGAAAATACTCCTTTTGATACTGAAATGTTCACTCATACGTTCTCCGTTGAAATACGATTTAAATTTCAAAATATTCGCACAAATGTTCGATGAATTTTCGACCGATTTTAATAATTCAATACTATAGTTTTCCACCACTTTCGTTCTCGACGCGTACTAGACAACCTGAGAGCTTATTTCAGTTTGTTTATATACAAAAACTCGCACATCGAAATCGAACACAACCAAGGAAAGTTTTCGATAAAACTCCGATAAGTAGGTACTACGATTATTATTTATTATAGCCGACTACAGGGCTTATTTTCAAACCCGTATTAGAGGAGTCGTAAGAGAAAAATCGCTTACCCAGGCAGAATTTTATGTGTGATAAATTTTCGCGGCCGTTTTTTTTTTTTTTTTTTGGTGCGTGTTATTTCGCGGATTTGGCGTTTGAGAATTTAAGTAAACCTAGAAAGGTAAAGTTTATGATTATATTATTTTTGAAGTACATTGGTAGACACTAGTAAGGCTGAAGGTTCAATTTGGATCACACATTCCTTTGGTTTCGCGATACAGCAACGATTACGCAGCGATTATGTAGTTAAAAGTTGTTCCAGAGCCTATACGATTATATGGAATAAAATAATAATAAAAAAAAAATCATAAAACAATCGCGTTTAGAACACCATAAGGGTTTTATGTGTTTACACTTTGTTTTCGTTTTTCAACGGTATAAATAACATTTAGACCGTACCCCGTAAGATGGGTGGCATTTTTTAAATGCCTCGGGCCGCTCGAATTCTTAATACGGCTCTGCTTATTTTAACGTACGTTTGTACACATTTCGCGTATATTTCTTAGAGTAAAATATGTTGCCGGAAGTTCAAAACGCGTATCCGGTTAAAATTATATACCGGGTGTCGCGTGGAAACCTGATAAATGTAATTTATTTACAGTTTTCTTTTTCGTGTGAAAATTTATGTACTTCTACGCTATTGATATTGATATACAATTTTCAAATGAATTTCAATTACAAGACGACACTCGAAGTGAAAAGTGTAAAATAATTGTGTTCTAAATTCTATGAAAACATCGAGATCGCTATTTTTGTCGTCTAAAATTTTAAATCGGGTTAAATAATTATTAATTTTCACACAGTTTTCGAAGTTTAAATTCAAGTGTTTTTCTTTATTAATCGACGTAATCATCGCGTAATCTCCAATAGCCAGGAACCGCAAACCATTAAGTTTGAAATTTTCGTAAACTTAAAAAAATTGTGGGCGATTATAACGATTAATCATTATTGAACATTTCTTACGGCGATATTTTTCAAAAGAAAGAACAAAAGAAAAGAACAAAAGTTATTACGTTTCTCGAGTTTGTCTCGGGCGGACACACTCAGTATAATAGTTGTCAACCGAGTTTTAATTAAAGAATTTGGTTTTCGGCGTTTCGTTTTCTTTTGCGTTATTATAAAAACGTATATTTCTAAAATATCGTTTTTGAACAGGTAATATACTGTACCTGTTCCGTGATTAACTCGCGTCGGAGTTCCCGGATCGCATAAATTTCTGGAAAAAAAAAAAAATTAAAATTAATTAATAAAACCTCCTCGAAATAAGAGCTTTGTAATAATTTAATTGCGCGCGATCGAGAAGAGACCAATCCGTCGACCTCGGTCGGAGGAGATGTTCGTCGAGCCGAATGAAAATCGTGGATAAATCGTTTTGTGAAAAGTATTTCACAACGACGAAATACGTCTGTCGAAACGCGCGACGAATACGTCGCTTTGTCGTCGCTGTTCGGGTCTGCGTGTGGAAAACATAGAGTGGATTTAGTACAATAAAACGGGCGGTATGGGCTCGCGTTTCAGATCCGCTCTGCGACGTTGGTGTGCCGCGTGAACGTCGCCCGAGCAAATAATACGCACAAGACGGTTATTTTAAAATACAGTTTAAAACCACCGCGGCTTTAACGATGTATATTATGATATCATAGCCGAAAGGTCTTTTCGATGGGATTTAATTTGCGATATTTTCAAAAGTCTAACGGGCGTAAAAAGCCGAGGGTGTCGGCGTTGATAATATTATTTACGTTAAATCCGTTTAGATACAGCAATAAGTTTCTTAGGTATTTCAAAGTACCCGCGCGGACGGCGACGGCGGCGGCGACGACGACGACGACGACGACGACGACTCCTCCCGCCAGACCGGCAGAAATAATTATTGTGGAAATTGAACGGACGGACCGCACAGCGACTTTGCGCTCGACAAACGTTCGTGCATCACTTTCATCCCCAAAGTTAACCAACATTCATTACCCACAAAGTCTGAATTATGAATTAACGTCACACCTGGGGGGTCTACTGTCGTCGTCGTCGTCGTCGGATCCATTTAGTTGGTAGGTAATATTATTATTACCTCGCGATAGAAAACTTTGTTCTGCATATATATTATATACATATATATTTGTATTAAATCCTTTGAATGTGCCAATTTGCGTGGCTATTAAACGCATAGACGTTTTGTGAGAAAATCGTTTTAATATCACTCTCGACTCGGCGTTGAATTAAATTCAAATTAAGTGCCCCCCCCCCCCCGTCTGCCCGGAACGGATACCGAATGGTGTCGGCCACGCTGGCCACCGCTTCGGTGGTAAAATTATGATTGCGCGCTGCGGTGGAAAACACGGCTCCGAGTGGAGAACCGAAATCGCGGCAGGACGACGAGAGGCGATTCTCAGAGTGTTTTCGATTTTTAACGACTAGCTATTTTACTCGTAAATCTGTCCGTGATAACGTACTTAATCTAAAAACAACAAAAAAAAAAACAAAACATTTTAATAAGACGCTATTATAACCTAACTCATTTCGACCATAAATTGATTGGTATTATTTTGTAAACGTACTTTTGGAAACGCGGTATTTGTCGCGGAATTACGATACCGGTTGACAAAATATAAAATCGTGTTTATCAAACTTGTGTTGACGTGTAAGAAAAAATGAAGTTGGTAAGAAATATGTGAAAATATGTAATATCGAGTGTGGCTCGTTTTATTGCAAATCATTTGTAACGAATTTATCTCTTGCCTCAATTACATTTTCCAGCCACAATAAAAATATGTATTTAATAAAATTAAAATAAAATAATATATATTTACATGTGAATCCGGACCCTACTGATACGCGATGACAACTCGTATTTTAAATACATATTTTTCGTTATATCGAACATGTTTATGATGTTTGTGTTCGATTTAGCGTTGAAAACTAGAAAAAAAAAAACAAAACTCGTAAAATCGATTTTCCGCAGAGCACGTGGTTTTTTTTTTTATTAGAGTCTTTTTTATCATAACACAACACATACGATTATATTTATTGAGATGTCATTAAGTCTTGGGTAATTTATCGCCGCAATGCAGCTACAATAACATCGACGCTGCTATTATAGCTAATACGGGCGAATACGAACGGCCAATTCGAATAATTTCGTTCTCGGGCCATTAATTTGTAATATCACCGTTTGAAATAAAACGAAATACATCATTATCATAATCAATTTTCCGAAAAATTCCCCTAACGCGGCTCGATGCCATCGTTGGGCGATATACTTGGTATACTTGGTAACCAGAAGTTTGTTTCTATCACATGATCTGCATAGACTTTTTACGCCGAACGGTTTTTGAAGAGGTGAATTATAGGATATTATATTATTATAACATAGGTACACTGACAGTATTTACCAGTTAATATACGTTGTCACGGCGGTTTCGTTATATCGAAAACGTTTGTAGTTGCTGTGTTATTATTTCAAATCAAAATAAATACCACGCGCAAAGCCAATCTCGTTGATTACAGATAATTTTCAAGAGTACATTAATATCGGTTTCCGAGTAACGTTTTATTACACTTCGTTTTCAAATCGTATTTATTCGGCAACGTGGCAATACGATTTTGATTTTAATTTAAATGCGCATTCGCCGATCGCAACATTTAGTCTTGGTACTGTACGAAAATCTAGGTCCTAATTTCAGAGCTTCAGGTATCGTGCAGACGTAAGTCTGCTTGTAGATGTTGTAAGTCGGAATTTTTGAGCTTAAATCGAAAAAATAAATAAATATGTATAATGACTTTTTCGCAATTTCTGAAGCTTTTTTATAAATTATTCTGTTACAATGTTCGAGTGATCGCTGTGTTTTTATAATATCGCCAGCCAAATACATTTACTACTACAATTTCCACGGACGATTTCCGTCTGCAGAACGTCGAACGTTAATTTTTTCACCGTAAACGTTTCCGATTCAGACCGTTGGAAAACACTCGCGGTGACACGGTCGGTCGTCGTGTGCATAATTGCTATAGAAGCTCTCGTACGCGACGCAATAACGATGACGCACTGCCGCAGATCGCCGCCAAAACGTTTCCCCAACTCGGACAATAATCGAGTTATCGAGTTGACGCGGAAATTTAAGAAACGCTTCCTTCCTGAACAAATAGCTGTTACCGTCGCGATGGTACTGCGCGCGGTCGATTTCCACTCGTTTTTTATCGCTTAAAAACGTTGGCGGATTCGCGGACTCTATTCATACTGATTTCAATTCACTGAATTTTTAATTATTGTACATATTTGAATCGATTGTTTCCAATTGTTGCCAATCCATACCGTCAACTAGCACCTAGGCCCGCGAGGCCCGGGGTCTAGGGCGGCAAAATTTGAAGAGCGGCAAATTTATTGTATCGAAATAAAAAATAAATGTATTTTATATTTTATTTTTTGTAGATCACATGTTAAAAATTGTTCGGGTTTCGGGTGTATCATTTTTTGTCTACATTTATTCGTAAAACTAGCTGAATAACCCGGCTTCGCCCGTGTGCAGTTATTGCTTTCTCTAAATGAAATTCTTAAATCAGATGTGTCTTAATATGCCCTGAAATTTTTACAATATTAATCACGCACGCACGCACGATATTCAACAATTATTGTTTTGCCATGGAGATATATATACACTCTATGTGGTTATTTTTTATTATTTGTTTCCGTGGCATGCGCGTGATTAATATTGTACACTTAGAGGCCATAACTCCGGAGCCACATATCGCACAGCGTACAAACTTCACAGAAACCATCTACATATCAATCTTAATATGCCCTAAAATTTTTATCGAAATCGGTTCAGTGGATCTTGAGCTATAAAATTTATTCAAATGTACATCGATTTTTATATATATAGATATCGTTTATCATTATATCATTATTTAATCAAATTTTTCTTATTATTTTATTTTCAATTCGTTATAACAAATTTTCAATAATTCAAATTGCAAATTTTAACGATGCCTATGGCGACACTTGTGCTAAATCCGGCCCTGACCACACGTTATAGGCGCGAATTTCGTCGAGGCCCATCGCGGGCCTTTGCTCACGCGAAATCTTCTCGAACGCACGTGGACACCTCACGCAACACAATAACGATGCGCTCGCGCGCCGTGGCTACAGATCGCCGGCAAAACGTTTTCCCGGCTCGGACGATAATCGAGTTATCGGGTATAGACTCGGAAATTTAAGAATTGCTTCCTTCCGCCGCCGCGCCGCGGCGCGAACTGCACCCTATAACGCACGGCGGCGGCGGTGGTGGCGGCGGCGGCGGCGGCGGCGACACTGTAATATCCAATTATCTCTCACTCACAGCAAATCAGCGGATTAAGGCGCGGGGCGGTCGTCGAAGGAAATCGCGGAATTAACGGGGAAATTATGTGAAATATCATTACGAGTAATGAATATTTCGGTGGCCGCCGATCCTGTGTTTACACCGGGGACGGTGGTCGGCAGCCGGCGCCGCCCGTTCGAATTATATCGACCGACATAATGATAATATTATTTTACGACTATAGCTGTCGAGATTTCTTACCGATACTATCGTATTAATAAAATAAACGCTTTCTCGATTTATTCGTCACGATTACATACATTTAGAGTGTGATTTCGTAGTCCGTCTTGTTTGAAAATTATCAGACCGTCCGCCGTGCAAAATATATTGACGAATGTTTGGATCTACGATCTTGGACCGACCACCTCGCTCTCTCGTGTGAAAAAAACCGAACGCGTTTCGTTGAATGTTTCTTTTTATCAATATTGTTGCGAAACTGTAATGTATTTTGTAAGAAAACTAAATTTAAAAAGATATTATTATAGTTGATATTATACGTTATATATTTTTATTTTTTTTTTTACTGACCAGTTAATTCATAAAGAATGCCTACTGCGGTAGGTATATTTTTTAGTTTTACCATGTCGCGCGCGTTCAGATGGCGTTTTCGACGAGTACGAGATGACGCGTCGTCTTTTTAATTCGTTCAACCAGACGTATTGTATACGCGACACGATGAAATTTGAGAACGCAATACGACAATGTAGTCGAGGATTTTCTCCGCGAGCACGTTACTGTTGTGATAACCTTCTTGACCGCGAAAAACGCCCCGATTCAAACGTTTTACGATGACGTCGAGTGTCGGCGTCAAATAAATATAGAGTTCGCTTTGGGTCGCGAAGAGAGCGAATAAAAAAAAAAATCGACTTTTCACGTCGAAATTAACGAAATTGTTCGGTTTTGTTAAAACCGGATGCCGTACTGTCCATACAGCGCTGTTGTAGTCTTCGTCGTGGCCGATTTCGGGTCTCCCTCGTAGACTTCAGATTCGGGTTCAAAACTAAATATCTCGGTTGTAAAATAAATCCTTTTAGTTCGTGCACATTATAGTTTACAATTCGATTTCGCACTTAAAAATACAATATTTTTCAATCAGCTGGAAAATTACCTTTTTATTTTTTTTCCTCATGTCGGAAGACTTCAAATGGATCGCGGAAATAAATAATACTCGACTGAAATGGGTCGCGAGTCCGTGTCAATTGAACACAGCCGATGAATTCAAATCAATATCATTGTCTCACCTGTCCCGGAACAACAAAAATACAACAACAAATAATTCTAAACCTCATATTATTATAGATCAGGCATGTATTCGAGGAGGTTCAGTACAGTCCGGACCCAATGGGCTCTCCGAAATTTTTAAGCCCCTGTCCATAGTAGCTGGTAATTATCAAAAATAAAACGTGATTAAATGCGAGTTACTACTTGTGCACGACGAATTACGTAATACCACAGACTATAAAGTTACTTACAAAAATATTACGTCTGTTTCGTACCCATTACAGTTTAAAGATAAACCACTGAAACGGTCCAATATTATTTAACATTTTCTTTCGAGTCATTTATTTATCGAATAATAAAAAGTGTAAACAGATTTTTATACCTTTATTGATTTATGAAAATTGTAGGTATTACAATATTTTTATTTTTTTTACCAGCTTTAAAAGGTTCTAGTTTTAGGCGGAAAAAAGGAGAAATCTTTAAAAACGAAATAAAAACCTGACGAGCCTGTTATCGACTGTCGATAGTAAACCGATTTCGCGTCGTTTAATACACAAACGTGTATTAAAACATAGTTTTAATTAAATTCAAATTAAATCAAACATAGTCAAATGCATTGCTATTTTTTCGCGTTTGTTTTTAATTTAGAGTTTGGCGTCGTGTCGAACGCACCCGCGAGTACGAAATAAAACGCGACGTCTATATCGTACAATATAAACCAATAACGACGAAACGTATTATTATTGCTATTGATATTATCGAATATATATGGTAATTTAATGACTGGTGTATTTTTACAATCGTTTCGATGTCGTACGGAGTGAACGGTAAAATGTATTTTCCGTTTACGTCATACGCGTGTATAGGTTTCGTGTTGTTCGGAAGACGTTACACGTCTATATAGGTGAGCCGGGACGAAATTCTAATTTCATACGATATCGTTCGGGTCTCGCATTACACGAAATTTAAAACGTACAACGAAAAGCGCGCAATAAATTAGTACACGACGAGTGAAAATCGAACAAATATAATTGATTTTTTGTAAACAAATCTTTTGTAACAAAAGAAAAACTCGAATTTTCAACTTAAAATTTAATCATATCAGACTATTATATTATATATTATATAAGCATATTATTATATTTAATGGGTGAATGTTTTGAGCAAAGCGACTTACTTAAGAAGAAATTATACTTCGAAACAACGGAATTAAAAAAAAATTTACTAGAACTGCTGTGAGCCTGTTCACGCTAATTTCAATGTGGAATTTTTTTTTTTTTTATCTTTACACGAATTCTATGAGAACATTTTGTTTAAAATTCGACCGACTCGGTATGGTTTGCTTGAAATGTAAATATTTGATTTATATATATTTAATCTAAATATACACAGTACGCAGTGACGATCAACGATGTGTGATAAAAAATAGACTATTGTCTTGTATGCTTTAGATAATATCATATTAAATGCTTTACAACAGTATGTCTGAGTAACCGATGTCATGATATAATAATATTGTCTATTAAAACGTTTAAACGGTACCCGCGATAACGTCGATATGCCTACAAAACTACCGACGTACAATATTGTAGTTTACGATTTCTGACAACAGATTATAATATAGATAAACGATTAGTCGGATAATAAAAGTCCTAGAAAATTATAATCATATTAATAATACCTACTTTAATGCTGCGATGTATGAAACTGTCTTTTACGACTTTCTACGGCCAATCTCTATCTCACGTGCACGCGTATGCGAACGCTGTGGCATGCGTGCGTTCGTGCTCGCGTGTATTTTCGTGTATTGTCTATGTATTTGAATATTTTATATCGATAAAATTCAGACGTGTACGTGTGTACATTTCCCGGCATGACTTTGGAACGTCAGGAGCGATTCAATCAAACACGGTACAAATATGACTTGCTATTTGGAAAAAAATACCTGGAACATAAGGCTAAAGGGTAGAATGAAAACGGATGACGTTTAAAAATAATCGAAAACAGCCGATATTGGATGGTCGAAAAGAACGAACGAAACTCTGTATATGACCATCAAAAAGATTGCGGAATCGAACAGAACGTTTTGAAACTGTTCAGTTAACTTAATAATTTGTGTGTAGATACTTTTAAATATACCAACAGTGAATTAAATTACTTTGAATTTATGCAAATTATCAGACTAATAGAAAATTAATCAGTTTAGCAGGCCCAGCTGTCAGTTTTCAAAGCCCGCCCGAATTAGTGCCTCTATTAATTATAGTGTATTTTACAAAAAAAACAAACACCATTATTTTTTTTGTCGTTCGACATACTTTTTAAATAAATTTTATCCCGAACTCAATGCTGTAAAAGTATGGTAAAAGTTAAGTAAGTAGTAAACTAATAAATGAAGTGGACGAGTTTAAATAAAAAATTTTTTACATGTCATACATTTTAAACGACATGATTTCAAACTTACATTGCTACGCGACGAACTTTCTTTTACAAGCTCGACTTTATACGTGTGATCAACGATCGACATTGACCTTCTTCTCGTTTTTCTGTACGCCATTTCGATACTTTTCCGGGGTGACCTTTGGAAATTTGGAGCTCCTAGTCAGCCGCCTTGTTTGCTTAGACAAAAGTTCGTCGCCGATCCAGACGCATGTAGATTTGTTACTTACTCTAGCGTTCAATTGCGTGCTATTGTACACATACTTCGTGCGTCCTTATATAAAAAAAAAAACCCTAATAGTCCGGTTCGACAAGGCGGAAATATTTATAGACGACCTGTCCCCCCGTGCTCCGTGAATTTGATTCGCTGACCCGACTATAATAATAATATGATAATATTATAATACGGTATTCCGTCCGGCACTCGCGAAGACCAAATACATATATACGAGTATATACGTGGATACGTATTCGTATAATGGAAAAGTGTACCGGCGGAATACCTATACTTCCGATTGTTTCGACCTCGCTTAATGTAAACAAGATGACGAACCGATGACGGCGGGGCGAGTGGGAGGGCGCGCGTTTGATGGCTGATAAAATGATAAATAAATATAGTTCACATTATGCGTCACACGAGGATTGCGACCGATTGTTTTGAAATCAAGCAAATGGGCCTCGGCCCAGGGAGTCACGGAAATTTAGAGCGCCCGCGAAAAAAACCTTTATAACAACATTTTACGTAAAATAATTATATTTTTCTAGCCGAAAAAAAAACAGTTTTTTTTCTTCATCATACAATACGCTTAAAATACTCGTATACGGTTTTCGATGATTAAAATGCCGTCAAAATTATTGTTTGAAAAAATCAAAAGCACTGTAAGTATTTCGTTTTGATTATCGTTGCGACTGTCCGACGCGGAGCGAAGTGAAAATAAGATGAAACGGCGCGCGACGCGACGGAGTATCCTCTATAATAATTTACACGAGAGAACCGACTCGTATTTAATTTGTTAAAAAATGTTATTTTACGAAAATCACGTCGGCTACTCTGTATATAGCCCAAACTAACGAACCGATTGACTTGGAATTTACGCGGATTGATCAGCTTGGCGTGCGGACGGTGCTTTGAAAATTTCAAGTTTATCGGAGCAATAAAACTCGAGAAATACGCGCAAAAAAACACTAGCACGAAAATCGATCGATTGGCCGTTTCATTTTTCATTGTATACAATGACAACGCGCGGCGGCGCTGCGCCGAACTATCTGGCCGCCCGAATTTCCCCCTCCGAGCAACTGGTTGCTCTGCCGTTGTCGAACGACATCTGTTTCGTCTTGCGTGTATGCGAGTGTGTACGAAACTTCTATAATACAGATAGTAATAATAATAATAATAATAATAAATACATTTCGTTTCGTTCGTCACACGGCTTCCTCGCCGTTTGCGTTTACTTACGTCTACCGCGTATTTTGTGCCCATGATCAGTGGCGTAGTTACGGGGGGAGGGGTGTAAGGGGTTTCCACCCCCTCAGGATATTTATTTTTTTTTTTTTTTTTTTAATGATATTTAATTACTATGTACCTACATATTATTATAGTTAAATGATATTTTCATTATAAATATAAAATATACATAACAATAATAGTATTATAATATACGAATTAAAATTAATAAAATAACGTTTTTAACCTGTGATTATGAATTGACTCCCTCGGAAAAAATGTCCATCTACGCCACTGCCCATGATTATAATATTGTTTTATTTATTTTATCTCTGGTGCTCTTTAATTTACTACGGCCAAGTGGAGCTAAAAAAGTGTATTTATTACCATCAACAACGTGGACTTTGATTGAATACAATAATATACCTCCCCGCCGCGCCGCCGCCGCCCGAACAACGAATAAATTTCATCGCCGCCGCCTGAATCGAGTTCGCTATATTATAATCCAAAACTGTGATAAAAAAAAAAAAAAAAAAAAAGAATGAAGTCTCGTCGAAAAAACACTCAGTGTATAAAAAAAAAATTAAAACGCGTCGAATCGTTTTTGGCCAGAAATTTTTTTCAAAGGATAAATTTCGCGCCGAAATCCGATCCTGCGGGGAGGGGGGGGGGGCGCCGTCGAGACGAGCTCGGTGAAGTGGCGATCGACAGTATTTATAGCTGCTAGTAGTCGGCGCGGATTACGTGCGCACACAACGACGGGAGGGCCGCCCGATATCGAAATTAACGACGTCGTCGGTTTGATGGATGGCCCCGGCAAACGTCGCGGACAGCAGTCGCGGCGGTCGGCCGAAGATCCGTCGCGAACGCGCGCGTAATACGCGTTCGGCGGCGGCGGCGGCGGCACTCCCATTGTCGCGCATCGCATTGTGTGTGCGAGCCGAAGGCCGTTTCGGTAGGGTCATCGCGAATCTCCGGGAGGGTAGGAAATCGTCGCGTCGGGTCCGAGTGCGTTTGTAATCAATCAGCAGCCGTCCCCCGGCGCGTTCGGCGGACGGGACCGGAACGCTTCGCCGGAGATTTGGAAAAACCAAAAACGGGAGGGACGACGAGACGCGCGAGCCCTAGGTGTCGTCGTTTCTTATCGAATTCCCGGTCACGTCATTCGCACGACGACGACGACGACGGACGTTCGGAATCGTCGTCAAAATCGTTTCGGCGACTGGACCCGCCGCGCCGGACGATTACGATAATACTATTATACTGGCCGAATAATTATCCGGCGAGATAAAAAAAAAAAATCGCGACTCCCTTTTCGAAGTGTTGCGAGTTGCCCCCGCAGTAAAATATTTTTAAAATCGTTTGCTTCTCGCAAAAACGCGAAATTGTAAAAAAAGAAAACGGAGATAGAGAATAATTATATTTATCAAATAATAAATAATACTGATGTAAAACTACTTACCTAATGTCGCGGCTTCCGGCTTGGCGATTTTTTCCGTTTTCACTTCTTTAGGTGCTCGGACGCGCGTTGTACAGGGAACACTTCTGTGCAAAAAAAAATGTCGAGTCTCTAGACCCAACGGTTTAGGCTGCGCGTTGATACCTCGGCAGTCAGTCAGTTTATCCTTTTATATTATAATAACTAGCTGACCCGGCAAACGTTGTATTTCTGGTGAATTTTGTAGTATAAAAAATAACTAACTTGTAAGTACGTTGCGACGGCGACTACGATTGAAAGAGAAATGGAGCGCGCACGCACGCAATTTCGATAAAAGCTATGTAATAATATATGACGTTGCGAAATCCATACCTTTTGGTAAACATCGTCGGGTTTTCGCTTTAATTGTATACGTCACGGCCATTCAGTCGAGCTTATCGACCAATGACAATAGATTTGCCTGCGATCGTATTCGACCGTCCAATGAAAAAAGTTCTATTGTATTCGTTCATCGCACGCACGCGATTTCGTTAAAAGTTATGCAATAATATGATATTGCAAAATCAATACCGTTTGGTAGAGATCGTCTGGTTTTTTGATGACATAATAATCTATTTGTATAAAATGCAAATTACCACGCACTCGCTGATCGTTGCATCTCAAAATCTAGCCCGTGAAAAGTTTTTCCCGGTATGAGGGAGAAATAACGTTCTTCATTTTCAACCCATTTCAACCCCATAGGGGTTGAATTTTGAAAAATAATAGATTTTTCATTATTTGATTTACAGAACGTGTATGCTAAATTTCAAAAAAATAAACATTTTACATTTTTAACACATACATATTACCCCTTTTAAGGGTTGAATTTCGAAAAATAAGTTAGTAGATTTTTCATTACTATGTAATGCGATTTCTGTGCCTGCAGTTTATTAGTTAATTTTTCGACTCGGACCAGATAATAATAATAATTTTATAGCTTAAACCGACCATATAACTACATGGTATAAACATTAACTATTAACGATTAGATTAGATTTTATTTGTAAAGAAAAAATAATTGAATAATATTGAAAATTACGTGAAAAATATTATTGAATAAAAATAAAACACACAAACAAACCACATTTGTGCGGGCCATAAAAAATTGCTTCGCCCGTCGCGTGTCTCAATGATAATCTGGTAAAACGATTTATTGGAAAACGGCCGTCCAAATAAAATTAATAATTTTGATTCGCGACATGGCCGCGTCAAGAATTTCATTATGTGCCTGTTGTCGATTTGCCCAATTCCTCAGTGAATAATCGATTAACATTTAATGTTACGTTACGCCAAAAGTATTATAGCAATAAAAAAAACACGGTGTCGTGTTACTGAGCATCTGTGACGACAGTTCATGGACAAAATAAAAATAATTTTTTTTTTTTTAATAATTTCAATATCGCCCACCACAAAATACTACAATCTCGACTTGACTAATAATTTACGACGATCACGTTAATTTTATTATTTAATATTATTCAAAATAAAACGTCCACATACACACGCCGCCGTGGACGCGCGTTATTTAGACGAGTGAATTGCGATGGGGAAAAAAACTTTTCACGAGCGCGCCGGATTTATTGGATTTCGAATTACGAATTCACATCGAAAGCTTTTTTTCAATTCTCATTGTCTGATATATTAAACTATTAAAATAATTCCGAAAAAAAAAAAAAAAAATTGTCCGTATCACTGTTAGTGTTACTCGTCTATATTACGCGTGTTATTTAATTATTACTATTATACACTCCTGACGTGGCTTAACGCGTAAAATAAAATATTAAAATAATTGTTGCGTTTACCCCCGTGACGTGCGTGCAACTGAAGTATAATATTCTTTCCGGTCATTTCGAATCCAATTAAAACAAATTTTAATCCGTACGATCTGCAATTAAAATCAAATTGTTTTAATTGACGGTCGGCAAAGTAATATTACTGAAAAGTTACCAAAGGCATAGAGAATCGAATAACACAAAAAAACGGAATAAATGCGTTTGGGTGTCTGATCAGGTACCGGGAATGCACGAATTAATGTTTGGCGTTTTACAGAAATTCCGGAACGATACTTGGCCCAGAGCAATAATGTGTAACCTAAAAGTCAAAGCGTGCCGTCTGGAATTCCTGCAGGCGCGCCGTATGCGTAAGTGGGCCGCCTCCTACTCCTGATTTTATCGTGTGTCGATATTTTTGGCGCGAAGAAAATTTAAAAAATGTCGACGGATTAAAATATGCAAACACGTTATGCGAGTACGTAGCACATGAAATATGTATAAAACGCGTTCGTGTTGGCTTTTGAAACGCGAATGGAGAAATCGATATACGGGACTCGGAGAAAACGAAATTGATTTATTAATCGGCTACACTCCGCGCGGTGCAGTTATTTCGTTTGAGCGTATTGGATAGTTTAATTACCGCGCCGATGTGCAATTATTATATATATATTATAATATATCGCGACAATGACGATCGAGCCCGCTAATGAGGAAAATCGTCAATACTAATCCCGGCGGTTAACAACGAAATATATGTAATTAAATTCTACTACGGATTCGACGTACTGCGATTGACGAATAATCGTTTTATTTTAATCAAATTATATCATTATACGCGCACCTACTCTGCAAAGTATAAATTGAACGTCGGCGTAACCGCGCCGCGCGCCGGTGGGCAGCTGAATCCGTCGTGATTCGATAAAAAAAAAAAACCCCCCGATCGGATTAGAAGAAAACCAAAAGAATTCGAATCCCAACGAGTCCGCTATAATACTCGTCGCGTTCTTACGGAATTTCGATCTGGTCGCGTTCAAGTAGGTATGCAAAACGCATGCGACGACGTACAAATACGTTTCAATCGAGCTGAAATATGATGACAAACGCGCGAGAACGTTGATAAAACCGAGATCTCTGAGCTTACCCTATATGAACACGGTGCAATGTACGCGCGCGTAGAGGTTTTTAAACATCGTCCGAGAAACTTTTGAATTCGCGCGATCGACGCGATTACGGCACGGCTGAAATCAACGGTGTACTCGTGCGATTTGATATTGATACCCGTGTATTCGTAACCGCGATCGTCACGTGAGAAAATCAAAAACATCAAGTAGTGTTTGTACTGTTGACTAATTCGTAAAAATAATTCGACAATCGTGTTGGCCGTAAAATATCGCTCTATACATAGGCCGCCTGTATACGATTAGTAGACGAAAAACCTACGAGGAAATCTCACACACCGAGCGATTCCGTTGCATACCTGGGGGGGGGGGGGCACAAGCCGCGAGGAATGTTCAAATAGTTTTGACCACCGTCGTCGTCGTGCCGATTCAATAAATTATTTGTTTCTTTTTTTCTGCTCCCTGCAATTCGAATTTATGCGCCCCGGAGCCTAATGAAATACGTTTCTACACTACATATTATGAATATTGTTTAGATATACGTATTATAGCGAATCGGATGATTAAATGTAGAAAAAATACCCGTCATACTACACATGAAACAATTTAAGCTTTTACTTTTTAAAAATTAAATCCCGCAAATGAAAACGTAGGGAAAAAAAAAACGAAAAAAAAATCGTGTATAATTAAATGACTATACATGTATGTATATGAAACCAAATAGTTTAGCGCAGAAGAGAAAAATAATTGTTACGTTTATCTTCGCAAACGGTAGCTGCAGTGACGTGCGTGCAACTGAGGTGTCATTCCTGAAATGGTCATTTCAAATGTAATTAAAATGTTTTTATTTATTTATTTTTATTTTTATTATGTTTTTTTTTTTTTTAATATAAAAGATTTGCAATTAAAAACAAATTACGTTAGTGTTTACCGGCGAAAATGACTCACGGTCTGCGTGATCTGAAGGCAAACAAAAAAAACCAATGAATTGCATATTTGCACGTCCAGATACATATCTGATCCAGATTCTAGGAAATACAAAAAATGAACGACATCATCAATTTACGCGGGTCACATTTTACATTTACACCAGCGCTAAAATAATAATATTCTCACATACCGAAAAGCAAATAGTTGATATAGCAAATATATGACGACTAAACTCAATTGAATGCCATAATATTAAGTTGTGTCGTCAAAAACAAACCTAAAACCAACAAATAGGTTAAAACCTCGAAGCTATTCAAATTAAAAAATAACATTAATTTTTTGTCACTTTTTTCGTACCACTTAAATTTACCCTTTTTAACTGCCAAGACATACGAAAATAAATATTTTTCCACGTACACTGTTAATTTTCTAAACTTATTACTTGGGTATTTTGGTACTCATCGCTGGAAAATAATATAAAGTATTAATAATAACGCATATCTATCTTGAAAAAAATGTATATATTTTTTTTACTATAGTTTTTTTATGTTTTTTCGACCCTAGAAAAAAAAAGTTATCGACCACTACAAGTAATAGAAAGTACATTAAAAAATTGAAATCTGCTATAAAAAAAAAATCATTAATTTATAATTATTAATATATAATTTTTTTATAATCATTGCGATTGATTTTTTTCATGACTCACGAGTATTTATATTTATTTTTGAAGAGTAATAATAATTGTATTAAAACATTGTAACTAGTTATAGCTAATGGTTTACAAACACAGCATTTTTTTTGCAACACATATTTAGAGCAGTTATTATATTACGCACTAGTGCATTAAAATATTTCAAATAGGCGACGTTTTTGTAGTTTTTAAGTTATTTGTACATTAAAACTAAAATAGTTAAGTTATTATTATTTTTGCAAGAAATAATCTACATACCAACCTCATTATTGTTAAACTGAGAATATTATATATTATACAATATAATCATTATTATACTGAGAATAAAAATATAAATTTTAAATTCAATTTACAAACGAAGTAAAAGTTAATGTTTTAATTACATTAACCCATTAATCATTAGTTTTATAGAGAACGGTATAAGATACTGCGACCAGTTATTTAATTTAATAAGTTATTTCGCATAATTATTCATAATTAAAAATTCTACGGAAAACATTTGCTTATGCAGGGTGCGCGGCAGTGAGTTCTATTCTAATGTATTTTAATCCAAGTTTATAAGACAAAGTAATGAAACCAAGTAATTGTTTTATTTTTTATTTTTTTTTTTTTCAAGATAACATTAAATTGTTACAAATAAAATATTAAGAATAAAAGTATGGAAGAAATGATAAATCAAAGTACCTATATGTTTATTTGTAAAATATTATTTATTTAATTTAATATATATACTATATATTTTTATATAACAGTTATATTAATATCTCTAAATGTATTGTTATACTTACCAACTTGTACCAACTGGAATGATAAACAATATATCTGTAGGTAATAATAGGTGGGTTGTACATACTTAAGCGCTAATACTAAAAAATTTTACCCACTGCCTACTGAAGTTCAACATTTTAGGCCATTGCTAGAACGTGTGTTCTTTAAGAGTACATTCTTTATTATACCTAATGATGATTTTTATTCGAAACCGGTCGTAACAATTTTTTCACAATTTATTATAATACTCCAGGCAAGACCTATTAAATTTATTTTTATTTATATTATTTATATATTTAATAATACTTTGTTATTATAATATGAGTGTTAACCACCAAACATTATTTATTTTGTTTTATATTATATATATTATACATGTAAGTATTGCTTTTTGGTTGGACTATTGACGATTGCTTGTTGATTATGTTACCACTTTTAGGGTTTACATATTTCATGTAAAATGATCTTCATTGAAATAATATTTCCAACATAGGAAGTATATCAAATTTAATTTATTATAAATGAGTGCTCATGCTACTTTTATAAATGCCAAAAATTATGTGAGACATGCAATTTGAACAAATTTAAAATTAAATACCAAGATCAAACCATTATATTAATTAAATACTCACACCATGAACAGCCACAGAAAAACAATTACCCAACGTTCATTAGAACATTCACTAAAGTGTATAAAAACTTTTTTATGAAGTACTTTTAGACATAAACCTACTTTTCCCATGTGGTACATATTGTTTAGGCAGACAATTTTAACCAGTTACCCCAATATCACTGTTTATCGATTATTGGATTGATTCTTGTAGAGCTGTAAATGGAAAAACTTTTAAAAAAATTACAGGAATTTGAAAGGAAAAATCAATAATTGTTATATTGTAAAATACACTAATTCAAATATTAAATTGACACAAAATTAAAAAATACCCATCACCATAAATTACATATACACTTAAACACATAAATTATATATACTTATATCAAACTGTAAGAGATTATAACTAAGCATAATTTAAATATAAAAAAAATGAATACATAGTTAATTATTATAGCTACATTAAACTTTTTTCATCACTGATTAATGGAATACAAAACCATTGATTTATCATCAGAGACTGAGACCATACGATCTTCAGTCGAATTAAATTTGATATCACGCACTTTTTCTTTATGACAGTGCATTGTATCTAAACAGTCACGATTACGGAGATCCCAAATTTTAACTTTTGTATCAGCACCACCAGAAACATATATATTTGAAGTATCCGCTGTTTCTGAGCATAGAATTAATGAATTATGTCTTTGCTTAGATAGTACTGCATCCCTAGCTTCATAAGTGTAAAAAATCATATGACCACTATCTGTTCCAATAAGAACAAATTTCAAATCTGATGGGAAGCAAAAAGTTTGAAATCGAAATTCACTTTTTTGAAAATGACATACAAGAACTCCAGTAGTTATATCAAACATTATTAAAGAGCCTTTATCTGTGCAGATACCTAAGACTCTACTACGTTTGTCGAATTTAATGCAATTTATTTTATCACGGAACTTCAATGTACGCTCAGTTGGCTCAACATGGTTTGGACAAGATAACCCTGAAAAGATTTAAGAAAATAAAGGTAATATTTAAATTAATGTATATTTGTTTAATAATCACATACCTATGCATGTATATGATTGAACCAACTTTCCTGATGTACCTTCAAACATGTGAATGTTACCAGAATTGCCAGCACATGCGATGTATTTGTCATTTGGTGCATATGTGACGACCAGATTTTCTAAAAATTCCATTTTGATCATTTTTTTTTCTTTGCAATCCGCTGTTCTCCAAAAATGTATTCTTTCATAACTGCACGTCACAAATTCGGATGCATCCGAATTAAAAGCAACTGCCGTGATTCCAAACGGTCCATTATTTTTAAATTGTTTGAGTTTTAGAGGCGGGTCATCGTAATTTTTGTGATCCCAGACTTTCACGGTGTCGTCGGTAGAAACGGTGACTATATGTTGGGCGTCCTTGTTTTTTTTCGCTTTACTTTTTTCGCGATAACCGCTTTTAAAGTCTATTCTGCCCCAGTCGCATGACACAATGCCACTGTCGTGGGCGTTCACGTTTTCGTAATACACTTTCCACATTTTTCACGAGAAAAAACGGACAACTTATGGTCGACAAAAAAAAAACTCACACACGCACACAATCGACACGAACGGTACGCGACGGAAGACGTAGAGGAGATTACTTCCGTGGCTCCGAGAGATGACTATTGACTACGCGCCGCGGCCGATTTCGACAACGTCGAACAATGGACGGAGAAAAAAAAAAAAACACAAAAAATGTCGGTCGTAACGCGTCGTACACTCGAGACTATACACGCACGCGATATGACCGTGTGGCCGCACAACAAAGGAGGTTAACAAAGTATCCGGTTGGTATAGTGACGCTAACCTCAAATAAACGACAACGCGGGGCCGGCCGCCTCGTGTTGTACGTTATCGCGCGCGTCGCGACCACCGACGACCGGATAAGCGGTTTTCGACGAGATACCCGCGACGACAACTGGCGCGCTAATCATTTTCCGTATCGCTCGTCGTGATAACGTGTTGTTTACATTTCGAATTGATGTCGCTCGATCTGTTCGGGTGAACCGTGCGTCGGGCGCGTGAGAATTTCACCGCAAAGGTAAAATCTCTGGCTCAAGATGATTTCCTCTTAAATTTTCGTCCGATCGATTGTTAACAACACTCGATACTCGGTACTTTGGTACGGATAAATCCACAGGCGTATCGTATGCGTGTGTACGTCTACGCCGAATCGCGACTCGATCGAAAAATGTCCAGTGAAAAATGATTTTAAACCGTTTTGATTTTTCCCTGTTAGTTATTATATTACGTATGGATTAGAACCGCCGCCGAGCACATAGTGTGTCTTACGTCCGATGGAATGAAATTCGTATTTCAATAGGTCTATTACAATTGAAATGTATATTTTATATTTCGAATACGATAATAATACCCCGGTCGATAATAACGAACAAAATGTACACTTGGAAAAAGACTACAGTTTTGATGAGAAAAAATAGTTCCGATATTGAATGAAATGAGATTCACTTACGTGTTTAATAAACATTGGCGATATCACTTAAATCAGAGCCCCGTTTACATTCCGAAAGAATTGTCCAGTTCTATTTTCTTTCACAGTTATCTATATTACACCATTTATATGTTTGCCTAGTTGTATAATAATCAAGTAAATATTTTAGTTTAATACATATATAAGTCTGTGATTTTTTTTTCTATACACAACGTTGTAAAGAAAACTTAACAGTATTCGAGTGGTATTTAAAATAAGCTTGAGAATTAATACCTATTTGGTTTTATTTATTTTTTATTTTGATTTATTCAATTATTACTCAAGCACATATAGAAAAATATTTTTGTCTAATTTAAAATACTTTTCCAACAATGTTATTAATTCATAATCATGCGTGATACATGTAACGTACAATATATAACACATTATATTGTTTCCTCAAAATGAGAATTGGTGAAATTAGTTCTTATTTTGATTAGAGACACTACTTTTTTCTTTCAGTCTTTTATACATTTTGTAATTTCACTGTATTTTAATAAGATTATAATATTAATTAATAATAGTAATTCACATAATCATAATGAAACCATTTTTAATTTTTTTACATTTATAATTGTATGTATAAGTTAACAGAACTTGGTTCAAATGTTTTTGAAGTATTACCAGTGGCAAATGCTGACTTTGAATCATATATTTACTGATATAATATAAATTAGAATGATATTAACATATACAGCGCATTTTCACAAAATGTACATAAAGCTGATTAAAAGAATGTTTGCTAGATAATATATCACAACAGTGAGATATTTTCATTTAGTGGCTGTGCTTTGTTTAGTAATTTTATTTAGCTTTTAGTAATTTTTAGCTCTATGATAGTGTTTTTCTATAATGCATCAGAATCACAGTGAAAATAATCAAAATTAACTTAATTTTTTTCAGTTTGACATTTTTTGTTTTTCATTGTATATGTACATGTTCATATACGTTTTAAATGTTAACAGTAAGAGTATAATTTAATTTTAAGCATTTTTCACTAAATAATACATAGATATGTAAACTTATTTAATTTCTAA
This sequence comes from Drepanosiphum platanoidis, assembly GCA_948098885.1. Lineage (NCBI taxonomy): Eukaryota > Metazoa > Arthropoda > Insecta > Hemiptera > Aphididae > Drepanosiphum > Drepanosiphum platanoidis. The sequence continues at coordinate 14,466,978 of OX402533.1, forward strand.
ATTAAAAAATACTTATAATCTCTTTAATCGTTTAGGTATTAAATTCTAAAAGAACCGAACAATAATAAATTGAATTGATTGATATTATGATGTTAAATTTTTCTGATTATTTTTAATATTTCAACATAAATGATATGTTGAAACAAATAGTTTTTATATAGGCAAGTGTTCTCAACCAAAAGGTCGACACCCATTATTAGGTCACAAAATGTTTTGAAGAACTCACAAGGCTCGAATGTTGTTGAAATTGAATACATTTTCTACTAATCCAATTTAATACTAACCTTGATACAAATTTAATAGATGATACCATTTTTATCTTGCATTTTACTTTTCAATTTGGTGCTCAAACGCATTTTTTTTTTGGATTTTTTGAATATAAACGCATAGTTTGGTACAATTTATAATATTGAAAATACATTAAAGCACCTTTAAATTTAATTATATCATGTTCCGAATAGCGTATGTAATAAAACATATTATTCTATTTAAAAGTAAAATATACTTTAAGTTATCGAAATTATTTCAAAGCAATTTTCATCGTTCGTTTTCCATTTTACTCAAAAAGTATTTTTAATTTACATAAATTTGTTAACAAAATGTTTAGTCTCTTTATCAACTAAGATAATGTACCTATTGAATATGTAAACAATTGAAACGGTTTTTAAACTATTACTTATTTGAAGTTTTAAGGTGAAATAATTTTTTTTTTTACAATTTTAGTGTATTTTTTTCACGTTGAAGTGTATATTTTAAATGCATATTTGATACAGATATGTGCATAGATGCTCACATATTCAATTATTTTAAATGATAAACATACAAGCCCTAGTCATGAGCAAAATAATTATAGTTTGAATTTTAAAAATGTTATTAGAATCCAAAATTAAATATTTATAAAAATAACATGTCTGTACATTTTTCCATATAGGAAATTACCATACCAAAAAAAAAGTAAAATTTTTACATGTCAATTAGGTTGAGAAACACTTATATACGGTGATTTATACTATACACTGATAGACAGTGTAATCTGAATTGTACTATGTAAAATATAGTTTAACGCGCGTAGATTATTTAACACGTTATCTTTAATTAAACATAAGCTAACAAATTATTTTAAAAACAAAAAAAGTTATTTAATTACTAGGTAATTTTGAAAACTTATGTTAATAATAGAAATATGAATGGTTAATTTTACAATCAATCAATGACAATTCTATAACAATAAGAAGATACGTTTAAAACAATAATTTCATGTATTACATTGTAACAATTTTAAACATATAAATTTAAACAATTCATAAATTCATCAAATTTGCAATCAAATAGCAACTAAACACCAAAAAAACTTTTCCTGCAGTCTGATTAACAGCAAATGTCAAAATTTCCTAAAAAAAAAAAAAACAACAAATAGTAAATCAATAAAATTTTAGACACTGTTTATGATGTCATTTTATCAATTTTACATTTTAAATATAATTTTTTTATATATATCTTTTGTCATCATTATTATAGTTTATCATAAAATAATTTTTTTAACCGTGTATTTTACATCAAGTTGTATTATTTTTTGAAATTTGAAATAATTAAATTTTACTATTAATGATTACTTTATTAGATTAAATAAGTACATTAACGCATAGTAAAAATTACATTTTGGAAGTCAACCACAACATCTGACAGACATTACCTTTCTCTAATACTCTCAGATATTATGTAATTTAAAATGATTTAAAACATAACCAATACTAATGAATAAATCTTAATATAAAGTAAATCGTATTATTGAAAGTCATATTTATTTTTAAATTGTATAACAACGAGGTCACGTAAAACTAACCCTATTATACCGTTAGAGGGAACAGAGACGAAGACTTTACAATATATTATAGATTTTTAAACTATTTAATATTTTCATGAATAATATTTGAAAAAAAACATTAGGTACAGCGTAACATTCATTTATTTAATTAATCAATAAAACTGTCGTTAAAATGTATTACCTATTTAGTTTAACCGTATAGGTAGTAGTACAATCAGCGAGTTTCATTTGATGTTGATTCTACATTTCCTTATGTGATATGACAACAATAATCCACATCAAAATCGTAGACTCGGTCGCTTACGTAGCAGGTACTTGACTTCTATTACCACCTCGTCTCTTGGCTGCACGAAAACCATCTATAGAACAAATGATTGAATATTACATGTACAGAACGACCAGAAGTAGATGACCGGTAACCGGTGGGTAAAAAAAAATTAAAAAATATGTAAATCTTTTCCGACACTGCTTATAATATGCCTTTCGCACACAATTTAAAACAAGTGTGTTTCGTTTGAAATGTACGCGTGTACGTAGTGTGTTTTACGTTGGGCTATTTCACGTACTTGTTGTTTAGAAAAGTAAAATAAATCACTCTCTGTGATTTTTTCTGTGAAAAACGTCGTTTTACTGTATACTGTATAATGAAATATCGAAAATATTCGGATGGTTTTCGTCAGTGATAACAGTGATAACGCGTTAAATAATCACAATAACATTTACACAATGATTTACTGGTCACGATAACGTAGAAAACCACGAAGACTTTCGATTTTTTTTTGTTTTTGAAAAAAATTCTGTGTGTGTGTGTATTTTGGCACTAGAATGAAATTTTCCACTGTCAAAACGGAACGCTCGTCAGCCACATGCTCGACACATAATCAAAATCCTGTATGTTTAATTAAACGCAGATTAAATATATTATATTATATAATATAAAAATGGAGACAAAAAATTGGAAATTGAATCAGTTGAGAACGGCTGGGCCGATTTGGCTCAAATTTTTTTTAAATGATAGAGAATGTCGGGGAGCGGGTTTACAACATAAATTATGGAGAAAATTAACCCTAAGGGGGTTAAAAGGGGTAAAAATGGAAAAAATCCTGAGTCAATGGAGCTTTGTGGTATTAAATTTTGTCAATAGTTTCATTTAATATAGCAGAGGCCCCATGGGAAAGGATTTTTCGAAATTCGACCCCTAAGGGGGTTAAAAGGGGTAAAAAGGGTGAAACTAGAAAAATTCGCCTGGCTGGAACTGCTGGAGCTTTGAGTATGAAATTTGGGCAGCAGTCTCGTTTTATATAGTGGAGACCCCATTGGAAAGGATTTTTCGAAATTCGACACCTACCGGAGTTAAAAGGGGTAAAAGGGGTAAAAATGAAAAAAACTGATAAAATAAAAAGTTATACTGCACACGGGCGAAGCCGGGTTATTCAGCTAGTATTATATAATATTGATATATTTAATCATCGGCGTGACGTTGTGTTAATCGTAGACTCCGTCAAACGTTTGTCTCGGCTCGATTGTGTCGTGCCGTGTCGTACCCGTCGTATCTGTATCGCACTGCCGCAGTACTGCCTACGACGGGTCATTTCGGTCGACTATTGATATTTGTACACGGCATAATATCGACTACGGTTTAGTATTGTCGTAAATGGATACCGCAATCGAAAAACTTAAAAATAAAAAAAATAATACCTTGTTTATGTCGTTTGATTTCGACATTTTTTCGCGTGCCAATTGTTAATAATAATCGTGGCTGGCCCGCCGACATATTACTGCGTAAACTTATAACTCTGTTGAGACGACACCTGAAAATCATTCTCAAACGTTTCGGACACTTGCGACGCCCTCGGATAAGTGCAATATTATTCGGCAGACGTATGAAAGCCAACACATATATCTGTGTGTAAAAAAAATTGCACCGATAAAATGTCTAAAACCTTTTGCGCGTGAAAAAAAATTAAAATAAAACTGTAGTGGTGGCTCTACAAGGTAAGTATAGTTTGTTGTGAATGATTATATAGACAATGATATTGACGCGCGTGTGCTTTTTATGAAAACACTATATACGCGTCAATCGAAAAGCAATAATACTTATTGACGATCGATTTAGGTATGTTCTTACAGAGTTTAAAATAAAAATACTCGAAAAAAAAAAAAAATAATAACCTCGATAGTACGTTTTTTTTTCAATTTTTTTTTTACTTACGTAATAATTTTTATATACATACCGGCTGCCTTTTTGTGAAGAATTTAAACGCTGAGAACGGTTCAAGTTGCACGATTTCGACCGAAATCTAACTCCGATCTGCAGTAGGCGACGATAAAACAAAAAAAAAAACAAATAAAATTAAAAAACCGTTTAGGATAAGCGATAATAATAACGTACCACCTGGTCCGTCGTCGCGTTCGGAGGTTTTCGGCCGTATTTCTTTTTCGTTTTAAAAAAAAAAAAACTCGTCTTCGACGACGACGCGGATTCGAAACGCTCCGGCAAAACGAACGTCGTGGTGGATCGACGATAAAAGCCCGTCGGTAAGAATTCCCGTCCACGGTTGGGAAAACGTTTAGCGCCGAAAAAAAACGCAAAAAATCCGAGTCGACCCTGCCAGGATTCGAACCTGGAATCTTCTGATCCGTAGTCAGACGCGTTATCCGTTGCGCCACAGGGCCGGTTGTTTGCACCGGGAGTTTGTTTTTCATATAAATCGTTTGACGGCGCGAACTTACGAACTTTGCGGACGCCGTCGAACGCGAATCCGATGGGTTTTTTTCTCTCTCGAACGCAGTGTGCGGTGGCGGAACTACATATAGATAAAGGTGTAATTTCATACGGACCTCGGCGCGACGATTTAACTCGGAAAATTACGATTTAAAAAATTAAACTAAAAACCTCGTAAAAAATTATTTTTAGTTATAAAATACGTTGTTTTACTCAATAAGGTGATTTAAGTCGAATTTTCCACTCGAAATGCGTATAAAAACAAAATACAATTTCTACACGGTATATAATTTAAAATGTAATTATTCTGTTCTGATTGAATTAATATCCTAATTTTACATATAATTAACTTCTTCAACATTAATAAAATTCTGCCCTAGTATTTAGGGCCTCCGCGAAAATTTTTTACACTCCAAGAATCTGGTTCCGCCACTGGCGGTAAGTACTCGCGATCGGTTGAGAAAAGGGCTATATCGAACAACGATTATTGCGACGTTGAAAAACAACGCGCGCAATAGAATCACGATATTATTGTACGATGATTATTAATTAATATTGCGATGAAATACCTACCCTACATTTTTAAACGTGTAACAGTGGCGTGTGGATCAGAGGGCGCGGTCGCACCAGGGCCCGTTCGCAGAGGGGCGCGAAATAATACAATTTTTTTTTTCGATTTACAATTAATAAAAACTATTTATTTTTTCTATTACAATATGTTGATTAAACTAAAAATGTTTTAAATAATTTTAGTAAAGTGAGTGCGCCCCCCCCCCCCGTGGTTCTTCTTAATATACATATATACCTGAACGAAGGGGGGGGCCCGTTGAAAATTTCGCTCCCGGTCCCAAATTTTGAAGTTACGTCGCTGACGTGTGAGAACACACTAAAACAACGACGACGGTGGCGATAATAATAATAATAATAAAAATTATTTTAGTAACGTTTACATAAGTGTGTGTGTGTGACGCATGCACCCGGCTGTTGAAAACACGATTCGGATATTTTTCCCGGTATGATAATATTTTCATCGCGGTCGCGAAGCCCTCCTGTGTAATGCGGTATATGGTACTGGAAAATATTAATTCGCCGACGATATATCATAATAATATATTATTTGAATAGCCGACGGTTTACAATACGCGTTGTCGGCGGGCGACGTTGGGTGGTTCGAATTATTTTCGACTATGCAAATAACGAGTTATGAGGGTCGCGGGGTCGATTTTTAACACCGTGTGTGACAAACCGTCTGCCCATACGGGCCTGTACGTTTTTCGAGACGCCGCGACGATTAGATCGCATTCAAAACAATGCGTTTTACGGCTCGTTACCTCTGTAACGACTCTACGGCGAAATAAAAGTCTTTTCAGTATTTTTTCGCCATCCGTCAATGTTTTTTTTTTCTCGCGCAGAATTTCATAAGCTTATAGGTCACACGACGATTCGTATCATCTCATATTATCATCGCCGGCGCGCGCCCAGACGTCATAATAGTACAACAATACTATTATATTTACGGCGGGCAAATCATACGTCACGTTGAGTCGTTGACGGCTCGAGTCGCCCACCCGAGCTTGACAAATAGATAACCGGATTCAAATTTGAGTTTGAATTTTGAAACACATTTTATTCCCTATTGTATTAATTGGTTTGCATTTTAATTTGTCTTACTCGGTTTTACTGTAGTTACACATATTATATGTTTTGTGCGACGAATATCGTCAAATAAATTCCAATCGAATGCTATGTATGCAATTAATCACCAATTAATCGTTTAAACGTAGACACTAGGTATTTTAACATTACCATTGATTTTTTTTTATAATACTGAGAAACTTGTGAAGTTGTGACTGTACACAGTTTGGAAATTCGACGCACTGTCGAACCGATATTGTAAATGAATGTATATACGTATCTATATATCTCTATATATATAACTGTAACGTGCTTTTTCTTGAAATCCTCCCACAGCTCAAACCGTTGGACGGACCTAGTTGATATTAGGCATGAAGATAGCTATTATGACGTAGACGCGCACTATGAAGGGATTTTTGAAAATTCCACCCCTAAAGGGGTTAAAAACGGTAAAAGAGGTAAACAATTTTTCTTCCAATCTTTCTGAAATTAAGTATACATACTCTATAACACAAATAAACATTGTCTATAAACTTTATTTTGTGAAATTCAACTCCTAAGTGGGTTAAATGGAGTAAAAAGGGTGAACTAGAAAAATTCGCGATTATACGTGTATTCGCGGCGTGTGTCTTTTACATATAATTTATAAATTATAATAATAATTATTGTAGCAGTGATAAGTCTCATTAAATATGTTTTATTCAAATGAATTGACAATAATATCGGCTGTATACGTTTACTGAAAATGTGTTATTAATTATTCGTAAGTATTCCGACACGTATAAAATAAAAATACAAAAAATACAAAATATAAATAATCGATAATAATTCGTTTATTAAAGGAAAATACACCGATCACCAATATGACGGCGTATGATTACGCTCGTATTACGGACGGCGCGAAATAGTAAAATGACAAGTTTGCATTAATATATAATAATAATAAACAACGATATTCCAGCATACTATTCATTATCATCACTGATCAGCGTCACGATCTATACGAGTATAACCATATGCCTAATAATATATGCGCGAGCCAATAACGTTTCGAAATTTACTTTAAAGGTAAACAATAGTTAGAGGTGTGTATAACGCGGCCGTCACTAGCTGTTTGTTTTGAATATAATGTAAAAGGCGCGGGGGCACAAACGTTGACGTATGTACAGTTATGACGGGGGGCGAAAATTAAGGGACACGTCCCCGGAGGCGTTTTTTTTGTTGTTTGTTCATGATCCGATCGAAATAGACGAACACTAAAATATTTTGTACCAAATACACTAAGCACATTGATTGTTTATTATTCCATATTGTATATTATTATTATCGTCGATTTAAGACTTCGGGCTTTAGAAGATGTCTATTGAATCGATCCCGAGCAACAGTTGTTATAACTATAGATACGCCAACGAGTGACTACGACGAATGTACTTGTAATACTGAGCCGCGGCGTACGCGTTACATTGGCGATAAATATTTGTACACAAACACGCGACTCGTTCGAGTCTACTATTAGATAATATGCAGTTTTCAGACGATCGAACAGTGGCGTATTTTTCAGGGGGAGGATGGAAACGATCCCGTCGCTCGGATTTATGCGGAAAAAGCGCAGCGCTCTTTCTAAGGCTGTATTTAATGCACGACCGACGGGCTATTTCAGTAAATGATAGCGTTTAGTTCCACGCTGATGACCGACGTATCGTACGCGCGTACAAAATTGTACAAATTGTTTAATTTTTATATTTTTATACGATTTACCTACCTATTGTGTTGTGAATTGTTTATTATATTAGTTATAAACATAATTATAATAAATATATATTACATATTAATAATATAATAATATTTTTTATTTATTCCGTCGATTGCGTAAATAATACGCACATATTAAATGAATTTACAATGAATGGATTCATTTTAAAACTTTAAGTACCTATTTAAAAACTCAATAAAATTAACTGTAGTAGCAAAATTATGTACCAAAATGATAACGAACACAACCGACAGAATTTGCCGTCGGTCGAGCACTAATAACAGCCTAAAGAGGAACCTGCCGCGAACAGATTTGCGTACTTCTTTGCCGATTTCATGTCGCGTTTCTTTTACGCGCAGAGGCGCGCAAAAGCGGGCCGAGTGAAAATAAAACACGCGAGCGGAAAAAATCCTAAATACGCCACTGTTTTTGAAACCGCGGTCATATAAACAATAATCTAAAGGGCTAAATATTAAAACGTAATGTGCGTGCGTGCGTGCGTGCGTGCGTGCATGTGTGTGCGTGTGTGCGATGATTCGACGACAACGTTACAGGTACCAAAAGTACACGTTCCAATCGCAAAGCACGCACGGGTTGAGCGAGTCGAACAGGGACGGCGGCACGATGTAATCGAAAAAGGACCGCGGTCCGAGCGGCACGGCGACGACTTGGTACGCGGCTCCGTCGCCCGTCGTCGTCGGTCGGGCCCGCAACGACGACGGCAGTTGTTCCGACGGGTCGTCGTCGCACCACGGCGGCCGCACGCAGTCCGTTGCACAGCCTCCGGCGCACCCGACGATTTTCGGATAGCTGCAGCACAGCGACGCGCGCGCAAACGGAATCGCCATCAGCCCTGCGGGACAAACAAACGCGGCCGTCAGCCAAACGATTCGTAGACAATACACGTGGATTAATAATAACTATCGGCGACGCGGGAAATACACATAAGGGAGAGTTTCGGACGGTGAACTACGAGTTTTTTTTTCAAAAATATAATAATATATGGAACGTTTTAATTTCCATTGGTCACACGAAGCGGGGCCCTGTATGCAGGGAACATGAAACGCGTGCAGATGTTTCCGTCCCGCGGTGTTCGGGCGACTAAATTAAAAACGATAAAAACGCGAAAAAAAAATTTACATGTGACACCCGAATACGGGCGTGGGTCAAACGCAATGTTATTTCGGCACCGGACGACATTGCCGCCTACCGGTAGGTACTATAATATTATACTCTCGAGTTTTACGAATAATTTCGAGGTAGAACAATAGGGTATTTTGTATGATATTTTCAAATCGAATCGAATAATTTATTTAGTAGAATAATAGCGTAACCGGCGGAGTGGCGTTGGCGAACTTAAAATTACTGAGAAGCAATTGAAATTTTACTGACAACCACCCCGCCTGGCCCACTCGTCTATTTTCCACGGACCGAGCTGTGTGCGCTATACGCCATATTATATTATAACGTCATACGCGCGATGTAGGTAAATTACGATATAGGTCATTTTATACATTCTACGTCGTGGTCAAATACACTCGCGCGTATTGTTTTATACTAGAAAAAGTTGACTTTAGCTTGGGTGGTTGTAGTTTATACTTCCATGGACCCGCCCAGCTCCCCAAGAAGAGGGATGCCATTTCACTGGAGATAAATATAAAATAAAATCATTTTTTCTGTAAACAAACAGTATTTTTTTATGTGTAAAATGCAATGAATTTAAATGGATATCACGTTATACGATAAAATTGTGTTTTTACGACATTTATTGAACAATGTAGCTAAACTATATTATAATTTCGGAAATAAATTAATGAATTTATAATAATACTGTACAAAGAAAGAAAACCAAAAAAAATAAATAAATAAAAGTAAATCATGTTTAGCGGTTATAAAATAATATTAACAAAGTATTATTAAATATAAAATATATTTTATGAAAAACTATTATATGAATAATATGAATAAAAATAGAATTAAAATTAAAAAAGATACGGACGAGATGCCTACAGGTGACGGGTGATTGATATCGGCGAATCGGTCTTTTAAATTTGAGACCAATGTACCAATGTTTTTCTCGGAAAAAAAAAACGATTTCGAGTGTGAAAGAGCCGTGAATTATATTATAAATTATATTATAAAAAAAATTATTGTGATCGTCAACTAACGGTCTTGGACCAGTGTATAAGTTTCCGCGAGAACATGGTACTATAATATGTTTCGTTTTGCAATTATGAGTGTCGGGACACGACTAACAACGGCGAAAAAATCTCTGCAGTGTCACGAACACTCGAAAGCATAACCGAACCGAAAATATTTGATGACATCACAAACGAATGTCTCGAACCTATTGTTAATCGTATCTGTGCTTAAAGCGTCACAGACATACTACACTGACCTGCAGAGACGTGTTTGATTAAAAATTAAAACGTACGTTTTCACAGTGCAGTGAACGGCCCCCCTCGGGTACGATTAGTTTTTACCAGTAAATCCAAACTCGCATCGAGTATTTACGCGCACACGCGACGAGTGCCCACCTATTATGTCGCAAACGCGACAGTACGTCACGGGTTTTTTTTTTTCTTTTTATTGTTGCCTATTTCTTGAACAACAAAAAGGTTAAGCATACTATGCTCGCGGGGTCAGGTCGTAAGTGTGTATACGTAGAACATAACGCGCTCGTTATAAATATATGTAGGCACGCCGAGCATGTTAAAACAAAAATATACACCGTTTAAACAGTAACAACATTGGACGCGAAACGAGCGGTTTTTTTTTTTTTTTTGTCGATCGAAAATATTAATTTAACGTTTGTGTAAATATAACGATAAAAGCGCGCGTTGAGAAAAAAATAAAATACTCTACGTAAAAAAAAAATGTCTTAACAACAATATTATACGAGTATATGACCGCGTATATAAAGAAATATAATAGAGACTCGGGGTAGCGTTGTGTGTTCGTGTCAATATATTACATAGGTCGATTCGTCGATTATATTATGTTTAGTTGAACGGTCGCTAACCGAAATGTTATACGCGTTTAAGTTTCCCTGGGAAAAATCGCGAAATCGATTGGAAACATATTCGGTTTGTTGTTTTAGAGTTCGGGGGTAAAACGTCCGGCGCGTGCTAAATCCGCGAGATTCGTACGAGGGCGATACACGGCGGATATCGTATTGTACCTACGTACCAGGCGGTAAGCGCCTATGCGAATCCTTAATCGATTTACGGTCTCGAGCGGTATTTCGACCATCATAAAACACTTAACAAAACGATACATTAAAATTCCGCACATATCATACGCGTGTATATTGAGAGCGAACGACGCCATCGCGATGCCGTGTGTGTGTGTTTTTTTTATCGCGAGAATCGTTCGCCCATCCGTACACAACTATATAGATTAATAAGACTAACCTGCGATCGAGACGAAGACGAGTAAACGCGCGACGTGTGATGGTTGCATGGTGTGTCGGCGGAGGCGCGGAGACTTTTGACGATCGCTGGCGGCGCGGCGGGTAAAAGAAAACAAAAAAATTCTGTACAATGCGATGACACGCGATAGCTCCGGGACGGCCGAAACGCCGCGACACAGTGTTTATTGTACGTATGTACGAGTCGACTGCCAGACCGCGCGAATAGGGAAAACGGCGGCGGACTGGAGGTGGGGGGGGGAGGGGGGCGTGTGACGGTCAGGCTAATTTTTGTCGTACGAAGCGATCGCGTACTGTGATGTATAAACGAGACGGAGGCGGGCAACGAAATCTAGTCGGCATTTACGTATATACGCGCGCAGGTGTACGCCGTCATTATACCTATATCTACATATTATTATTATTATTATTATTATTGTGCGCTCGGGGCGTAGTAATGCGATCGGAATATTCCGCCGAGATAGTATTGCACGGTTTTCTCAAAACGACACTGTGTGTGTGATAATTTTAAACAAATGCCGAAAAGTCGATTGTCGGCTGCGGGCTGCTCCGCCGCCGAGTGGTCGGTGGTTGGCCAGTTCGATTTCGCACTTCGTAAAATAATACACTATAACACTATAGTGTAACGTGGATATTATAAAATGCGGATTTTTAACGCATTCAAAATGTACCAAATACCAATTGACGCGTTATATAAAACACGTTGTACTATTATATTTTATTACGAGCCAAACCATTGCCATCTAAATTTATTTTTCAAAAAACATATTTTCAATTAAAAATCGAGTGTAATCATTTTACCGAATAAATTTGTAATTTAATGTAATCGAAATCGATTATCAATTGGCGATACGTGCTCGATTATAAATTTAAAAACAGATTCAAATCGAACTCTGTACTTACGTTTTTTATTTTTTGCCGTTTTTAAATTTACTGGACGTCACTTTTTCGTAAAAAATGTTTTTCTTTTCTTTGTTGTTATACCACAATAACGCACACCGAGTGAATGGTATACGATTTTTGAATATAGAGGTACCTGTTTCAATAGATTCAATTCGTCATTTATAGAACAGAGCATAATATAAATAGATATGGAAATTAATGTTTATCGTATGGCAATATATTCGTTACTTTTGACATGGTAATTATGGTTTTTTAAATACAAAGTGTACCTACACTATTATTATTATCCGTTGTTCGTAAAGTATTTGTAAAGATTATTTTTGGATTTTATTTGTTGTGTTTTTCGATTGTTAACATCAGATTACCATTTTCCGCTCCCCCGACCGTCGATCGAATCGGTCATAACCCTACCTGTAGTCTTAACAGTGGTTGATGTAATATGCCAGCGCTCTACTTGGCTATGTTGCCATTGTTGTTCGCTTTTTAAATTTTTGCTGTAAAATAAAATATTACATTGGAATAAAAAAAAAAACCACTCGCAATGAATGATTTATAATTTATACACAGTCCTAAGAACGCACTCGACTAGATAAACTGTATTATTATTGTTGTGTACCTCTACTTGATTTTATCTACTTCGGAGCTTATAAACAATGTGTTTTTGCGAATGCGTACGGTTTGGAACACTGAAACGAATAATTTCATAGCTGATCGATCAATCGGATAGTTTTATTGCTCACGGAGAAAATTATTAATTATTAATTTACAGAGGAAATATTTTTGTAACATTTAGTCGTCGAAAAATTGTTGACGATGGCCAAACATTACGAAATAAAAACCATACCTATTTTACATACCACAAACTACAGAAGCACAAGATAAAGTTATTTATAATAATATTTACTAACACCAGAAATATCTATGTAGTATAATTTCACTTCTACGGTTCTACACATTGGGCGTTACTTAAGTCACCTACCCAATAATCGTATATTATATTTCAAATTAAATTAAAAATAATTGACCGGGTGAAAAAAGAAATTTTATTCAATAAAAAAAAAAATAATGAACTATAATATTACATCGACTATTATGGTATAAACATTGAACGATTACATTTTTTTATGTAAATTAAATGGCTTGAAAAACAATTATATAAAAAGTAAAAATCAAATTTGACATGTTTAAATACATTTTCGTAAATTTAAAAATACACACATAATACATTGGGTGTGATTTACTTGTATTCTGATGAGCTTTTCTGACATATAACTCAATCGCTATCATCGCGATTGCCAAATCTTTCATAGATATCTGCAGTTGATAGCGATGATGGTTCACAAGTTATTTCACGACCGTCGATTTGACCTATTACATATTATAGACAATTCGCGTAATTAATTAAATAGTTCGTTGTAAATTGTCAAATTGAAAATGATATACTCACCTTTATGCATATGACGTATAGCTATTTTAGTTTCTTCCAAAGTGGAAAATTGTATGTACGCGAATCCATAAAATACTTTAAATTCATCTACGTATAGATATATATGTTTAATGGTTCCAAACTCTGAAAATATTTCATGAAGATGTTCCTTCGTTATCTTCCTAGTCAAATAACAGACCAGAATACGATGCTCTTCCGGTGTTTTCTCTTTCAATGTTTTAGCTTTAGTCTTAGATAGTTTCGGTTTTTTCGACCTGAAACAATATAACGACTATTATTATAGTCATTCTAAAAGCGAGTCTCTCGGTTTCAATAGTTTTATTTCCCATAATTTTCCAAACGTTTCGAACATAACTTTGATAAGTACAATGAAATATTAAACTCACTGTACGCCTGCTTGTCCACTGGATTCACTAGATTTGATAGATGAACTTGAACTGAAATCTGATGTACTCGATGACGTACTTCCAGAACTAGACGAACTCCTTAAAAAGTCCAATCGATCAAAAACGAATCCAATAATAAATATAAGAATCAAATTTATCTTACCAACTACTATCGCTATCACTACTACTAGTTGAAACAACGTCCATCTTTTTCTTTTTTCTTTTCCTATCTAGTAGATCACAATTGTTTTCACTCATATACCTACAACAATTAATCATAAAAAAATTAATTAACTCTACTATAATCAAACATTTAGGCGCAACAAGTTTAAGATACTATTTTGCAAATAATATATATTTCCTAATAAATTCGCGAAGAAACCAATTTTTCACTTTAAGTAAATGATTTTATTTAAGACTAACAGCCATAAATTACATTTACATTGACATAACTATATCCACAATTTTAATTTTAGAACATTTCACATCTTTTATTTTCGCCATAAAAATTTGCCGCCCGGGGCAGCTACCTCACTGATTTTTTGTTTGAATTATAAAAAAAAACATTTCAAGTAGGTACTAAATTAATCCAAAATATATGCAATTTTTGGACAAATTTATCTAGTAATTTATTTAGATAAATGTGTTAAGATAAATGCAATTTTCATCTAAGATAATTACAATTTAGATGACTCACAATTATTTATCTAGATAAGATAAAAGATAACTAAATATTTATCTAGATAAATCCCAACACTGATTATGTTACTCAATAAAACAGTAAAGTTAATTCGATTATAACATGGAAATATTAGGAAAATAATTTTTTTTTAATAATAAATTATTTAATAAATTTTTTTAAGAGCAAATAAATTAGTTACCTAGGCGACGCTCTAGTAAGTATAGACGCCGCCGCCGTAGGAAAAATATTAACAGTTAAAAATTATAAAATGTCGTGTACTGATAACATTTGCTTGCGATCATTTATTATATTTCATTCGTCAATAATGGATTTGAAACTTCGCGGTAAAATTGAAAAGCCCCTGAATATTTAGCATAACCTAACCTGCTCACAACTTACCAACGCACGATGGCAATCACGAATTTTAAAACTAGAATTTCTTTATTTTGCATTTTCGAAGGCTGTTTTTACAACGCGCTAGACTTTCGATTTCGATTTGAAAACCGGCGCGGGCGCGCGGGCAATTTGTTTGAGGCGAAACGACGAGCGAGACCGGGTTCGACGCGCACAATATATTCTATATACTGGAAATAACGTTCGCGCCACGGTCAATGTAGGTCGACTGAAATCCGAACGCGACGGAAAATTCACACGTTATAACATAAGTCGGCGTCGTTTGGCCGCGGCTACGGATTCGACAACAGTCGCTATACATCGCGAGATGTATACACAGCTGGCGCGAGAACTATGGGTATTAATTGCACGTCGTATATTTCACAGTGCAATATCGAAATGAAATAATTTAGGAAGTAACAACTGCGGCGGCGGATCCCGGACAAAAAGATTTCGTTTCGAAATCGTCGAGAACAGATTTCAGAGTGGCGCGGAAAAAAGTCTACACAATATACGAGTTCATAGTACACACACACACACACACACACACATATATGTATATAATATGTTTGAACATTTGTGTTTTTTTTTTTTTTTTTTTGACAAAGACGCCGTTTTTAAAATAAGAATATTCGAGTATTGAATTGTGTATACTCACGTACAACTCACTCGTCCGTTGCTCTCTCGTTCGACAGTCCACACGAATCCGTTGCCCGCGATTTTCCACAACAGATTCGAAACGCCGCCGACCGCGATGTCGCGTACTAGCGCGCGCCTCTACTACCCCACCTGCGCGGCGTTCGATGCACTGGCCGAATATTCCGGCAGTGAATTTTTGGCAGTGGAAACGCGGCGGTTTTGCTCGGATAACAATTATTCACCGTCGAGAGAAAGAAATGTCGATGTGTCGTCGTATATTTGTTCAAGACGCCGCCGCCGCCGTTTGTTTGCACGTTCTATCGCCGCGGTTTACTCTGCGAGCGCGCACTTGGCTATGCTGCCGGCCCGCGGAACGCGAACGCGGTGCGCACGGTGGTCCGGGTACGATATCAATATGTTCTGGTCACTCGTCCGGCGGTCCGTGTTTTCGAGCGCGAACGAATCGAATACGCATCGAATTCCGTTGGCGTTGAACTCGCGTTTGGATTTCGGCGGAACACTGGCGACGGAGAAAATCACGGAGTTAGTTACTTTGGAGAGCGAGAGACAGAAAAAAAAAAAAAACAACAACAATGCACCCTCGCGCCACTACTCGACCGGTCTTTGTGTGGTAGGGCGCGCACACGGTAACGCAACAATGGCGATTTACACTATAGTCATCCTATTGTCGATCTTTTATCATAATATTATTAAACACTTGTTACCCTAACCTTGAAATCGAATGAAACCCCCCAACCCTAACCTTACCAACGTATTTCGCCGTTTTACATTTTTCGCTATCTCTCTCCGGCCCGTTCAAATCGAATAACAAATTATCTCTAATTTAATTCCATTTCAAATTAGACATTTCAAACTCAATTTGGCTTCGTCTCGGTGTACAAACCCAAACACAGACGAATAATATTATTTATTCGATTTCAACAATCGATTGAATTGAAAATAACAACAATCGATAAGTTGTCATACTATCTCATAAGGTGTACAATATTTTTGCCCAATGTGCGAGTGGGGGCGGGGCTGCTATTGAATTCGATTCGACTAACTCGAAAATTTGGTCCGGATGAGGGAGGGGTGTGTGCAGTGTGCACACATGGAAAAACTTTTCGATTAAAAACCTACTGGTTAACTCTTGTACGACTTTTTTAAATGAAAAGAAAAAAAAGTTTTTAAAATAATTTTGAGGCGTAGAATCTAAAAAAAAAAAAATAAAAAATTGTATTAATCAATTTAATATCTACGGTTAAAATGATTTGCTTTGTTTATAACCTCTTAGATAGCTCTACATATTCCATATCAATAAATATAATAGTATAATATCATCATTTATAAAACGTAAACAACTACGTGTAAAAAATTGAAAATAAATAAA
This sequence comes from Drepanosiphum platanoidis, assembly GCA_948098885.1. Lineage (NCBI taxonomy): Eukaryota > Metazoa > Arthropoda > Insecta > Hemiptera > Aphididae > Drepanosiphum > Drepanosiphum platanoidis. Next base: position 14,484,186 of record OX402533.1, read on the forward strand.
CAAAATTATTAAATATTAATATTTGATGGTTAATACTCATAAATACACCTGATTTTTAATCGAAACCGTTCTTGACTTTTTTGCACTCTTATTAATTATAATACTCAAGGCAATACCTTTTTTTTATAATAAAAATAATAATTATTATCGTACTCGGCGATACGCGAGGTACAATTTTTACCTTTATACCTTTTTACCATTTTATTAACACGTAAGTCGTGTTGTAATATTTTTTTGTTTTCATTAACATTCAATCTCGCATTTTCAAAGTTAAAAAAAAATCGTAAATTCGCTATTGTGACCTTATGTTTTAATATTATAAACATTTATCGTGGACCATTTATCGTGTAAACCACATATCTCAATGGACAGCTCAGATGACCAAATGTCTGCTGTGCGACAGCTCGAAACCACAGATTTCTGCGCTATGCAAGTAAGTATGACTATTATAATATTATCAGACATTCGCACTATACAGCTAGGCATATTGTTGTGTTTAGGTACACTGGACTGTGTTTAATTTACACTGATGTATGTGCCAAAGGTTTTCAGTAATCTGCGTACAAACATAAATATTATTTTTAAATATATAAAATTATTTTAATACAAACTATTGAATATATTTAAACAATAATAAAACATTACCAAAACCTCTACTACCTTTAACAAAGCCGGTGTTTATAAACTCAAATGTAGTTGTAATACATTTTATATGGGTAAATAGAGATTGAAAACTCTAGATACAAAGAACACATTTCAGAAATAAAATTAAAAAAGACTGCTCCTAACTCTTAATTTTGCAGAAAAAGTTTTAGAAAATAACCGTAGCATTAATTTTGATATAAATAAAGACTTAGAAATATTAGATTGCCAAAATAATATCTATATAAACTCAGTTTTAAAAGAATTGCAAATACATAATGAAATCAAAAAATAATACATTTAATAGTAAATAACCAAAGAGCAATAATTCTATATAATATCTAGATTCAATCTCTTTTACTAACTATTTTGTCCCTCCATGTAAAATTCATTTTCAATTGTATTCACAAATTTTAATTTTATGTTCAGTGCGCTCTTTACACCCAATGATGATTTTGAATCGAAACCGTTCGTGACTTTTTTACTTTTTTACACTCTTACTTATAATACTCAAGACAAGACTTTTATTTTATTATTGTATTTTATTATATTTCATAGTTTGTATTAAAATAATTTTATATATTTAATAATATTTTGTTTATTTATTTTCTATTTTTTATAAATTATTTAATAAATTTTAAATCAGCCAAATAATTATATTTCAAAACGAGCAGTAGATACATATCTAAAGCATTTAATAGAGTAGGTAATATGTGTTTTTAAAATGTAATTAATAATGTACAAACAATGCCAATTTTTTCAATTTCTATTCATAAAAAAAAAAAAACATTTTCTGTTATCACTATTAGGCATGTAGGTAGGTACTGTAAAATTATAAATGGATATTGTTTCGAGTAAAATATTGTTTAGGCGATATAATCATAATCGAAAGTGAGTGGTGAGGACGACTACGTACACAAAATGACCGTGTATATTATTATACAATTGAAAAGATAGAACTTTTTTATATTTTATCATTTTTGTACAATCGTTTGAATTGAAACAAGTTCACGTGTTTCTTTCAATTAACCACAATTTTCTTTTAATAAACTTCAATTTGATATTTTTGCTAGAATTAACGGTCTACTCTATTTAATACATATGATGATTTATATGGTATAAAAAAAAAAACACAAATACAGATTTGTTGTATTTACTGGTAACAAGTAAATTGGACTTGTTATTATTAATATTACCTTTTTACTATGTCATATTATTATTATTAGGTATTATATTTATATTATTGATTATAGTCATTAATACATACATAAATAATTTTATGTTTAATTACATCTTACAAATAAACTTGGATACATTATCTTCAGAATCAAAAAATTAACAGCTAATAATATTTACATAATTATTTCATGGTTAGTAAAACATACGACAATTTTAATGTTAAAATATCTGAATACTTTTACAATTAAACTGGAAAATTGTTAAAATGTTGGAAAAATCTGCAGTTTTCTTAATTTGATTAAGTTATTTTATTACAATGTAATAAAAGTTTTACAGTTTTACAGTGCAAAAAATAATATTTAAATAATCGGGAATGTGTGTTGCAAACATTTGAATAATTTCTTTGGCTGGACATTAATGAGTTAAAAAGTTGAAGTGTTTTTTTTTTTCATAGTTAATTCTAACTTGAGTTAATATTTTTTCAAAGACAGTTGTTAAATAGCTAATAAATTTTGTTGGCATGTTATTGACACATATTTTAAGGTCCGATTATTATAATTTACAAAGTAAAATAATATTTAATATTATACATTCTTTGCTTCGCTCACACAAAATTAAAATAGTTTTACCTTTTTTCTGTACTCGAGTGTAATGTAGAAAAAACAAATTTGTTAAAAAATTTTATGAAACAATTTAAAATTATGTTTGTACTTCATTAAGGCTCATACACACAACCGGTCTGTGTCCGTTCAGTATCCGTACAGTGTTGTTAGTATCTACTCGTGTAACGGTTTTACAATAGGCGTATGTGCTACAGGATTAGGTGACAGGACATTGAGACTCCCAATGGATGTACTTAATTATCATTCCTTCAATATTATTAAACTGTGTAATTCATCCTCATACCTCAATGCGTATCCTATTGTCTTCACGATGTCTTAATTTGTTCTTCTTTCAGTCCAATTCATTCTCTGCATCTTTCTCCAACACAACATTTCCAGCGCTTATAACATATCTCTCTCTTTTTTGTTTATTGTCCACGTCTCGCTCCGTATAAAACCATGCTCCAGACGTATGTTTTTATGAACCTTTTCTTAATAACTATGCTCATATTTGTAGATGTTAATAATTTCTCTTTTTTAAGGAATGCATTTTTTGCTTGGCCTATTCTGCTTCTGATTTCCTCTGTTGATTACCCATCGTTTATTATAATGTTGCCTAAGTACTTGGAAAATCCTTTTGTTATCTAATGTTATACATATGGATGGTATGTTTTTCTGGTAGCATGCGTGTAGGATTTAGTCTTGTCTGCATTTATTTTCAGACTATAGTCTATTCAGCTAGAGAGCATGCCGGTTCTGCGCATGTAGACTGCTCGCTGAGGACCTATTTCCCCCTCCAAGATGCCTGGTTGTCGTGACGGCGGCAACGATAATAGGCGAACGTTTTGTACACACTCGCACAGCTGTTGCCGCTAGAGGCGCCACATCTGAAGCACGACGACGTCCGATTACGGTGTTCGCCGATGAGTGGGAATGCTATGGGTGTGTGACGCGAGGGAATGCGCAGAACGAACCGATTTACGTGCTCTCTCGCTGAATAGACATATATTCTTTGAACTTTGTGTTGTTCATTACATTTAACGCTGTTTGTAAGTCTTCATCAGATGTTGTGATGATAGCGACAATATCATCAGCAAAGCAAAGCTTTGAGATAATTCATAGTACATCTAATAAAATTAACTCTACCTATCATCTAACTTCTAAAATAATTAACACGTTGACTGCCATGAGGGTCATTTTTGCCCCTCAGTAGAATTTTTAAGTGAGCCATGAGGGGTCAATTTGTCCCTCAAGGCTATGTTGTCTTTGTCGACTCGTGGGATCAAATAGCCCCTCAGTAACCGTCAAAATAACGCACTATCAGATTCTCTTTTATCTACAGAATAAAATGCTCTATTTAGCATTTAAATATTTGCATTGAGGTTGTACCTAATTAATCATTAAATGTTAATTATAATCCTTAAATTTTTAATTGTTTTTAGTGTCAATTTTAATAAATTAATAAATAATATTTTAGATAAACGAAATATACCTATCAGATGTTTCAAGATTACAAGATTAAATTCTAATAATTATGTCATATATTATACATTATGTTATATTACAATATGTCTTACTAATTAAAAATGCAGATATTTATTTTATTTTTCATTTTTTTTATGAATGGATTTAAATATTTTTAACTTTACTAGTGAAATACAGATTTTCATGATTTGTATCTTTAATTTAGTTGAGGGGTCAAAACACCCCTCAAAAGCAAGAAATATGTGATTCACATATTTTTCGCTACCGAGGGACATTATAATCCCTCACATTCTACAGGTGAATTAACACATATAATGGTTTTAGGATAGATTTATGACTAATAATCATAAAAGAAATAAATTAAAAGTCGTAAAAAAATACGGTGGCCCCAAAGGATAATACACTGAAATAGGCATGGCAGTCAACGTGTTAAGTTATGTAAACAATTTTTACTAAATATAAAAGTCCATAAATTTAAAATACAAATTAAAAATCATTTTTATTACATTTTACTTGAATATAATTCAAATTCTTACAAATATATTCTTAAGAATAGCATACAAAAATGTACAATCTAATTAATTATCTTGAATTACATTTTACTTGAATATAATTCAAATTCTTACAAATATATTCTTAAGAATAGCATACAAAAATGTACAATCTAATTAATTATCTTGAATTACCACGATTACCGATCAAATTTTTAAAACATTTGATAACTGTAATGGAATATTGTGCTTTCAATTACATATCACTATTTCTTACAATCCTCGGTAAGAAGCAAATAATTTTTTTGCCCAGATTTGACATCGCTCTCGTTTCGTAAGTAACTTGTACTATATAAAAAAGGAACATTTTAGTATACAAATAATAAAAAGATATAAGTAAAATAATAATTACCCTTGGACATAAAAACCTATGGCTACTGGATATTATAAACGTTGACTGTTCAATAGGCAAGCTACTAATTATATCATTAGGTAATTTTGAAATATCAACATTTTGAGTATACGTATTGTTTTCTTCTTTTTTCTCGTTGGTTCGTTTGAATAACTTAAACACAAATCCTTCTTGCTTGATTAGTTCAATTGAATTTTCTCTTTTCATAACATCATCTGAAATGTGAACGACCATAACAATTAATCACAGTAAAAACACACCGCTTGTAACAAATAAAATAATAAACAATTTTATTTTATAAATAACTTAATTTTATTTAAAAATATTAAATAATTAAGCTTGCATTTTGACACTACTTTACATAAATAAAATATCAATAAGTTGATAGGTTTACATTCTTTATTCCAAATAATAATTAAAAAGATATTTAGGCAGATACCAAATGGTTTCTATTTAGTTTAAGTAATACAGAACTATTATATCACAGATAATAGGAGACCTACATGGATATTTGTAGATGAGTTTTTAAAATTTTATATCAATATTTAATTTGTATTGTACTGTACTCAAAATCTCATATAAACTAAACTCATATAAATTACCTTCTCAAAGTAGAAAATAATCTTTCAGCTGAAGCTACACACATTGGAAAACATGCAATAAATAGCAAAATTTTGACACTAAACCAAATTTCCAATGATGAAATTTGTAATGTTATATTTAATCTCAGACCTACAAATCAATTTAAAATGTTATCAAATTTAATAATATAATTTTACATTGGGTATATTATCATATGAGTTTCAGGGCTGGAAAGCAATAACTACTACCACACCTCCTACCTTCAAATACGTGCCTGATAAAAGTAGTTTAAATATACTTACAAACATTCTTTTCAGCCCAGTTAGTTTCTTCATCTTTATTTTTTACAGTTTTATATGTTTGTATCGTCGTATCAGGTGGAGAAATTTTTTTTTTTTCATTATCGTGGGACGTTTTGGAACTTTTTGATTGACTATCTTTAAAAGTAGAACCGGAGTGATTTGATTCAGTACTAGTAGATGGACTTCTTCTACGATGTTTTCTTTTTGAACGGCTTCCATCTTTATAGTGAGAATGAGTAGAATGTTTATGTCTGGATGATGAATAATCTGATGAGCTATTAGATCTGTGCTTATATTTTGATTTCTTATAATGCCTGTAAGAATTAAAATAGTAAATAAATTTATAATTACAGTAATTGTTTTAATATTATATATACTTTATCATAAATTCTCAATTAGTCAAATGCTTTTTCCTATAAATGTGTTGAAAAAATAAATTTTGAATGGATGGTGAATTTTAAATGATAACATGCAAAATATTGTTTATTACTATAAAAATAATGGAATTTTTATCTTTATTTATCAAAAAGTATTGATTTAAACCAAATAAAAAATATATAATTTCAACTTTATAAATTACGAGGGGTCTAAATTAAATTCAATATATTTTTATCCCAGAATAGACTAAAATATTTAAAAAAGTAAATTTTAAATTTTAAATATTATTAACAATTACTTTGAGTCAGATCTGGTCGAATTATGCTTTCTTGAATATCTTGAACTTTCTGTGGATGAAGAACTTGATGACCTATAAAATAAACAATAGACTTATAAACACAGCAAAGTTATGGTATAATAATTTTAATTTATTAAATTTTTTCATGTTTAATAAACTTAATACAAAGAAAAATATGTTGATGCGACTAATATTTGGAAACCAAACACCCATTTAAATGTAATTTGTGTTACTTTTAGTACATATTTGTTTCATAGACACAAATGGTTTCAGAAAAGAAATGTAACACTTGAAAATTATATATATTTGACACTGGTGAGCATTCTAATGAATATATACATTCAATTTCAAACTTTTACTTTTAAAAAATTGAAAAATAAATATGTATTTCACAAAATTTATTTTGAAACTGACAGAATATAAAATTTCAAAAATATTAAATGTTTAGTGTGCCAAGATACTTTGATTTTTCTGGCAATAAAGACAAATAGTAGAACAACTAAATCACTGAATTAAGAAACTGAGTATTTAATTTACTGTGGGGATATTTAATACATAGATCCTAAAAATGTACCTCAAATAAAATGAAAACAAGATATTCAAATGAATTTTTTCAATGTTTATATAACTATTAATTCAAGATAACAACACTAACATATTTATTTACATAAATAATTTTATTTCTATAAGCCCCAAAACAAAATATATAATTGCTTGTATTTATCAATTTCATAAGCAGGTAGTTGAATATAATTCATCCAAATGAATCATATTTTTATAATGTGTATAATTTATTGACAACATTGAAAAAGAATATCTTTAATGGAAAAAGCCCAGGTGACAAGTATAAAATCACAACTGTTATCATTATTACTATAACACAAATTTAGCTGTGAACATTTAAATTAGTAATTTGTGACGCTCACCTGTGTCTTTGGTTATAATAACGGTTATAACTTCTAGTTCGGTCACGAGAATTTGAATCACTCGAATACTTACTCATATTAATTTTCAGCTACCTTTCCTATAATTAGAGATTTCAGTTTAAACATCAATAATTCAATCACACATTCAGTTTAAAAATTAAATAAATAGTATATGATACTAAATTGACCATAATCTATAAGGGATAGCTGCTCGACAGTCAACGTAAACTATTACACACAAGCCCACGGAGGTTTGATTAACATCAAAGCATAATAAATTAAATTTTTTCCAAACAATATGTTAAATTTGGATATGACTATCTGTAAAGTGTAAACGATTTTATAAAAAAAGTAATAATAAAATGTAATCGCGAGACGTATGGTACAACGTACGGAAAATATAAATTGCCCGTGTACTGGCTGGTGTGTTGTAACGGTTGTCGGTGGTACACGATCGATGTGTTATATCTCCGAAAGATACACGAAAAACAATGTTTGATAGGCGCCCGTGGTGAATGATTTTAATCGAAAGAACCACATTAGAGACGGAACGACAGAATATCATTCGCTATGATCGAGTCGAGCCTATAATTTATAGAAGATACTCTCCGACCGAGTTTATACGGACATGTTTAAACGTCGACAAATGACATGTCCTGTGGACAAATCTATACGTCGACGTATATGTCACGATATAAACATATCGATGTTACGATGAATGCAAAAGTCGTTGATCTTACCAGCGTCCAAATGCGATAATATTATACAACGAGTTTAGATCGTTATCGTCAAGTTGTTTTCGGTTCGAATCGTAACGTCGAGAACGGGCTCCGGACTCCCGGCGGTATCGTTTCGTTCGTACCCGAGCTTTCAGAACTCGAAAAGTTCAAACCTCAAAACCTACTCGGGTAAATATTGCGATATTAGTAATCTTATCGTCGAATGATACCGAAATAATGGCACGCACAAACACGTTTTTCGGTTGAAAATACTCGGATATCAGTTTTCGCGGACGTTATCAACAACGTTCGTCGAGATAAGGACAACATTACGGTCGGCAGAGTAGTAATAAGGCGTGTAAACACACTCCGCCACGAATCGCTATGAATTGTCCCGATGTTGTATACTCCTAGTGGCAAAACGTCCGTTCTCTGCCGACGACATAAAACCGAACTACGAGTAAAGCCAATCGAACTCAATGATATCATATCATATACTATGTATACTTAATCTATGATGATATGGAGTATATGACGGATAACGTCGTCATCATACGTCTCTAAATATCGAATGTAACTTGGTCGTTGGAAACTGTGCTATGACATAACAAAAATATGCGTTCTAAAATATGCTTCTCCGTCGGCTGTATTTCGTTCAGAAACTGTTCGGATTAATTTCAACCTACAATATCGCTACGTCGTAGTCGTAGATTCGGCAATTCCGAGTAGTCGGCTCCGCGACACGCCTTAGAACGCTTTAAAACGAAATGTAAAATGATTTTTTTCGTCCAATTTTTTCTTATTTTTTTTGCCCAAATCTAACCGTACATAATTTATGTATTTAATATTTTACTCGTTCGTGTGGCCGGCCGGCTTTTTATATTCGAGAATTTTCAATTGATTTATATTCATCGACCTTTATCGATACAGCAATAGCGACTATTGTATAATTTGTAACGAAGTTTGACCGACGCGAAAAACACAATAGAATTTTTATAATGACGTTATGTAATTCCTTTTCTGTCATATTATTATAAAAATTTACTTTGACTTTACAACAGGTACGACCGACGATAGTTTTTTTTTTAATTAAAAACCGGTAGTTTGTACCTACACTGACTGTAAATACAATTGAAAACTTTTTTTTATTACCTATTTAATAATTTTTATTATGTTTAATGGTTTTCCATTCGATTATTTCGCACGTTTTTGAAAGTATATTAGGTATTAAGAATTAATTATTAGTACCTAATTCTTAACGTAATATTATGTTAAGTTATATTTTGAACTATTACTTTATTATTTACGATTTCATTCAAATATATTGCAACAAATAAGACTCGTAGTATTTTTTTTTTTGCTTAAACTTTAAACTACTAATTTAAGATTAGCTTATTTCATTGAAACAATTCTGTTATAAAAGAGATACTGACAGTATATACTGTATATTTGCAATAATTATTGATGATTATTTTTTTGTATTATACGAGATATTTTTATACAGACAGCGCACATAAGATAATCCATTAGATATGTAAATCGTTCTATTTAGACAATTTTTTTGTTTTTAAGTGAATTATTTAATTATATTTATATGTAATATAATATTCACAGTCCGGATTCATAAAATATGTATAGTTAATAAATATTTAACTTGGAAGAATTGATTGATATTTAAAAACACGTAAGCGCGAGGCAGATTTAAGAAAGTACCGAATAGAAATGAGAAAGATTTGTTTAACTAGGCCTAAAGGGGAAGGGGAAAGTTTGCGTGGGAAAAAGCATAGGTGATATTTGAAATGTTTTTATTCGTACATTTTTTAAAATACGAAAATCCGGTTTGAAAAGTAACGAATGTCATTTGCACGCTTGGTATTTACGTATAGTATGTTACAATATTATATTATGCAGTTGTATGTTTTCAGAACCATCTCGAATTATTATATAATAATATGCAAACATTATGAGCAGCTAGAACATCTATCTAATTCTTGGCCAATCCGAACAATCTTTCTCGGGTAAAAGTAGCGCTAAACTTAAGATTCTCAACGTAAACGGTTTGTTTCGTGCGATTATAATTACTCAATATTTGTTTTATATTTTTCGAATATTTAACAGTAAATATTATTATATTTTACGGACGTTTTTTTCCGTCCAACGGCGCGGCGTAAAAACTAAAAAGCTTGTCCGAGTCGCAAAGCAGACACCGTAGACTAGCCGACGACTGCCTATAACATCAATATAATAGGCGTCTATTTAAATTTGTTTGCAACGTCGTCGACGACGAGTTCTCACTAGTTATTCTTCGACGGAAAAAAAAAAAAAAAACCGCGCATAATAAATCGCCCGACGCGTTATAAAACACGCGGTATGAATTTGAAACCCGTGCTTTATTATTATAATTATTGTTTTGTTTCTATTACTATTATTATTGTACGTGAACACGGCCCGCCCGTGTGCCGCAACGAAAACGGACGGTTTTTTTTCCTCCGCGTTTTCGAACGCCCTAGCCGCGCGTACTACCACCTTGCATCACGCGCTCTCGTATTGCCGCCGCCGCCGCCGCAGCCGCCGCCGCCGCCGCAGCCGCAGCCGCAGCCGTACGCGCGGTCCGTATAAATTATAATCCTGTTTTGAAAAAAAAAAAAAAAACGTCGTTGGTTCGCGCGCGCCGGCGAGTTGATAATTCAAACGGCAGGTCGAGGGGGAGCGTCGGCCAGAAGGGAAAAAACGGGCGGGAAACGAACAACAAAGACGAAACCACGCGTTCGTTTCCTATCGCGGCCGTTCGTCCGTTTCCTCCGATCGGTGCGACGATAACATTTGATGATAATAATTAATACAACAATAATTGTAATGTCTGGCGGCGACTCGACGACGACGTCGAAATACATCGTGAAACACGTCATTTAATATGTTACATCCATATTATAGTAATATTGATAATGTTTAAAAATAACGATCCTCCTAGTGTAAATACGATAATATGATTCACTACTTGTTTTCGGCATCAGTTTTTATTTAAAACGTATTAATTATAGTTTGTTTTGCCAATTAAAAAATACGATCCGAGACAACGTATACATTGTAGTTTTAGCGGTTTTGTTGCGTTTATCGTAAAACGTCAACCGTAAACTAATAAGAATAATTGACGTTTGTACGCAAACACGACTTTTAATTCGTATAATATTTATATTACCTCTGTTTACCGTTGATATATTGTGACGGCGCTTCGGCCGATGAGAATATTCGTCCGAAGAAAAGTACCTTAATTATTTTTATGATCAGCTAAAATAGTCGCAATACGAAATAGCTCTCGTATACGATTTTAAATAATAATAATTGTCATCATATTTGACGCACCGTCGCACCTATCGAGTGCTTAGTTTAGATTTTAATAATAGTTAACTTTAAATGATTTTACTATCCAACACCCGGGTAATAAAAGAAATATCTTTCGTACACGGAGCACGTAGATAAAATGTAGTCCAATAATTGCCGGCCGCTCGGCAATTTACGAGGGCTTTGGATTTTTTTTAAATTTAAATCGTATTCATGAAAATATGTTTTAACCGGGGCGCGGATTTGAATGCGTTAAGAGAAAAAATAAAATATTAACACAACAAAAATAATTAGACAAATAAATTTAACAAATATTATACAAAAAACAATTTTTTTTAATTCTTAATGATCACATTTTCAATCGAATTCATATATTTTTCACATCGATTATTTTGTAATAAAAAATACTTGGGTTATTCAATCGTTTTTATTAAATTTAAGTGTTTTTAAACGTGTAAAACAAAACAAAATGCATATATTAAGTATCATTACTCGAAATAGTTGTTAGCACAGTATATTTTTTAACCGTATTCTCGTCGAGAAAAAACCGCTTTATTTGAACTTTGAACACTGTTACCTACAATTATTCATTATTACATCATCACGAACAAAGTTGACGAACACGATGACGAACAAAGTTTTAACGATTACTATTTCCCGAATTCTCTATATCGCTTTATTCAGTGATAAATACACTAAATAGTCGAAAAAAAATCAAAATAAATATCAGGAATACGTAAAAGTTATTCAATAATTTGAACTATGGATGAAAAAATATTTATCGAGTATTATTGACTCCCGAAATCCCTGTGAGATATACGTCTTCATACGTCTGCCGCCCAAAGTCGCAACTGGTTATATTGATTTGACTCGGTGAGGTGTATAATATATTAATATTTGGTATATTATATTATGAAACAGAATTAACTCCGCCTAACTCCGTGGCCCAGATAAAGTATTCGAGTTCAATGCATTCGATTCAACAATGAGACAGGGTTTGGAATGTTTGGATAGACGTCGATAACTTGCAGTCGACAACACAACTCGAAAGCGTTTACGGGGGAAAAAAGCGTATCGTGCTATGCATCATGCATAAAATATTAAACTCGTACTACTGCAATGCGTATTATTATCACGATATTGTAATATATACACTACATGCCTATAATATATTTACATAACGTCGCGGCAATATGTATAAAAAATATATTAATAATTAATATGTCCTATAATTCGCGGCAAATTTTAAATAGCGTCGTCCTATCCGTAACGGGTTGAATAATATGTTATGCCTCGCGATTTTTTTTTTTATTCCAGTTAACAATTATCGTGATAAGTTTATCTTCAAAGTCGTATTTTTTTTAAATAAAGGATAGATTTCATAGATCCGATTTCTAGACACTAATGAGTTAATGACTTACCTGAGACTTGAGAGGCTGCTGGCTGAGAATATTTGCTTACAATAGATTTTAGTGATTTTACATAAATTTAAACCCAGTATTAATTCAATATCACTAGTTCCGTTATGTTGAAGTAGATATTTGTTTTTGTAATTTACTTAGAAAGTAAATAATAAAATTATCTTTCCATTTGTTTTGTCTTATCGAGCAAATAAAGTGACATACAAGGGCAATATGATAAGCAAAGGCCATTGTCACACGAGAACAAGAGATTTCAGTTAATTGAAAATTTATTAATAGAGATTGGTGTTATTGGAATATCACAATTACATTGTGTTATAATTATTTTTTAATTAAAGTTACAATTTACAAATTGGACGTCCCGATCGAAACAAAACATATCGCAAACATTATAGGAGACTATTAGTTTTTATTTGTTATAATCATTTTGAGTATTTACTTATTTAATGCTGTTATACATTTGTAATAAATTATCATTATAATAAATAAAATAAATTAATAGTATAGTAGCACACGCAATCCTGCAGTAATATGTGAAAAAAACGAAAAGGCAACAGCAGAAAACCATAATAATAATTATTATCTCCATCCGATTTTTAAAATATTATCTTGAAAATTAGACAAATGACATAAGACAATGTTCAGTAATCAGCTGTATTATTTACAAAATAAATTGACACAAACAAATATTATGACAAAAGTATTGCAAGTCGTTTGTTGTGTGAACGATTGAAAAAAAGCATCGGAAAACAAAAATTCCCCAAATTTGATCCCCAAACGGGGGCCCCCCGGTTTGTACGCTTGTGGGTAGGAACATATTATTGTATAAGTCGACAATTTTCGTACGTTTGATATATCGTATTTGCCGGAAAACGTGTGAAAAGATTTCTTACATTTGATATTATGCGAAAAAAAATCAAAAAAACCAAAAAAAACAAAACTAAAAACACCCCAGAGCGTCGTTGGATTTTTTCGCGACGGCGCGGTGGCTTGTTTTGCCAAATTTCCGACACGTCCCAATGTCGGGCGAAAAATATTGTATCGCGCGGTCTCGTGTGAATTCCCAGAGCACGTTTTTCACTACGGACGACGCTGATTGCTAGGAGGCGGATTTCGCCGCGCAATTTAACAATAACGCCGACCCGGTGCGCACGATGAAAACGGTTTGCAAATAATGAAAAAAAACCTAACCGATTCCCGAAAACGAGACGGCCAGAGTAAAGAACCGCGGCGGCGGGTGAACGACGCGTTACGTGGGGAGAGGAAAAAAAAATCGAAAATCCGCGCGCAATTCTACCTTCGGAGCCGCCGCCGCCGCGCAAACAACGGTCGTCATCTGTTTGTCGGTATGCCATCTGCCGCCGCCGCCGGCGAGAGAAAAGACGAACACGGCGCGTGCGCGTCGCCCGCCCCTCCGACCGGCGTGAACGGAAAACGAACGAGAAACCGTATCGCATTATTACAATATAATATACGTTTTACGTACATACATTCACGCACGTAATAACGACACACACACACACGCGCACACACTTGCACGCGCCGCCCGTGCGATTCGCGTTTATTATAAAATACGATCATAACCTACCTAAAGTTTTTTTTTTTCTTTAGGTTTTTTTTTTTTTTTTATTATTATTATTATTATTATTATCCCGAATTATTTTTGCGCTCTTTTTTTTTTTTCATATTTTCCTTTTTATCTACCACCACTACCGCTGCTCTGTCATCGTCATCATCATCATCATCATCATCGTCGCCGCCGCCGCCGTCGTTATATTATTATTATTATCGTTAATAATTATTATTCTTTTCGTTTTGCCGGTCCGGACAGACGTGCGGATCGCATAGCCGTTGTATTTTCCGCGCGCCACCATCTCAACGCACTTTTTTTTCCCCCTTTTTTTTTTTTTTGCTATTTTATCTCCCTTCGACTCCCGATCCGCGCGCCGTAACCGCGCCGCCGCCGCCGCAGCCGCCGCCGCCGCCGCCGCCGCTACACCGCATTCGACCGCGCACCGGTATTTCAACGATATCGTCACTACTGTTATCGCCGACGTCGCTCGCTCGCCGCACCGGTCACGTCGTCCCCGCCACGCACAGCAGCAGCAGTCTGAACGCGTCCCGACAATTCGTGCGGCCGTGAGCGCAGATTTCGCCGTTTCCGTTTTTGACAGTGTGTCGCCGCCGCAACCGTCGTCGGTAAATTTCAACATGTCCGAGGACAAAGTAATCGGTCACCGGCTGCAGAGCTTCAAGCACAGGGGCAAGACCGAAATCGTAAGTATGTCTCTTCCCCTCCGCCGCCGCCGCCCGTCTTGGCGGTTGATATTTAAACCCGACCAAAGTCCCCGAGTCTTCTCCCAACGCCCTTGACCGGTGGGTCGCCATTGACACTCGCCCGTCCGACGCCCACCGGCCGTCGTCTCCGTACCGTTCGACTTTTGTCTACTCGCGTGCGACACAAACGTATCGCCTTTCTCCTGTTTTCGACCCGTAAAGTAACCGCATATCTGTATTTTTTATTTGAAAACTTGGGGCCTCTGTACACTTTGTGGCATTAATTTTCTCACGTCATTTGTCTTTTTCGTATCGGTTTTATATGTTTTTTCCGAGGTTTTTTCATCTAGGTATGGCTAGTTATTATAAGTTAAGATTTAGGACATTAATATAATACCTAGATATAACAAGCATTAAAATATAACATAATAATATCATACGTTCACTATGATGCGATACACAAATACATTTAATATTTAATTAATCTGTTATTTTTAAAAGTTTCAAATTTTTCAAGCTACAATAAATTATATTTTTGGCCTGCTCTAGAAAATTAGGATGAAATTATATATTTTATGTGCGTATATATTTCATTTTTTTTATTAAATCTTAATATGAATAAGTACTAAAAATACATTTTGAATTTAAATTGACCGAAATTATTTCTGACTAATGATGAGATTTATTGTCAATGACTACTCTTATCATTATACCTAATATTTTATATGAGTAGATAAAAGTAAAAGTCTTGTATTGTAATTATATCTGTTTTAAAATAAGAATTTATTGAAAATTGCCATATATATTCCATTAAACTACTTACAAAATCAAGAGTTTGTATATAAGACCTTCTGGACTGTGACTGTTATACATACCTCATAGTCTCTAAATAAAAAAAGAATTCCTTTTAAAGTTTTTCATTTATACATATCTGGAATTAAAGAGTTTTGCATCTTTGACGTAAACATTTCATAATTTTAAAACAATTTTTTTTAAACTGGTTTACATTCTTATTCAATAATTGTATACATACCACGAGGTATGTTAATACCAATAACAAAAGCCCTTACAAAATATATAATTTTAAGTAGAATAGGTATTTAGTTAATATATTTAGCAGGCAATTAGATGTAGTATATTTAAATAGGATTTTTTATTACTATTATAATACAGATACCTTCGTAGGTTATACGATTATATAACCTATAAGTTAAATTAAATTACATTTTTATTATAAATTGAGCTGACATTTTATAAAATAATATATTTTTGGTTATCATAGTACCTTAAGACAATTTTAATGATTTTTTTTTTCTTTTAAAACAAATGTTAAATTGGGTTCTGGGTTGGATTTTTTATTTGAATGAAAGTAAAAAAATGTTTCCAGTAAACACTTTTTAACCCACAATGAGAGATGCACATAATTTATAACACATGTGGACACACAAGGTCTTTTTGACCATTCACATATATCCAAGGCTGCTATACATATAAGGGGGGGGGGTTAACCCCCCTGAATTTTTTTATAGTTGATAAATTTAATTTATGTAAGTAAATTAATTATAATGATTTATTATGTGGGTACCTAATATATGATAATATTGTTAAATATTTAATTATAATCGAGCTAATACAAATTCTGATTCTGTTTTCTATAGAATAGAATATTATTATATAATACATAGATAAGTCACACACAATTAAACACGTTTTGTTGACGAACAAAACATCTATAACTTCTTATGTTATCAAAAAATTATCGCTCGTAATGCCTTTTTATCGCAAAAAACGATAATATTTTGCAAACATATCTTTTCTATTGAAATTATTTGCTACCTTGCCAGTTTCGATTTCTACACAAGAATGCACATTTTCAACCATAAAAAGATTAAAAAAATTATTTACATTACTCATCATTCAGTTTAGGTAGCTCTTTTGAGTGTGACTCTTCACACGCATTTAAATCGATCTGGTAGATGTTATTGATAGTTTTTTATGATATAAATTTACTTTAAAATATTCTAAAATAATCATGTCATTATTTATATAATTGATGAATTCAATTACGCATTAATTACAGTGATATATTAATGTGATAAAAAGTCAGTTTCTTTTGCTTAAGATAAATGTTAGTTGTTTTTTTTTTAACTACTGTGAAAATATATTATTATTAGATTTTAACCCCCCCCCCCTCCCCCGAAAATGTGTTCCAGGTACGGCCTTACATATATTTCATATTTTGAAAATACTCTTAACACCAAATACATTTATCACTAATGTATTAGAATTAAACTTTATTTATCTAATATATATTATATTAATAATATCTAACAAAATTCATAATGAGTTTAGTCACATGCAGTCTTTATGATAGGTTACTGATAATAAAAATAGATATAAATTCAATCAATTATAGTTAAGAGTTCTAAATAGCTTTAAATAATAGCTTGACATATATATATATATATATATATATATTAATATATTATATTATATTATCCAAGTAGACGCACTTGAAATAATGTAAATTACTAACAATGAATAATTTGAATTACAATAAATACATGGTCTTTTAGATGTAATACAACTTAAAAAAAAACCCATGGTAGGTTAATATGAGTAGGTACCTAGTTAGTTTTTAAACAATTTTTTTTTGATTTTAAAAACCTAAGTTTTTCATGGTACAAAAAGTTTCAGTTTTTAGTAGGTATATAAACACATACCTATTAAACAATTGTATATATTTGGGTCTGTATAGATAAAATTGTGTTTTTCATACATAATGATTCAGTATTAGATTAATTATAATTTTTTTTTTTGGATATTTTACTAAAAGTAGTGTTTTCATTTCTATTACTCTTCTACTGATAGTTATTGATATTATACATTGACCTGTAACATAAAATCAGGAAATACCATTGTATGCAATATATTTACTTACATAACTACCACTACATAATGAAAAAAAAAAATTATCCAATGTAAATTGTAAGTGCATTTTTAATTTGAAAAATTGAAGTTTTTAGTAATTTTGTTTTTAACTTCTACTAATTCATTATTCAAACAATAAAACTTGCTTACATATTTTTTCTTTAACTGTCATTCAAAATCAAACTTATCAAGATGTATTTGCTGGTTGTTACCGCTGGATAACTTCCCAATTCATATCGCTCACCGTTCTTTTTATATTCATTGCATATTAAACCTGCTCATTGTACTTATATTTCTACATAGATTGTAAATTTTGGTACTCGTGTAGTTTGCTACCTACCAAAAAACTATGTGTGTAGTATGCTACTTACCGTAGTTATTTTATTTCATTTTATTGCTGAAAAGTACATTCGATTCATTAAGATAAATAACATATAACAGTTGGACAAGGTTATAGCCAATTAGCCATTATAATAACTGATAAATAACCAAGACCCGCAATAACTTACTTTTAGATATATTTTTTTAGTCTATGTTGTGTCTATATTTTTTCGTTGCAAGTTTTACTTTGTATTTTTTTATTAAAATAATATAATGAATAAATCAATTATAAATCAATATAAAGTTTTAGTTTGACACATTTTAATTAATAAAATACGGTCAAGTTTACTCATTAAGTTTTTTGGTAGATGGCACATTGCACGAGTAATTAAATTTTCATTAAACAATAAAAAAAGAAGAATAAAAAAGACTTTTTAAAATGATGTTGCTAAGTAACAAAATACATATTCACAATGACACCCAACTCAAATGTATATTTTGTTAAATGCCATTTGAATCGAAACTATTTTTTCTAACATAAACCAAAAATAAATATTATTTTGATTATATTTACAAGTCAGTATTAAAATGTTGTGCCTTTTGAGAGCCTTTGCAGTGAAATGTACTCAACTATATTTAGCCGTAGAGGTAAATAAATATATTATGTACATTTTATAGTTATTATAAAGTTAAAGTTATTTAACACTAATTTAATGTTTACATTTACAATAGATATTTAGAATAATATAAATAAATATAAATTTACTAATAGTGATGTATTTTCTTAAGTTTTTGTTTTTAATATATTGCACAGGTAGATATAATTAAGACTAAATTAAATTATAATTAACTTAATAATTTTGTGAAATAAAAACTATGTATAGTGTTTGAATTGCTTTAAATGTATGATTTATTTTATAGTTAACACAATCTTTTAGTAATTCGGATTTGTATACATTCTCTTTTTAAATATTCAAATAAATTACATTTACAAAATCATATCCCATAATAGTACTTATAGTACTCAATAGTAAATTCACAAAAAATGAAATATGGAACATACAATTTTTACAATAGGTACTATAAACTGTGTTAGATAAAAATAACAAATTTTATGTTGGCATTTAACTAATATTTTACCAGTAAAATGTACCTATACAATTTTTTTTTTTATGTTTACATATTTATTTATGAATATTTTCAAAATATATTTTGTAAAAACTTTTGTACTTATTCATTATATATAAAACATAGAGTAGTTTTCATAATAAGTTGTGAGATTTCTATAATCACTTGGTTGAAAAATTAAAACGTGTTTCCTAATTCTTATCACACAAAGTTATGAAATTATTTTTAATTAATTAGAAAATTAAAACTAAATCAAGTAAAATGTTATCATAAATAGTATAAAGGTATTAGTTATTTGATATTCATCATACACGCATTTTGAAATCACTTATACACAGTTTAAAATGAAAATGGACAATTTCGTTCCAATATAACATTTTAATATTTTAAAAATCTAAATAATATTTTTGTTTAGTTAAATTATTCGAATGTAAATAACTTTTGTAATATTAATATTACAGGAAAGGCGAAGAATAAGAAGTGAAGTTACTGTTGGTATTCGAAAAAATAAGCAGGAGCAAGAGCTTATGAAACGTAGAAATGTTGGTGAAGTAATCAATGGTAAGAAATAATAATAATATTAATGATTGTTCAATCCGAAATTATTGTTGTATTTCATCTAATTTATAGATGATGTCGATTTGGATAAGCCTTTAACTGAGCTTGACCTACACTCATTAGTCGAAGAAGCTGGTAGTAATATTCCAGATGTACAACTTAAAGCCATCCAGTCTGCTAGAAAATTACTTTCATCTGATCGAAATCCGCCAATAGATGAGCTTATTAACTGCGAAATACTTCCCATTCTGGTTCGGTGTTTAGATGAGCATAATAAGTTAGTAAAACTTTTACTTTTAGATAATTTTTTTTTCTGCATCAATATTAAATTACTTATTTTACTATAAATCTCGAGTTATTAATGATTTAGGTATGTTTAGGCTACTCTAAAATAAATCATAAATTAATGATGGATGAATATATAATTTAAAATAACATTTAATCATTATGTGTGCCGCAGCAACTAATTTGTGATTGTGGTATTAAAAATAATATGCCTGTAGTTATAAGATGTTAATTATTTTTATCTGGTGGTAAATTATCAATTAAAATTCTCTAAAAGGTTTAAGTATTTTCTTGTATTTTTTAATTTATTTGATATTATGTTATTTATTTATGATTATTTATTAATACCAGTGGTGGCTCGTGGGTAAAGCATTTGGGTGGGTGGTGCACATTTATAAAATATTATATATTTCATGAAATTTTTTTATTTTACGTCTTAGAGTAAAGTAACACAATAGGTCTGTCGTTTGTACCGTGTTCAGTAATACCGTATATTATGTAGACTGGTTTTATAATAAAATTATATATAATATAATATTATAAATATATATATATATATATAATTAATTATATATAATGCGCATTTGCAAACCAATCACATTTTGCTTCCTCGTTCATTAATGTTTGTTAATTGACGTCGCTGTCATTATATTTTGTACAGCCATACTTTAGTGGTATTGGTATAGTCCACGTTTCTAAGACGCCTATGGTATTTCCCTAATACCTTTACTGTGTTAGATGAGTTACTAATTAGTCTACAAAATCATTTTTATTTTTGTCGATAAATATTAATGCCTTTTTTTAATAATACTGCGGCAAAACAATTTCATACTCTTAACATGGTCCTCCATGCACCTTGGCACGAGCTGCCGCAGATTGACATACTAACTAGTATTTAGAATAATCAATGTATAAAATATTTTTGTTAAATTTTATTATCACTGTGTTTATAATTTCATTATAAATTGTGTTTAGCCCAACATTGCAATTTGAAGCAGCTTGGGCCCTAACCAATATTGCTAGCGGTACATCTCTTCAAACGCAAGCCGTCGTCTCAGCTGGAGCTGTTCCATTATTTTTAAATTTATTGAATTCATCAAATCAGACCGTTTGCGAACAAGCAGTTTGGGCACTAGGTATCAAAATATTATTATTTGACTAATTTTGATGACAACTAATTTGTATTTGTTTTCAGGAAATATTATTGGCGATGGTCCTCAGTTACGTGACTATGTTATTAGTTTGAATGTTGTGCCAAGATTACTTCATTTTATCAACCCAACTATACCAATAACTTTCATGCGAAACGTCACATGGGTTATCGTGAACTTGTGTCGAAATAAAGATCCACCACCCGCACAACATGTAATTGATGAACTTCTTCCTGCCCTTAATTATTTGATTAATAATAAAGATATTAACGTAAGTATGGTTTACTTTTACAATACAATATTTTTATCATTTTAACAAAATTAAAATTGAATTTCTTTTTCTTTTTTAGATTCTTGTTGATACAGTCTGGGCTATCAGCTATTTGACTGATGGTGGTAATGATCAAATTCAAAGAGTAATTGACAGTGGTATTGTGCCCAATCTTATTCCATTACTATCACATAAAGAAGTGAAGGTTTGTATATTAGTTTATTAATTTTCACTAGTTTTTAAGTTTAGGCATTCAACAATGATTTAATTACAAATGTCCAAGATAATCTTACTATGTAAAATCATGTCTTCTTAGGTACAAACAGCAGCATTGCGAGCAATAGGAAATATTGTCACTGGAAACGATGAACAAACTCAAGTGGTTCTCGATGCTGGTGCATTATGCCATTTCCCAGCTTTACTTAATCATTCGAAAGAAAAAATATGCAAGGTAACATTTTGAACTCATTACAATTGTACAATTGTCTTAGAAATGTTGGTATGGCCATCCCTATATACATAATTGGTGTAAGGTACATTTCTGGTGCATTACAAACAAATATGTCATGCCCACAAATGTTTCTGCTAATGGTGACAAGTTGTTAATTATTTAATTATACCTACTTGATGATACTTGAGATAACCACAATAGTAAAGAATAGGTTGATCATAGTAATAACTAATAAGTAATAAGTAATAAAATCATAAGTCATCAGTGGTCTGAACTCATCTGTTCTTATAAAATTTGAAACTACTGAGCACTCCTAGTCAATTGTGTTAGATTTTAAATTATCTTGATTACAATTAATGTATGTTAATGCATTTACAATATGCAAATATTTAATTGCGGAGTTTATATTTTATTTATTTATTTGTTTAGTTTTAATCCAAGTGGTAACAATAAAATATTACATTAATTTTAAATAATAAATATTTCAATTAGAAATGTAAGTAACAATTTCAAAACAAGTCTACTTAAGCTAACAGTAAATAATGTAATAAATATAAATAAGTAAGGACCACACTTTTTTTTTCCAATTTTGTCAGCCATTGCTATATATTATTTATCTAATACCTATATGCGATTTGCTATTGTAGTATAAGGCAATAACATGTTTATTTTTTTATTTCATTAATACCAGGAGGCAGTTTGGTTCCTTTCAAATGTAACTGCTGGAAATCAAGTTCAAGTACAAGCTGTCATAGATGCTGGACTTATACCGAAAATAATTATGCACCTTTCTAAAGTAAATATTTTTACGTTTAATATATTGTTTCTTTAAATGTATCTTTGTTTAGAAAACTTTTAACAATTTATTTGTATTTTTTATTGCAGAGTGAATTCCAAACTCAGAAAGAGGCAGCGTGGGCAATTACTAATTTAACAATCAGTGGTAATAGACAACAAGTAGATTGTGTTATCAATGAAGGTGTAGTCGCTCCCCTCTGTGCTTTACTGTCTTGTCAAGATAGTCAAGTTATTCAAGTCGTTTTAGACGGCTTACAAAATATGCTGAAAATTGCTGGTTCTGAAGTTGATTCGTTAGCTAATCTGATAGAAGAATGCGAAGGTAATTTCCCAACATCATAGTTAATTGTTTTATATTTTTTATTTATTCGTTTTCATAATTTATACTCACAGGACTTGATAAAATTGAACAACTTCAAAACCATGAGAGTGTTGAAATTTACAAAGTTGCATTTGATATCATCGAGAGATATTTCTCTGAGGTAGTAAAACATCTTAACAACTTTAAATATATGTACCTATACTTAACTTTGATTGATTTTTTTTTCAGGAAACAAGTTCACCTACTCAACCTCCAACGTCCTTTGAATTCAATCCGACTACTACAAACACTCAGTTTAAATTTTAGTTCAAAAACATTTTTTTTCTATGTTGAGTTGATGCGAATAACTCATTTGGTTTCATTATAACATACCTATGACTTTATAAAAATCATTTGCGATTGCTTTATATTCAACCTTGAATCAATTCATACTAATTCTTTTTACAATTATTATTTATTAATTTCGATTTTCAAAATTGATAATATTAATTGACAAGTGAAACTACGATTTGGTAATGTTAAATTTACCAACATGGGAACAGGGGGAGAAATTGAGCTTTTTTTTGAAAAAAATAAAAACTGATCATACCATTGAATGTTTATTGATTAAATATATTTTTTAATTTAATTTTTTATGCACTATGTGGTTAATGAACTTAATTTTTGAGCACAATATGTCTGTGTCTATTTTATTCATGTTTTTTAAGTATTGTTATCAAAAGTAATTCATTTTTTTTTCTTCTAAATACTAGTCAAATTTTTTAAACTTCTTTGCTCCAATGTAGCCGCCAATAATGTTTAAAATTCTCAACGCATGTTCCCTAGTCCCGTTCTTATGTTATTACATAGTTGTACTATTGCATTGATTGTGAATATGATACATATGATTTATGTTTTCATTTGAATCAGTTCTTTATTGTGCGATGGAATAAATAAAAATCCTAAATATTAATAAGTATAATTATCGATGGTTATATTCTGATAATTTTGGTTTTTTTATGAATATTTCAAGAATAATATACCCAAATCTACTCCTTTTGTATCTGTTTACTTTTTTTTTTTTACCAAGTTGTAAGATGTCATTCATTTTGGTGAAATATGGACTGTAAATTGAGATGAAATTAAAAGAAAAAATCAATGCTGCAAATCTTGCTTTTTATAAAAGCCAATATTGTACCAAACATCCCTTTTAATCTGCTTTGATATAATTAGTCTGTTTTGGCAAGTTTTTTTTTTAAAACACTGTTATAATAATTACTGCGGAACGTTTTTGTTTCAATTAGTGTTTTTTTGACCAGGAAGTGATTTCAGTCGATGGAGTTAGCCACTAAACCGTTTTCCATATTATTTTTTAAAATATTACCGATATTTTTTACCCATATTATATTCAGCTCAATTTCACCCCTTTGACTTGTAAATCTACTATGTTAATATTCGTGATAATTTTTAAATGTATTTAGCATATTGTTATTGAATCTACGTATTATAGAAACTTTTTCCTTAAAACGTAATTTGCCTTCCAGCTCACAATTATTTAACGACATTTAAAATGTAAAATACAAGTCAATCATCTCAGCAAAATTTATTATAATATGTGCAACAATGTTACTAAGTAAAATAGTTTTACTGTCACGTAAACAATTTTGTGTAAATCAAAAAAAAAAAAATACCATGACAATATTGTACGTTTAACTAGAATACTGTTTTCTTATTATAATAATATTACGAATTTAAAGTTTCATGTGTAGTGAATCAAAGACATCGGGTACATTCACAGTTATTCGGCTGAAGTACGCGTTTAGTTTTCCCGTCGACCATTGACACTTTGCTCCCAGACGGAAACTTAATGACGAGATCCAACGCGCCCTCGTTGATTTCAATGTAATTCAAATAGTTGTTTGTCTCAATCATTATGTTGTTGTTGACTTTTAGCTTATTGTCATTTTGTTTTTTCGTAACGGTCATCTTTTTTTGGCTCTGCCTAGACTTGCTCAATACTTGGTTCTTCACATTTTTAATGCCCTGTAACAAAATTGCATTACCGATCATTATTTTGTTTCTTTGAATGTAACAAGTAATTAAATCATTACTCACACTATCGTGAATAGACAAGCTTCTGAGTTTTTTCGATAACTTTTTTTTCGGCGGGTCCCACGGCACCCTCTCCTCCGGTATGTTTGGCTAATAATTGTCATTGTGATTCATAATAATTAATATTATAATTAAATTAAATTTCTTGCATAGTATAATTTACCTTGGAAATTGACAAATTTGGATTACACGCACTGCACCTTTCATTTTTCGGTTCATTTTGTGCTTTGCCGGATTCTGGCGGTTCTTCGATGTCAACAGTCAATTTATTATTACTTTTTGTAAATAAATTAACTCTATGAAAAAACCTAAAAAAATTGTACTGACTGAATTAGAATGTATTTTTTTTAACGTAAAAATACTTGGTAATTTATTTCATGTGTTTCTAGCTTATTCAAACCCAGATGGTTTTGTGTACAAAATTGGCGCATGACTTGATTCAGTTCAGTTCAACAGAGCTGAACATGCGCATGTTCAAACAAATCAATTGTTTCCAGTATTAAAATAATTCAAGTCGGCTTAACTCATTTAGATGCTAATTTGGAAAAAATGCGTTTCATTGTTTTTCTTTATTTTTATCATGTTGAAAATAGATGTATTGTATCGATAGTTAGACAACTAGACGAAGGCCATAAACTCTTTTAAATGCAATTGTTTGATTTTAGTTGAAAACTATCGAGCAGCGAGTCAAATGTAGGGTGAACTATGAACATATACGGTTATGAAATCAAAATCCATCAATTTATTAGGTATTAATCATAAAAAATATAAAAACCTAAATTCAAACAAATTTTGTAGACTAAAATTGTTTAATGGTTTGATAATTTTTAGAAAACATCTAAATATACAGTATACGTAGTTAAATAAGCATCGTCGAATAAAAACTGTCGAAGTATGCAAAAATATGCGCTTAAAAATTGTTTTAATCTCAATCATGCTTCCTTAGCATATTCTATATCATACAATCGACCAGAAAAAATATGCAAAAGCATACAAATCTGCGCTCTACTCAATTTACCATGTAAGTACACATTTCTATCCTTGGTGATTAGAGAGGTATTAAAAGTACTAATGTTGTACCACTAATTTAGACTTATCGTGTAATCAAAAACAGGTCTATCTATACTATTTTCAAGAATTATCATTTTATATATTGTACTCTAAAAAGTATTATTCTCTATGCTTTATGTTAAAAAGGTTTTTTTCTAGTAATGGTTGGAAAGACAATGTAAAACTTAACAACGTGACTAAACCTTGAGATACTTCTTTGAGCATTTGGTTTTGTTTTAGGATAGTGACATTGAATGCCATCTGTCTATGCGGTGACATTTGAGTATTTGATTTGAATTCAAAAAGTATATTTTGGATTATAATAGTATTTTCAGGGTATGCTTTTAAGTATTTAATTTTATATGCCGTAAGAGTATTGTACGTTCAACATTAATGCATCGTTATAATTATAATAATTAATAGGTACCTACCTAAGTAAAGTGTGAAGACTATGTTGGGTGTACCATATATTCTAGACATTTTCTCACCCTGCTCAATCATACTTCTTTTAGTCTTTTATCATAGTAAATACAATATAAAGGGGTTTATATTAGCATTTAAAACAATAATTTATAATCTAATACTTTTACTTAAACCCAATTACACTCTACCCAATTCAACATTTTTAACTATAAAAAACATAATTTAGGAACATACTTTAATCTCTATAGTTTATGTAGACTATATGTAAACTGACTAGATAATGTGTTCAACTCATACCACTTTTGATTATGAATTTCTTAACTTATGCTACCTTATTAACCTACTCATAGTACCTTTGTTAGCATGTTTACTTCTTTATAATTAATCATGAATAAAACTACCCACTTATTAATTTCTATTATTAAAAAATACTAATTTCCATGTAGGTACAGTGAACACAGAAAATTATCAAATATGTATAAATTTGATGTGTGTATATACTTACATATACATATATATATATTATAATTTATAAATTATTTACAGTTTTGTTTGAAAATTAAGAACAGAAAACTGTTTCAGTTTTCATACGTGGACGTGGAAAAATGTACATTTTACATTGGTAGGGGAGTAAAGAAAATTCCAGGAGAAATATCCCTTCCTCCTCTCAGTATACGTCTATGAGTTGATACCCACTTTGGTTGCTCGTAATCCCAACGGTTGTCCACTCGTCTAGTGCTCATGATTTCGCGCAGATGTCTCCACAAGATGCCGTTGTTCAATAGTATCTGCGTACACCTCTCTCGTTCCTTTTGGTATTTTTTTTCCTTAAGTACGATGTGTTGCCACTCGCGCGGCGCCGTCGTGTCGACTCGTGGGACGGCGGACTCGAGCTATAATCATTGCGCCGCATAAACCGCGGTATAGATAAACATTTCAGATTACTTGTTTAGATTTCGTCGTGCTCGAACGCATTTGAATATTTCACGCGGAGAAAATAATAAATTACTACAACACTGCTAATGAGTAATAAGTAAGCTCTTTAAAATGTACCAGCTTATTAATATTACTCATTTCTTTTGTAAATAATATTCGCGTTAAATTTGTTATACTGTTAGACAATAATATTGCTCGATTTTGTCGTGTTTCTCAAGTCCTACTCTTTTCAAAAAGCCGAATGGCGTTAATTCGTACACGAATAAACACAGCTATAATATTATATACCTACATGTCGACCGAGAAAAATTTTGAAACCACATTTTGAAATGTTTATGGACAAGTTATATCATTGTCAATCGATCGGGTAAGTGCGTTTAGAAATTATATACGATGTTGTCGCGTAAGAATAGAAAAATAATGTATAATAAATACCAGGCCCGTATACCGGGAGGGAGGGGTTCAATCGCCACCCGAAATTTTAAAAGTAGGTTTAAATATAACAAGCGGACGATGGCGTATAACGAATTCGATAAAAAAAAAATCATTTTTCTATTGTATGAAAAACATTTTACCCACCGCGAATATTTTTTTTTCTAAATACGTGCTCGATAATCAATATGCTCACCTTGACTTTGTGCTGATGATACAATCGTTGTTGAAAAGGTTTGACGAATAATTCTTCCTTGCGAGTCAACATTTTCGTCTCGGACAACTCTGCGGCAAAGAACGTGTAGTCGAAGAGATCCGATCGAAACTGTGTGACGAATATATCGTCGATTCGGGAGCGCCGATTTGATTGTTTATTGTTATTATAACCACGAGCGTTGAATCGAAAGCAACCGCGAACCCAACAGTCGCTCGACGAGAACAAGGCGGCGCCGTTATAAACGAAACAATTTCAAACGATCGCGGATCGGCGCCGTTATAAACGATATTATATTATTCGGAGGCGTGTGAAAATATCTCGACGGGCCTCGTCCGCGTCCTAGACGAATTCTGTCGCGCGAAACGGTATGGCGAGTGTGCTGAAATCGATCGGTCGGCGGTAGTACTGCGATTGTAAGTACACTAGCGGGCGCGTTTTTTTCCTCTCGTTTCTCGTCGACGGTTTTCTTTTTTTCCGAAATCGCGCGGCTGTAAGCGCGCGGGGCCGCCGCACGTTATACCTATTTATCGTAGCCTGTCGCGCGTGTTCGCGACCGTTGAGTCGATGTCCCTATGGTAACAATAATATAATAGACACGGCGCGGCGCGCGTAACACGTCGTACGCTCTCGACTGTGAGATTATCATATTTTTACGCGTGTTGTTGTAGTAGCGGTATACATTTCTGTTTACACGCGAGCGACGACGCGTTCCGACGCGCCGTAAAACCGTGTCGTCAATGTCGTAGGCCGGCGATCGAGGGGCGTGGGATTTGGAATAGTTCTCGAGCCCCTCCGCCGAATAATTTCACGTTCTCGCGTAGGAAAGGTATCGAAAAATCATCGTCATTAAGCTTCGAGAGATACTTAATAATAATAATAATAATGAATAATTTCATCGATCGTAAACAGTTATATTTTGTAACGTCTATTATAATAAAACGTCATTCACACACACGCGTTCCCGTGATGTCGGAACGATTGGTTATTAACAAAATATTATTAAATATAATTTCAATACAAACTATTAAATATTATATTAAAACAATAATAAAATAAAATAAAGGTCTTGCCTCGAGTATATAATGAGTGTAAAAACCCGATGATGATATTGAATCGAAACCAGTGGTGACTTTTTTGCACCCTCCTTACTTATAATACCCGAGGCAAGACCTTTATTTAATTTAATTTTTGTTTAAATATATTTAATAGTTTGTATTAAAATAATCTCTTATATATTATAACGTTGTTACGTGCTTTTTTTTTGAAGTCCTCCCACAGAGCCCAAACCGCTGGACGGATCGGGTTGAACTTTGGCACGAAGATAGCTATTATGACGTAGACGCGCACTAAGAAGGGTTTGGCGGAGACGATGACCACGAGTAAGTAGAGTTTTACGTGAGGTCGTTGTTAAAACTTTGATCGTCTAACCGTTAGATTATTATTAAATTAAATTATTATTATATTTCTCAGTTACATTTTTAATATTTATATTAATTATATTCAATATTATTTGGACAGTACCAATGTGTATTATTACGTTTAAACTATTTATAAATACACATATTATATTATTTCGTGTCATAGTCAAAATGAGATCAGATAAAAGTCGGGTTTTTCGATCATTTGACATATTATACGATAATTTAGTTAATTTTTTAAATAAAAAGCAATAATCATTTACAATTGACATCATTTTTTATGAATTATTGTTGTCTCAAATAGACATTTCTGATTTTCGGGGCTCCGTAATTTTTTTTTCAGGAACATAAGGGCTCCGCGAACAAAAAAGTTTGAGAACCGCTGGTCTAACGAGTACATATAGTACAACCACAGAGAGACGCTACTCCTCGGCGCATCTAAACGACGAGCCAAACGTCCGCGTTCAACGACCTACTCAACTCGCTACGCGGCGATCGTTGATCAACACCACGTGACACGCGGCGGTTAGGTTAAAGGTTAGGTAAATTTTAAGTTGATGTACTTTTTTTTTAACACAACTTAACTTCAAAATATGAAATTAACATTATGGTATAGGATGTTGAGATTTTATTTTTGTTACTTTCGTGTCCCGACACCGTCCGATCTAATTTTAATTAATTATTTTCTGTGATAGGTTCAAGCTACTAAAATCGAAATAGCCAATATTCATACATGGAATTATTTGAAAATGTAAGAAAAAAAAGTATTCCTATAACTAAAAATGGTTCATTAAAAAGTAGGGAATATATTTTCGATATTTTAAAAGCAACATATGGAGGACATACATGGTCAGATACTGATATAGAGACTATAAAATCATAAATTTAAATTTTTTCCTTACTACTAGTAGTCCAGTCATATTAGACGAAAAAAGGGGGCGAAAAAAGCTCGAAAAAATTCCCACCTAGCTGAATTTTGGTACACACCTTCATTACATCATTGTTAACATTGTGTGAAAAATCAGCTGCGATCCTATGTGTGCGTTAAAGGTTATTCGAGGTCAAAGGTCACGAAATTGGCCTTTTTTTAATATCTCGCTTTTTATTAGTCGTACGATAAAAGAATTAAAGTAAAAATTGTAGAGGAAGTAATTATCTACAAAAAAGGTCTTATGATATTTTCACGTAAAAGTTATAGTTTTTGTTTTATAAAGCCGACAAAGTGTACACATTTAATGAAATATCATTTTTTCGCTAAAAACAAGTAGCCTTTGCGCTAATATCTCGCTTTATACTGGTTGTACAAAAAAAAGGTTTAAACCAAAATTGGAGTGGGAAAAATTATCTACAAGATGGTTATATAATATATACATATACTAGCTTAATAACCCGGCTTCGCCCATGTGCAGTATAACTTTTTATTTTATCAGTTTTTTCATTTTTACCCCTTTTAACTCCGGTAGGGGTTGAATTTCGGAAAATCCTTTTTCGGCGGGTGTCTATACTCTATACCACGAAACAAAACTACCGTCCAAATTTCATACTTATAGCTTCATTGGTTCCGGCCAGGCGAATTTTTTTCATTTTTACCCGTTTCACCCCTTTTAACTCCGGTAGGGGTGAAATTTCGGAAAATCCTTTCTCAAGGGGACTCCATTATATAAAAAGAAACCGCTGACCAAATTTCATACTCAAAGCTCCGGCGGTTTACCAAAATAATAATTTTGGCGTGCTAGAATTGATTTCATCCCACTGTGCGGCGGTGGCGGCCAATGGGAGCGCCAACTTTCGGACTGGTTTAGCATCTCTCGTGGGGCGTACTATATACTCGTTAGACGATCAAAGTTTTAACAAACGACCTCACGAAAAACCCTACTTACTAGTGGTCATGGTCTCCGCCAAACACGGTTTTTCACCAAAAGCGCCGCGCGCGTCTTCTTTGACCGCCAAATATCTTCCGCCGGTATATTATTCCGCCGCCTCTAATACGCAATTAGCCCCGCGCCGTTGGAAAATTAAAACGCGAAATCGCCGGCACGCGTTACGTTGTTTGTGTTTCACACGGCCGATTTCAAAAGCGTCCGCCGCCGCCGCTAACGCCCAGACCAAACGAAAACGGTAAAAGGGTACAAATTGAAAATGTTTTTTTTTTTTATTCCGATTTTTTTGAAATTGAGTATACATACTCTATAACACAAATAAACATTGTCTATAAACTTTATTTTGTGAAATTCAACTCCTAAGTGGGTTAAATGTGGTAAACAGGGTGAAACTGGCAGTATACATTGGTTCTCGTTTTTACGTGTTAGTTAGTTAGTTTATAACACACACACACCGACGTCGGTCGGTCGGTCGGTAAAATTAATTTGTACCTTTAAATTGTATATCTATATTCATATTGTGTGTTTATATAATAATAGCAGTCAGCTGATAACGGGAAAATGTAAATTATTATTATTATTCGGGCCATACTCATTTTTTATACTTAAACCCGACAAAGACGGGTAGATTCAGTTAGTAATATATATATCTTAATATATATAAATCTCGTGTCACAATGTTTGTCCTCAATGGACTCCTAAACCACTTAACCGATTTTAATGAAATTTTTTACACCGCGTGTAATTTGGTCCAACTTAAAAGATAGGATAGTTTTTATTTCAATATTTATATGTGGTGAGCGCCGAGAACATTCTGGAACGGTTATCTATATATATAAAAATGGAGACAAAAAATTGGAAATTGAATCAGTTGAGAACGGCTGGGCCGATTTGGCTCAAATTTTTTTTAAATGATAGAGAATGTCGGGGAGCGGGTTTATAGCATAAATTATGGAGAAAATTAACCCTAAGGGAGTTTAAAGGGGTAAAAATGGAAAAAATCCTGAGTCAATGGAGCTTTGTGGTATTAAATTTTGTCAATAGTTTCATTTAATATAGCAGAGGCCCCATGGGAAAGGATTTTTCGAAATTCGACCCCTAAGGGGGTTAAAAGGGGTAAAAAGGGTGAAACTAGAAAAATTCACCTGGCTGGAACTGCTGGAGCTTTGAGTATGAAATTTGGGCAGCAGTTTCGTTTTATATAGTGGAGACCCCATTGGAAAGGATTTTTGGAAATTCGACACCTACCGGAGTTAAAAGGGGTAAAAGGGGTAAAAATGAAAAAAAAACTGATAAAATAAAAAGTTATACTGCACACGGGCGAAGCCGGGTTATTCAGCTAGTATATATATATATATTTGGAAATGATTTGATGAAAAATGATTAACTGACGTGTTTCCCGCGCCGTCGTTATACTATATTGCTCAAGAGATCTACATTTAACTATTCCGAGTACGAGCACTCTTTAAAAAAAAATTTAGAACGAGCGGTACACACGAAGACTTAACTGGACTCGTGATTTCGGCATCAGAAAATGATATTTCACAGCCAATGAATCGAAACAATATGATATAATCTACGAAAAAGCGGATAAAAATTTCTTTTTATAGAAAAAAAATCTTTCGGCAAAAGCGAGAGAAGAATTTTAAATTCAACATCAATACAGATTCTAAACGTTCTTGTTTATTGTCTTCAAAAAAAAAAAAAAAAAATTAACTCGAATTTTGATGTTTTATGCGAATAAAAATAAAGTTTTAAGTTAAAAACTTTGGCCCCTGGGATCCAAAAGGGCTTGATCGTTAACGAAACAGAACGATTAAACAAAAGACTGCGGCTCTCATTGGCAGTTCGCGATAACCAACAGTGTCGAAGACTTATAGAAAGTAAGAGAAAGCCGTGTATCGCGGCCGCGGTGTCCTACATTCGTATTATTTACACAATAGTACGGTTTTTTCTTTGTTACGCGTTCTAAAGCGTCCCTAAAAAAATGCGAATCAAACAAGCAACAAAACCGCCAGACGGTTGCCATCGGTTTAATTAATCGAATTAATAATAATAAACGCTCTAATTACAATTAGAGCGATAACGAATAAACGGGTGAAATTCTAAAAATTCGAGTAGTATAATATTATTATACAACTTCGAGTTATATCAAATCGAATCAAATACAAATTATTTAACTTATTATTATTATTATTATTATTTCGATGATAATTATTCTTATTTAATTGTGAAATATTTAAAATCACAAATGGTAAACAATTATATAAAAGCTATATCGTTACAAAAAAAAAAAAAAAATTCTTGTTCATAAATCACGTTTAATTCATCCCAAACATTTTCATTATGGTAATTACACACGGTGAGTTACATTCGGTATGCGTATTTTCAGTGCACCGAGTTGATTTGATATATAGTTTTCTAGCGCGCAAATTAAAACCGCTGTAGGTGGTCGTATGTTATATATGTATAGATATATTTGTAAGTTTTAGATATCGAATTTTGCGGTAATCGATCGTGTTCATAAAAAAAAAAAAAAAAAAAACACAGTAGGGATAGTGTAGTTACTGATAAAAAAACGAGTAAACGAAAACCGATTTCAAAACAAATATCGCGCGTATTATAATTAAAATAAAAACCCTATTTAAACATCATACAACGACCGCGTATAACAATAGTCCGAAACTGACATATTTAAAATGTCGGCGATTTGATCATTTCAAAACGAGATTTAAATAATCTCAACAGCCGCGGTAGAAAAATACCCGTCGTTCGTCGGAACAATAATTTGCCGCCCCTCGTTATGTTCAAAAACGTTAATTGTCACACGAAGACGACAAGACGCGGAGAGTGTTGACAAAAAAAAAAAACCGTATTTGCAGAATAACGTAATATAGACCGTGCGAATAAAACATAATATTGTCGGATAAGCCGCGAACGTAATAATTACAATTAAAAAAATTATCATTTCACTATACGTATGCAAACAAACAGCGACCGTCCGATTAGTGTTATTTTTTTTTTTAACGATTCAATATCGCCCGATCGTTTATTGTTATTTACTTTGGTACTAATTGTCGACGGACTTTGGATGTACATAATATGTACGTCGACTTTGTGGATTTTCATCGACAATAAAAGCCACATATCGTTTTACACGACGGTTTCCGCACCCATCATATTATAATATTAACAAGACGTGTACACACGGATGGTTGTTGCCATTTTTAAAATCTTTATCGTTACCGACTAATATACCATCCGAAGGCTCGTCAATTATTATTATTATTATTATCATACGATCGATTTTATTTTTTCTATTTGTGCGTTGACAAAAAAGTATAACTATCACGCGTATAGAGGTGTACAACACGAGTGAAAGCTGTGCGGTATAATAATTTCAACGCGAACGACCGCCGACTGCTATCGAATAAATTATTTTGTTATTCCGTATTTATAACTGCCTATACTTTGTAATAATATTATTACATAATTCATGAACATTTATGAATAGTTTTCGTTTCTGTATCGGGTAACAACGTAGCGTCGTCTGTAAAACGTGTTTACTGGTTTGTCTTTTTATCGCGGGTCACGTAGGTCAATAGTTTTTCGACTTTTAGACCTGGGAAGTTTATTTATCTACTATAAAAACGTGTAATATTCGATCGACGGCGGACTGTGGCAGTTTTATCGCTACGAGTCGATATCATTAGCACGTCTATTTAATGCGTTACCAACAATGTGTAACGGAATGCAAAAAACTCGGTCTCGTTAACGAGCGATTATTATTAATACTTTTGTATCGATTTAATGAATTTATTAATTTCGTCTACACGTATCCCGGCCGCATTCTGTCGAATTAACGTTTCAATGCGTTTTTCATGCGGGTACCCGCGTGTCGGTGGTACTACGCCTGGGACTCGTCGAGTCGTCCCCGGAATGAATATCGTTTTTTAACGCGTTTATTCAGTAATGTATTTTCGGGCACATTAAAATTCCGAACCCGACATAGCCGCCGTCCGCCGGATAATTATCTGTCGAATATATTTTGACCGTGGGTTTTCTTTGTTCGCGTTCGTCCTGTTCTTGTGTCGTTCGCTGACAAGGTAAACCGGTCGATCGATCGGCTGTCACGATGCACCGTCGCGCGTCGTCGAAATGAATGTCGCGACCGCGACGACTACAACCCTGCCGGCGCCAGACCACTCTCGTCGTATACCTATATAACACTATTACGACGCTGTTGTTAAAATACATTCGTTGTCGCTACGATTTCGAATGTCGACCGAGGTTCCCCGTTTCACGTGACAACGAGAAAAACGCATCTACATATAGCGCGTTAAAATTGTCCGTTATTTTTTCTCCGTTCTCGTCGAATCCGTCGCGAACGCGGTAATATCGTGCATATTGTTTTGATTTTCATCGCAAATAACGATACTCTGTTTACTTCGTACAGCAATTACTACACGCTCCGTTCGACTATAGCTAGTAGGCATAATAATAGTGCACACCGTGTAAAAACTCAACACATGGCCGTATCATTATTATTATTGCCGACGAAAAATATCGACTCGATTCTACTGGATTCGCGCGCATACGAAATTATCATCGCTACCTGGGATAACACATCGCTTCGTTGTTTTTCATTTGGTGTGAATACCGATATTCGTTTTTAAATCGTGAACGATATTCGACAGTTGTACGTCGTTATTTTTCAGGAGAGAATATTTTTATCGGTGGATTTCACGTTTCTCGTCATCGTATAATATAACGTCGCGCCGTGTGCGCGACCGAATCGTCGGAAAAATTCCGTACGTGTTGTCACCACACCACGTGTATTACGTCCCTCATTGTGGCCACATCCGTGTAGTAGTCCTTCGTCCTAAGCGCTCGGCGAGGGGTTAACGACGTCAAGGGTGGACGAAACGCGTGACAATATAATGTTATTGTACACAAAAGGCAGCTGCCCCGCATTGGCACCGATCTCTATAATTTATATTGTACTTGCTGAATATTACCCGTCCTTGCCGGGTTAAAGTATAAAAAATGTGTATTGCCCAAATAATAATAATAATTGACATTTACCCGTTATCAGCTGACTGCTATTATTATTTAATAGTTTATTAAACAAACACACGATATGAGTTTAGTATAGTAACAATATTTTACATGTACAAATTTATTTTTACCGATTTACCTAACTGAATACCGGCTTTTAAAGTTTTTCCAAGTATAATGAGGGGGTAAAAGCGTCAAGTGCTAAATGTTATTATATTTATAGTAGACCAAATTCCATACTCAAAGCTCGAGCGGTTCCGGCCAGGCGAATTTTTCTAGTTTCACCCCTTTTACTCCTTCAAACCCCATAAGGGTTCGAATTTCGGAAAATCCTTTCTCAGTGGGTGTCTATACCACGATACAAAACTACTGACCAAATTTCACACCCATAGCTTCAGCGGTTCCGGCCAGGTGATTTTTTTCTAGTTTCACCCTTTCACCCCTTTTAACCCCGGTAGATGTCGAATTTCGGAAAAATCCTTTCTCAAGAAGCTTCCACTATATAAAACGAAACTGCTGACCAAATTTCATACTGAAAGCTCCAGCGGTTCCGGCCAGGCGAATTTTTCTAGTTTCACCATTTTTACCCCTTTAAACCCCCTTAGGGATCGAATTTCGAAAAATCCTTTCTCAAGAAGCTTCCAATATATAAAACGAAACTGCTGACCAAATTTCATACTGAAAGCTCCAGTGGTTCCGGCCAGGCGAATTTTTCTAGTTTCACCCTTTTTACCCCTTTAAACCCCCTTAGGGATCGAATTTCGAAAAATCCTTTCTCAAGAAGCTTCCACTATATAAAACGAAACTGCTGACCAAATTTCATACTGAAAGCTCCAGCGGTTCCGGCCAGGCGAATTTTTCTAGTTTCTCCCTTTTAACCCTTTACCCCTTTTAACCCCCATTGGGGTCGAATTTCGGAAAATCCTTTGTCAAGGGGTCTCCACTATATAAAACGAAACCGCCGACCCAATTTCATACTCAAAGCTTCGGCGGTTCCGGCCAGGCGATTTTTTCTAGTTTCATCTTTTTCACCCCTTTCAACCCCCTTAGGGGTCGAATTTCACAAAACTAAGTTTATCGACAATGTTTATTCGTGTTACAGAGTACGTATACTTAATTTCAGAACGATCGGAGCCAAAAAATTTTTTCCGTTTTTGCCGTTTTTAACCCCATTAGGGGTGGAATTTTCAAAAATCCCTTCTTAATGCGCGTCTACGCCATAAGAGCTATCTTCGTGCCAAATTTCAACCCGATCGGTCCAGCGGTTTGGGCTGTACGTTGATTATTGGTAAAGTACACTTTCTCTTATATATAGAGATTTATTTTTGAACGCTTTGCGTGTACATTGTCCACTGTACAAGTTTGTTGTAAGTAAATCGTACGCGTGCGCTGGTAGGGGGTGGAATTTTGAAAAATCCTTTCTTAGTGCGCGCCCACATCGCTCGAGGAACCTCTGTAGAAAATTTCAAGTCTCTACACCCGATTTGGTTTGGTCTGGGCGTTGAGTGCATCGGAGCGGTCTCTTTTATATATATATAGATAATATGTACATTGTACACCTATATTGT
Organism: Drepanosiphum platanoidis; assembly: GCA_948098885.1. Lineage (NCBI taxonomy): Eukaryota > Metazoa > Arthropoda > Insecta > Hemiptera > Aphididae > Drepanosiphum > Drepanosiphum platanoidis. Next base: position 14,522,531 of record OX402533.1, read on the forward strand.
TACGTATAAACATATTGTTTGTATATTACGTTGAATATATTGTTACGTATATGTACAAGCTGTTTTGAGCGGAGCGTTGCAATGATATTAATTTAGAAGTTAATTCATAGTCATCCTATTCACCATCTATTTTCAACATTATTACAAAAAGAAAATTTTTGATGCTTCACATCTGCCAGGCGTCCCGCGACGGCTCAGTTTTTTTTTACATATTATCTACTCGCGCCATCGAGACTTGTTAAACACTTTGTTCGCAACGTGTTTTTGGCGGACGTGCTAATGAAAACGATATATTGCAGATGAATATAAAAATTAATATAAAATAAAAATCTCCTCGTCGAAGATTATTCGATTATAATATCAACGGCAGTACATTTGGACGAAAAAAAGCGCAGATGGCATTAAAACAATACGCGTCGGCGCATAATATAATACAACTCAAGACGGGAATTATTGTGGAAAACAAATGACAATTAAAAAAACAAAAACAAATTAAGATGCGGTCGGTTTTCGCGTAACATTAAATTGTGAAAAAAAAAAAACACTCGGCGGAGCTCAAATGAAAATAGATTTTTCAAAGCTATAGTACTCGGGAAACCTACGTCTGTCGGAGACTGTACATGCAATCTATCGGTAATATATTATTATATTATTACGAATATATTCGTTGAAATATTTCAAATCTATTGAATTTTATAATACGTACTGATACCCGGCGACGCCGCGTCGACGTTTTCGTTAATAATTGTCGATCGGAAGTTTATTTATACGACATGTAAAGTCATATTCGTCATAACGTTCAATCACATTACGTATAATACGCGTATTCATAATATAAAATACCCTCCCTCTCCAAATAAATACCTCTGGTCCGCAACCGGCGTAAATAGTGTGACAATCGAATACTGCGCGGCGCGTACATATTATTATTATAGTGGTGGATCGCACGGGCGATGTGTTCTTTCGAAATACATTTGTAATTTTATTTTTATTTATTCATTTTTTTCAATACGGGGACGTGATGGGGGCGCACCTCCAACAGTGGCTCCCGTGAAGCCAAGGAAACGGGCGAGTAGGCTTTCACACAATACTTCTGCCCACATTTGTAATATACATACGTTTTGCACTACTGCATTCATAACGCTCGTGTTATATGTAATATTACATACTCGACATTTTTCTTTTCAATTAATCCGTTTAGACGGTTTTCACGATACGGCGAACGGTTTCAAACTCGCCTAACAAGTCGACGCCTAATCATTGGTTATTCGACGCGTTCCGGCGTACTCGCACAAAACGTCACACGAGTCCCTCAAAACGTCCGCTCGTTTTCGAAACCGCCGCGCCGGATCGCGTCGGCCGTAAAAAAAACGATTACGTATTAGTGGCGGCTAACGATTAAATTATACCGGTTGGATCGTATAGGTACCAGTATGATATTATAATATTACGTAAGCGCACGCGTTATTCTGTTATTCGTTTTTTTTTTTTTTCTTTCTATTAATTCCGAACGATCGGCACTAAATAGATCCTAATCCGGCCGCGGACATAATATATCGCGTCGGGTTTGGTTTTATTACCATCAGTCTGTTACACGCCGTTCGGCCGTACAAGTCCGCGTACGCGGCCTTGTCTGACGACAAAAACGAGAAGAAATGTTTTCTAGGTAAATTTACATAAAACGAAAATCGTCGAGTTACACGTAGTTATAATTCATTTTAAACGTTGCCGACTGGATTGCGTAAACGTTTCCGGTGCCCAATAGACGTACCGCATATACGAGATCGGCCTCGCGTCGAACACTAACTCGCAGCGGAAATATTTGGAAAAATTTTTTTAGAAAAAAACTACGCAAACCGACCACACTCTCGCGCGAACATCCCAAACGAAAATATTTTTATTTATTTATTTATTTCCATTCAAAATCCACACTTCGGTCGCGTGTGTTGACCGGAACACACCGCCGAAATCAGACTCGTCGAACTCGTAATTTTGACGCGGACGGGAATAAAAATATTGAAAAACGAATAGGGCATTACTCGCGCGTCGTATGAAAAAAAAAAACGTATAATGCGCAGTACAAAGTGTTCGGCGAGGTGTTAGAAGAAACCATGTGTTTTTACGCGGTAAATTTCTCGGAGAAAAACGACGGACCGAATCCGCCCCCCCGGCGTTAGTTAATATTATACGGCGTGCAAGACGTTACTCGATTCGGAGAAAAACGGTATCCGAAAAAAAAAAAAAAAAGGTCGGTTGATTCGACGTATATAATTGGTTTTTTTTTCCTCTCGAATCGTGGACCGCGCATGCACGCGTAAAGAGAAAGTCGCCGCCGTCGTCGTCGAAAATTTATTAGGTACTTTAAATCTACTACTAAGTTGAGCGGGTAGTAGATGGGTGTATATACATATGATAATGTATGTATATATATATATATATATATATATAACGGGCGATAGTCGACGGGGCGCGAGCTATATAATACGCAGTGTACACCTGCGTTTTTGAAGCGTTCGCGGCGGCCATAAACTGGATTGGAATAATACAAGTCGCTCGCGTACAATATAAGATATACACGTATTCCACGGGTCGTCAGCACCTGCGGAGAAGTCAGGACAGCGACGTTCATTTTATCTCACCGACGGTTTTCCAATCGTGTCGACGACTAAGGGTCGGCGGCGAAGGATTATTTTTTCACACAATGCGCGTTAAAATTTATCTCTCCGCCGCCGGCGCCGCGCCGGACGAATATTTGAGTTACGCCCGCTTTGACCGAATCAAAAAAACCAAAAAAAACGAACAATATAGCTAAATAATCTCACGGTCGCGCGCTGGGACGACGACGTACACACGCGATTTCGCCTCGCGGAATCGTTTAACAATACACTACGGCAAACGAGTCGATGCCATATTACATACTTACTTTGAACACAGGCACATGTATGGGGCGATTCCACGAATTCGTACCGTTTGCAGAACGCAAAACAGACATTCGTCGGCCAACGTTATCATACAGTAGATACTGAGTGTCAGTAAAATTATTATACAGTAGGCGTCTACTCGGTGCCGCACGAAATGCGTATAAAAAAGGCGCCGGGAGCTGTTATTTTTTTTCAAGGACTGCTCGATTTGAAGTAGGCGAGTTATTCCGCCAATACACGTCGTCACTCGTTATAATACGATTTTCCACACTATTTTATGAAAATTCGCGTACTAATAAAATAATCCGTTTTAGTGACACGGTCGCGTTTATTTTCATTACATCCACCCTTGGTTTGCGCCCGGGCCTAAGCCCAGACTACCACGACACGGACCGTATATTAGCGCGCGGCGCTATTCACGAGCCACGCGGGACATTTCATTACAATACAATATAATTCTTGTTGTTATTAATCGATATTATTTACAGTAGGTATAATTAATATAGTATAGGATCCTTTGGGCGTTTATTTTACGTTATAAGTTTTTATTTGCCAAGATATAATACGAAATTTCCGAAGGGCGCAAATGCACTTACCCCCTGTAGTCAGGGGGTAAGTATATTCACTGCATATGAAACTTACATGTGTATTATAATAAAGAACACGCGCGCGCGCGCGTGTGGGCCAGTGGGTTTTCGTGCGGGTGGTCTATCGCCTTTTTGTATAACATTATCCTTTGTTCACACTTTTAGAAAGTCTCGTAGTGTCACACGGCTATTAATACGCACTTTAAATTCAATGTACGATTAATGTCGATTTTATTTTGTGTTTATAATGGCGAGGGAAAAAAAAATTGCTTTGTCGATGGCGCGTCGTTTGTTGGGTTTTTCGTCGTAAACGCGTTAGCGTTCGAGTTTTAATTCATAAGCCAAAACGTTTCTACCGCGTATCTCGATCGATTTATTGCAAGGCCTCTTTACAAACGGAACGATGTAAAATAGGTGTCGTCATCACAAACTGTAATGCTGTTTCGTGAGGCGTAGGGCATTTTGAAGCTGAAAAAAAAACAAAGTTCAATTTTAATTTTCAACGCCGTAAATAAGGCACGAATATTATCGAACGGATTCGAAGTGATACACAAATATTAATAAGAGCAATAAGAACTCATACTGGCAACGCGATTTGGCCGGAGACAGTTACTTGTCTGAGACAACCATTTCATTTTATTCCCGAGATTCTCATTTGGTTTTTCGGTCGTAAATGGAGCGCGTTCACTTCAAAACGATAAATGTCTCTAAACGGACGGCAATAGTCTGATGATGTTCATTTACATCGCCTAATTAGCGTAGGGTACTCTACCTATTATTCACGATGCGTTATTATTTCACGATTAATACTTATTGCCAGGTATTTTTTCGGTATTTTACTTATGCCCGGTATTTTTTCGGTATTTTACTTAATGCCGGATTATTTAGATCGCCGGCAAGACATACATCTTTTTGTTTTGTTAACTGCAGACAACGAAAAAATAACTCGACGGACGGATTAATGACCGTTAATTGCGACGCTTAATCGTTTGAAATATAACTAAAAAATGTCTGAAATGTGTTCCGATATCACGTCTTTAACGATATATTAATTATACATACGGTCGAATTATAAATAGCGCTTACAATCGGTGGAAAAAAACATTAAACCAAGTCGAATGTTTTGTTATTTGGTTCGTTGAAAATATCTACACCGACAGTAGTGATAAAACACACCGGGGACAAACACAATAAATCGTCGTGGAATCTTTAATTTTTGTACTACTATTCGAACACGCACGCGCGTTTGATGAAACAACGTTCGATACGCTCACGACAAACACAATATTATTATGTTAGTGTTAGTCGCACGAACGTTTCTCTCGCGTCTTTATTCACTCGTTCGTATACCACAAGAACGGGATTGTTGTCATTTCCCACTCGGGAATATATTAGAATAATAATAGAATACGAACAACGTTGATCTATTGTGAATGATAATCGGCGCGTGTATGTACACACTGACGTCATAGCTACGTGAGCCTATATATTATATACGTAGTTATAGCTAACTTGGCGTGAAACACGAATAATATTGACATTGTGAATTTTGAAAAGAAAAAAAAACGATTCCATTAACGCGTGTATAAGTAACGAGAAACACAATACAATCAATTATCATTTTAGACGAGAATAGAAAAAAATATCGCGCACGTAAAAATGTAATCGAATCGTTTAGCCAATACTATACGATTCATTTTAGAGTCGCCGTGGAAATAATTTTAAAATTAAAAGCGAGACGAGTCACGCGATGTTTAGAAAAAGTTTACAGTACGCGGTGTGTTTTCGCGACTATTAATAGTACTACAGTGCGTTGAAACCAGTGTCGCAATCGACGTTTTCGGGCCCTACTGTAAAGTCGACCTTGTGGTTCAACAAGTATTCGTAAATAATATCGATCATCAAACACTGCACTGCTGCACTAAGTACACGATGTTTATTCATTGCAAGTAGAACGATAATTGATATACGATTAAATAATGATAATGATTAACAGAGAGTCTCGCGGCAAATTATTAAGAAGCAATTCGAGAAAATAAAAACTCGCGTTCGCGAACAGTTCAGTTACAAAACGTCACGAGAGTACAACGAATACCGAAAGTATATTCTCATTGCGCCGCGGATAAGGGACGTGTAACACGAGTCTCTTATGTAAATCTCGGGCCGCCGCCGCCAGTTTTGAATCTCGGGGTACCGACGTTAGGCGTCGTCTCGGCTGTTGCCGAATACCGGATGAAAACGAGGTAAAACTAGAAACTCGATAACATCGAATTCACACATCGTATAGTATCGTACACGATTAACATTGAGCGTTTTTTATGCCGCGTCGTGTTAATTACCTCGTGGTCGAGTGATTTTTTTTATATTTTATTTCGAACCGCGGCATTAGGTTCTTCATTGGAAAGTAAAAAACCCCCGGAAACCGCATGGAGAGTTTTTCTCCACAACAAGACCGTCTTCGAATTAAAAATGGTAATTAATTCAACTCGGTGCGGCTTGTATACGAGTATGCGCGCGCGCGATCAACAGAGAGAGATAATCGAGTGCATCGCAGTGCCTGAAATTACCGCGCCCGGACGATGTTTATTTAGCTGTGACAGACGCGGCGCTGGTACACCACATATATTAAAAATCATATATTGCTGGACAACGATTTTAATGTAAATGATATCCGAAGAAACTGGTATTTTTACATTCCATGCTGGGTATCACATCGAGGATAATGGGACTGCATTTCAGAAACGTCATGGCACTGTTTACGTACTATATACTATGCACTAGCACCGAAAACTAACCGGACGGTTGTGTTTAGTTAAACGTACTCGGTATTATTCGATACAAAAAGAAGATTTGTGTGTGTGTGTGTGTGTGTGTGTGTGTGTGTGTGTGTGTGTGAGTGCGTACATATGTGTCACAGGCCTACGCCGAGATTATGTTCAGAGTACGAAGAAGCGACTACATCCTTTTCCAGTTCACCGTTCATAATATAATTGTGTTTTATATTTATTATTGAAACTCCAGTTGTCTATTGGTGTACTTTATAACGTTTCAAATTAACGGAGCGCAAAGATTTTTTACTCATTGTGTCAAAAAACAACAACTCTAGCTATTTTTTCAATATTAAATTTATAAAAATTGAAATCGGGTTCCTAGAATATAATAATATGTATTTTTATCTAGTAGCTACTCGCGTACACACACGCGTATACACAAAAATACGTTGAAACTACGAACATTTTATCAGTGTACCTAATAATATATATTTATATTTAACAGAGAAATCATTCGCCGTCGTCTATTTCATATTTTTGTGTATACGCGCAGACGCCTCACTGTTGAATTACAAGTACGTCTATCACAACAAAGCGTATGTGATTTGGTAATACGATAATATTATAATTTCAGCTACGGCAGGCGTGTTTCAATTTGTTACGTGGTTGCGCCATACGATAGCAATAATTCGAGCAAAATGTAAATTATTTAATACAATTATCGGCGATGATCGTGTCATTGTTGCGCACAGTGCATATCATAATATGTGAAACGTCAAAGCGAAAGACTGCGGTAATTAAATGATTGGGATGTCGCACCAGGGGCGACAAACTAACTAATAACAGTAGGGGAGTCTTCGAAATCCATAAGAAATACTTAGACGGTATGTTTATAAAATGAAACACGTCATTCGTTTTCATTTAGTCTTTTTTTTTATCGTTTACTTTCATATATCCATTGGAAATTTACTCATTTGTTTCTTTAATATTAATTTTCTGTTGCACGTAAACGTTTTGGAATTCAATCACATTTAAATTAAACTGAGTGCGTCGAAAATGTTAACCCAACTCGAGTTTTACCGCGCGCTCCCCGACCGACGCGACGGCACGGGCCGTTGTCGCCGGTTGGACCGGTCTCTCGGCCGCGCTATCGCGGACGTCGAGAGGGCCGCCGCGGTCGTTGCGATTACGACCGCGACAATGTATTATATTATATACATTAAACATACGTATATAGGTGTGCTATTCGTGGGCCTCGAAGATTTGTTTTTATATAATTGGCGGTCCGCACGACTAAAAATGTTCGCTGCTTTATAATATCACGCGCAGAATAAGTCAGGTTTTAAAATCACCTGCAAACGGGGCAGACGAGAACTGTTCGACTGGACATTAGTTTTCTAATAAGCCCCGCCGCGATGGCGGCATTCAATCATTTCGGACGGTCAAAGGCATTTCGGCAACAAAAAGGAAAAAAAAAAAGAAAGAGCGAGCCCGACACGCAGTGCACATGTGGCGTGCGAGGACTTCTACGAAAAACGTGTTGTAAATCAGGACCTCTCCAGACTCACACATTGTTCGTCGAATATTATCCTTAACCTGCAGTGCGGGCAGACGGGTCCACTGCGCGGCGTCATGTTGTTGGGGTTTCGGTTCGATGTTATCTCCGCGCCTCGCCGTAGTAGGCATGAATGCTTTTTGCTTATAAAGTAATAACAATATTGTATTTAACTCGCACATTATTATATTTCGACGGCTATAAATTTTGCCCGACTAAAGGACACCATTATTGGAACACGTCTCCGAAGGGCGTAGGAAAAAAAGCGTAGAGGGTGTGTATATATATTATTTATTATTATTATCTTTATTGACGGAAAAAAAACTCCATTTACAGAACAATATATATATATAAAAAATTTGTTTTGTGTAGTGACACGAACACAATAAATAACAATATATATATATATATGTTCTTCCACGTGTGTGTTTGAAGATTTACGATCGTTTGGTCGATACGAACGTTACGATTTCTCCCGCTGTAAACGCGTCTTAGAATTATTTATATCTGCCACAATATTATATAATATTATGTATATTCGTATTTGTTATGTGCCGTAGGTTTATGGTTCTAATTCGGTTCTATCGGACGGAATAGCCCCGACAGGAGCTTCATTAAATATGTAACTGATGGGCAGTAAAAGTCGAACGAACATGTCCGTATCTAGAGAGAGAGCCAGTGGATTTCCTTTCCCCTATTTTACGATTTGAAATTATCTTTACTGACGAAATCGATTATCGTCTAATAAACATTTCTTGACGAATCGTGTGGACTATATGAAACAATAATCAGGGTTCGGATTTGAATGCTCTATTAAAATACATACTAACTTGTGCACGCAAAAGTCATCGAGCCCTTCGTAAAATGTTTCAATGTCTCGAAAATGCCCCAAAAAATGTTGAAACTATTCAAATAAAATTTATGTATGATAAGTACCTACATCGAAACTGTACAACAAGAATACTACACTATACGAGTACATATACGATATATATTATAATATTGTCGCTGTTGCGTACAGCGTCTTATCGCGTTTGTGATATCGGCCGGTCTCTGGACCCGGAACGGCTGATATACATATTATATCGTACACACTCGTACCGAACGCGCGACACGAGCGACACGTCGCCCACCTCGGGGCAGCGTTCTTATTATTATACTCGATTATACAACAGATAAATTACAATAAACTCCTAGTTTTCTCTCCAATTATTATATTTTCTTAAATGAGTCGGGTACTGCACTGCACTGCTTCGACTCCGCGACAGTCGCATTACCGGAAATGGATAAAAAACGACACGAATAAAGATAAAAAAAAAAAAAAAAGGTTCCGAGGACACAAGATTAATGCTGTGTTCGCACAAAAGACGTTCGAAAAACATCCAGTCAGCCGTTGTGAAAAAAAAAAAAACCCGTAAATGTATAAAAAAAAATTATTATAAATTATTATGGTATTTTAAACTACAATATTCGTTTAGTAATAGAGTTTTGGTGAGCTAAATTCACGCAGGGCGCGGCGGGTAAACACGCGCATTTACATGGGTTATTTTTTTTTCCATTATGAATCGTTTTATTTCGTCCTGGTGTACGCAGTACGGGGCGTAGGATGAGCGGAGTAAAGGGTCCGCCGTCGCCGAAGGACGATCGTCGGTATTGCGAGGACAATGCGTTGCAGCCGAGGATACGAAAATGGCGTCGTCGTATATACTTATTACAAACACATACTGCACCTTTCGCGGCCGCCCGTGCGTTCCAAATCGATCGACAGGTTTTTTTGCGGCGAACGCGTTTGCACGTGAAATCAGAAACTGCGCATTCGCGTCGCCACTATACAAGGTTACTTGTCGTAGTCCTGCCGGTGGCGTGAATTCGAACACGTTTGCGTGTTGCGAACGACCCCGGTCGCATTCTCCTGCAACCTTATCCCTCGTAACCACGGGCTCAGTCGATCGAAGGGGGGGGGAGGGGGTCATAACGCCGACAACGAAGTCAAACGAAGTTTTTCAAACTTAAAAACCGTTTTCAAAAAAAAAAAAACGTAAATGTAACAGTAAAAAAAAAAACTCCAAGCGTTGTTTGTATCTTATGTTTTTATTAGTGCTATTTAGACGTTATTTTGAATCGTCCGATTAAAAAAATATATTGTCGTAGTGGATCTTTGAAAACAAATAAAACAACATCTCGTAATTGTCGAAACAACATAATATTTTTTTCTATTCACGGAATTATTAATAATACATGTTTTTTTTTTTGCAATCATTTCATGTGTATTTGCATACAATTATGCACACGTTTGCGTTTAATTTCTAGAATTAGAGTAAAATATATTCACTACTAAACTTCTCCATAAGCAATATAATATATTGCTTGTGATGAGGATGTTGAGATCAAGTTCAGTACAAGTACGAGTTCAATACATAAAGTATACAAATTTAATATTACTTCAATCATTATGTTAACACTACAATAAATGTACGAAACAATTAAAAAAAAAACCTTTAACCCATAATTTTTAAAATAAATATTCACAAGAAAAATCAACAAAACAATTTATAACAATTAAATTTTATTGAAATCGTATGTATGTATGTATTTACACGTACCCTATTATATTTGAGGGCAACGGCATGTAATTAGCTTTTATTTTAAAATTATGTATGTACGTATTTTGTGCCCTGAAAAATGAAAAATATTCTTTTAATATTCTCTAAAAAAACGGATTATTTTATTTAATTATTGACTATAATTATTATTATTAAATTATCAATCTTATTATTTTTATTGCATAGCTAATCAAAGATGACCGAAAAAACATCCAATAATATATGAAATAAATAATACTAATACGAACAACATAATAATACTTACCCATGCAATAAACTATTTACTAAACGCAAATAAGATGTCGTTTATTATTAAACGCTACAATGTTATAATTTAACAAGTACAACTATTTTTTTGCTATAAGAGGGTACCGATTTTTTTTTTATTGGCTTATTGACTATTGTGTTGTATTCATATTATCATAAACATAATAATATACGCGGGTATCAGCCACCGAATGGGGAACATGTACACTACACGTACCATGGCCGGAAACAGAAGAACATGACTACGTACATATTATGAGTCCGACTTCTATGCATAGGGGTACCCGTGTGCTAGTACAAGTTTAATTTTACGTATTGGTTGTACGAAAAAAAATAATAAAACTGAATTGAACTCGTTTTACACAAATATATATTGCGTTTACCGGAAGGAAATATTGTCATAAGTACGATTCGAATTGAAAAACCCAAAATTTAAACTCATATTTAACAAAATATTAGTTAATTTGTTGAAAACGGTGCGCCGATGTGGTAAATTTAAATATCTAATATATGAAAAACAACGAAAGAAATAAAATTAGACGCGTGTAAATTTATACCGCGTATAAATAAAAGTATAATTCTAAATAGTTTGTCGGGTGACAACTTTAATATGTAGTCGTGTTCGCCAAAATAGATGCAAATACAGGTACATTATGAACATAGAGATATATTCAAACGACACGCGAATCGTCCGAACGTCTTAATCTGCTTAATTTATTATGTTATGGATGATATTGTGTGCATACTGTGATTTTCAAAAATAATTCATTTCTCCAAGAAATAACTTCGGAACGCAGCGAATTAAACGCGAATAAATCGGTCGACGTCTAAACGAATAAAATCGGACGTAGCACGAGCGCGGACAAGATTATTTAATTTTAATTTTAATGGATTAATCTTCTTTTATTTTTTTTATTGCCCGTCATATTGGTTTGAACGTATCACTTGGACAGCGAACAACACAAAAATGAATAAACAAAGGTTTATTATCAGGGTTCGGATTTTATAGCACCAAAAATTCTAAAATATGCGCTCTAATATGACCAAAAAACAGTAAAATACGCCCTAAAAACATCAAAAATAGCAAAAAAAAATAAATACAAATAAATACAAATCAAAATTACAGTCGATGGTATATTATAAAATCATATGGAACAATAACAGATAAGAAGATATAAATGAATAAATATATTCGACATCGCCGGGCTATAAGAGATTATGACATGTTAAATAATATCATATTATTTATCAATTTTCAATGTGAAACGAAAATGTGGGAACTTTTCGTATGGATTCACGTAAATGAATACTATTTGTCATTCAATATAAACGAGATTTATGAAAAATACAAAATAAAGCGTTGAATTAAGAAGCTACTAGCAAAAAATAGCACTAAAAATCTAAAATTCTTCAAATATGCAATTAAATTTCATATTCAGAGTCCCTGATGCATAAAACAAATGTATAGCCCACTCTGCTATTTTTTTATCTCTATCCTATAATAAGTAGCAAATGCTATAAAATCCGAACCCTGTTTATTATATTATATAAACTAGTCGAACTAGTATGCCGTACAGATAGGGTTACCAGATCGTGCCTTTAAAAAAAGATATAAATAAATATTTTTTGAATGTTTAGACGAAGACAAATGTTGTATTAAGTCAGCTTTGCCTTTATTGGCCAATGAAACAATTATACAACAAATTCTTTAATTAATTTTTCATTATATTTACATTTTCGGCGAGACATTTTTGATAACCACAAATCACAATTCACGAATACGGACGGACTACAGACGTACAACGTACTAGTAGCGAGTACTAACACAGACTAATTTTGATTCCGATTAAATTTATGTTTATGATTATGTTATTAGTTATTACTAGGGCAGAGGACTTGTAGCTCTAAAAAGTCACCAAATATGCATTTAAATATACAAAATATGCATTAAAAATATGCACTTAAATATAAAAAATATGCATTTTAAAGTGAATATTTTTGAACAAAAAATAAGAATTTTTCTGTTGGTACTCATTATTTTGATAACGTTATTTTGGTTGTGTGAATAAATAAATAAAAACGTCGACGAAAAAATATTGGTAAAACTATAAATTATTTAAAATATGCATCTAAAAGTATAAAATTGAAGAAATTTGCCCTAAAAACCGAAAAAACGCAAAATATGCACTAAAAATCGAAAAAACGCAAAATATGCCCTAAAAACCAAAAAAAACGCAAAATATGCATTTATATGCACAATAAAATTTCAAAACTAGCTTTGTGGAAGCATGAAACGCATTTGTTTCGCACTCTGCTATTTTTGTGACTGTGCAAAATAAATATGCAAATGCTACAAGTCCTCTGCCCTAGTTATTACTTTATTAGATTGGACGTGTGGCATTTCGATATTTCCAGGGTTAATTATAAATAGAAAAAAGAGTACAAAAATGTTGAGAGCTCATAAGAGTACTAATGGTAACCCTACCGTACAGACGATATTTAATTTGTTTTCCCTCGAAGATAAATATTGCCATAGTATAGTCTTCGAACCGGCAGCGGCGGCGGCGGCGGCGGCAAAAATGTTTCGTCGATCCCCACCCTTAGTAATTTTATTACCCGGACAGTGGTAGATAAATACGGTCGAGAAGTCGTGTGCGCGTCCTGTGCAAGAGCCGCACAGGAGATGGGCGCACAGAGAGAGAGAGAGAGAGAGAGAAAAAAAAAAAGAGAGCGCGCGCGACAGATGAAAATAAGTAAGAGTGAGAGAGAGAGAGAGAGATTGAGCGCGCGCGCGCGCGCGGCAGAGGAGAGATATAAGTAGGAGAGAGAGAGAAAGGAAACGTTGCGGATACGGTCGCTCTCGCGAGGACCGCTAACGGCGCACGTTCATTCGTCGTTAGCGGCACAGCGTCGGTCGGCGTCGGCGCAGCGACGGCAATCACGAACCTGTTGTGCCCTGTTGCTGCGGCGGCGGCACTTCTACCAGTGTGTTCGCCAACCGCGCTCGTCAGTAGTTCGCTCGTCATTCTCCGCTCGGGTCGTGTTCTCGTCTTACCGTTTCCACCGTCCGTCGTCGCCGCCGCCGCCGCCGCCGCCGTCGCCATCAACGCCGCCGCCGCCATCAACGCCACCGCCGCCGCCGCCGCCGTCGTCTCAAGACCACGTCGTTCAGGTTAGATACAATAATTGTTTTTCTTTTCTTTTTTTTTTTTTTATTATTATTATTCTAAAAGTGTCGTCCGCGTTTCGAAAAATCTCCGACGCCACACCGTCGTCGCGCGACGGAACGCGTCACACTTGTTGCGCCGTGGCCGGTGCGTTTCGGCGGCACTCGCGGGATCTCCGACATTTTTTTCCCGTCGCGTCGTTATCGACGACGTCATCGTCTGCTCGCGTTTGTTTCCGATAAACCGTCCGCCGCCGTCACTCTCCGGCGCGGGGCAAAAGGCAAACATAATACAACTCCCGCGCGCTCCGCCGCGTCCACGATTTTCGGTCTCGGCACGCGTTGGCCCGTGCTAGCTGACGCGCGCGCCCGCGCGCGCGCGGGCCAAACTATCTCTCGCCAGTCGCGTTTTGATAATAACATCGTAATCGTTTCACGTGTTTCGTTTGGGTCGCTTTTCGTCGTGCTCCGCGTCGTTCCCCTAGCGTTCGTTCTCTTTCGCTAGAAAATCCTCGTTTTATATACACTCACACACACACACACACACGAGTCGTCGTGTGAAATGTAATCGTATTTCGTATTACGCGATCATCGGTTCGTTTTGTTTTCGGCGAATTTTACCACTAGTGACCGCGGTCCGAGAGGGCAGTAGTAGTGTCTACGACATTGTTTTGGCCATGTACGCGGACGAATCCCGGATTTTCGAGGGGGAAAAAAGCGAAATAAAACACAAACAATTAGAAAATAAACAAAGTATTTATATACAAATTCTATATTAAAATAGTTTTATATTTTTATAGAAGAAATAACAGACCATTGACCAACTGTCCATTTTTAACATGTTACAATTTACTTATAACTGCTTCACTACATTTTTTTTTTTTTTTTATTTGAAAAATTCAATTCACAAAACATTTGAATATATTATGATTTGAGTATCTTCCTTCTTTAAGCCAAAGCTTGTGATGAAGGAAGAGAGTACTTACAATTGAGAAATTGAATATAATATAATATAATATACGATTACAATGAATAAAATATAACATAAAATTTTTATATAATTAGAAATAAGATTCGAATTTAACTTGTACTGTATTTAGCGTTTCTTTCTAGTAGCATTAATAACCATTTATTTACAAATTTTTTTACATTGAACTGATTACATATAATATTTTTTTTATCATTTAAAGCCATGGAGTTAAAATATTTTGGCGCAAGGTAGTCAACGAATTTTTGACCAAATGATTTTTTACAAAACGGTATTTTAATATCATATTTTTTTATACATATTTTTACTATTTGTTTTTCTAATTTATTTTTTCGATTTCATTGATTTTTTTTATACTTAATCTGTTTTACTAATATAATTATAATTTTACTATAATCTTGATGATAGTACACTATAACTTAACTAGTAATAATCAAACAATCAGATAACTTTTATATTTAACCAGCTACTACTTATTTATTTATTGATTTGTTATTTATTATACATTTCAATGATATTGTATAATATACATATAATATTTATTATCTGTTGATAAATATAGGTAATAGGTATATAATACATTTTTGATGTTTTATACTTCAAATTTTATGACATTATTATAAAATAATTATTATAATTATTATAATACTGTGCTAACATATTGTATCGATTAAAAAAAAAAAAGGACTTAATGTTTAAAATCTATTCTTACACGTCCATTAAATTTTTTATACTACAAAAATACATTTATACTTGTCAACTTGAGTGTATTCTTTACAGTATTTTTGTTTAAAAATAATTAGTATTCTATTATGTAATCAGGTATCTAGTTTGTTAATATTTAATTATTTTATTAAAATATTACAATAGTTTTAAATTTATCATTCTTAGTCCTTAACTAATCTAATTTTACATTAAATAAAATATTTTTGATTATTTGCAGACAGCTGAAATATACAATTCATGCAATTGTGAATATTGTCTGATAAAATAACAGAATATAAGTTTCAATTTCAACAATGAATAGATTTCCAAGTTATACAAATCTAAATAATATTAACATGGGACCAGAATCTAACAACATATATCCTTTAAATAATATAAATCAACCAAACAATATGCAACAATTGCAACCATTGCAACAATTGCAACAATTGCAACCATTGCAACCATTGCAACCATTGCAACCCATTTATAGAGCTGAAAATAGGTGAGTTAATCTTATACATTTATTGGTGAAAAAAGGGTTTGTTGACAAACATATTGTTATCATTTAGAATTAAATTTTATACTTTTATAGGAATGTTTCACAAATGCGTCATGATTCAATACGCTTTTCAATATCCAATTCAATGGTGTCTGGCACCATTACTGGCAGTAGTCTGCCACCAAAAAACAGTGGTTCTTCAATGATCGACAACAATTGTTTTCTCAATAGCAGCAATGCACAGAGTTCTTTTTTGAATCCATCCGAAATTCCTAGCACTACTAATTGCACATTGAACAACAGTGCACAGCCAAGTAACATTGGACATCCAGACAACAATCTTTTGGTCAATAGCAGCTATGTACAAAATTCTATTTGGAGTATATCTGACATTCCCAGTACTAGTGATATTACATTGAACAACAGTACACAGCCAAATAACATTGGACATTCAGACAACAATCTATTGCTCAATAGCAGCAATGCACAATGTTCTATTTGTTATCTATCTGACACTCCTATTTCTAGTTGTAATCATGCATTGAACTACATGATACAGTCAAATTATAATGGATATCCAGACAACAACCTTTTGCTCAATAGCAGCACTCCACAAAATTCTATTTGGAGTCTATCTGACATTCCTAGTACTAGTAGTAATTGTACATTGAACTACAGTGCCCAGCCAAATAACATTGGACATGCAGACGAAAATCGTTTGCTCAATAACAGCACTCCATTAAATTCTATTTGGAGTCTATCAGACATTCCTAGTACTAGTAATTGTACATTGAACAACAGTGCACAGCCATATAACATTGGACATGCAGACAAAAATCGTTTGCTCAATAACAGCACTCCACCAAATTCTATTTGGAGTTTATCTGACATTCCTAGTACTAGTAGTAATAGTACATTGAACAACAGTGCACAATCAAATAAAATTGGACATGCAGACAAAAAGAGTTTGCTCAATAACAGCACTCCACCAAATTCTATTCGGAGTCTATCAGACATTCCTAGTACTAGTAGGAATCGTACATTGAACAACAGTGTACAGCCAAATAATAAAAGACATCCAGACGACCATCGTTTTTTCAAAAGGAGCGATGGACAACGTCCTATTTGGAGTTCATGTGACTTTCCTAGAATTAGTAATCACACATTTAACAAAAGCGTACCGCCAAAAAATAATGGAAATCTAGAGAACAACAAACAGATGACACAGAGTATGCAAAGATATAATCCCGGTATTAAATTCACTGACATTTTGACTCGAGAAAACCCAAGGCCTTATGGTAATTATTTTCAATATTAAAAACATTTGATGATTTGTTATAATTAATAAATTAATTTTTGTTTTTACTTTATTTATTCATCTTTTTGTGACATTCATTGTACAATTAGTTTTGTTATTACATAAAATTTGATTTTTTTCTAGCCAAAGTAACTAAAAAAAATTTGAGGCGGTCAGTTCCCAGTACATTTCGTATTATCGATTCAGAGTTTCCAGCATTACCCCCCATTCATCCATTATTCGAAAATGTTCGTACTATCTATAGAGACAAAATCATATCTACAGAAAACTATAGCTTTATGTCAAACGATGTAATACCAATTAATGGTGAATACAACTCCAACTTTTTATTGAACTATCGACCTAGATGCAAATACGGAGTGCTTTCAACGCCTGAAGGTTAGATTATTACAATTTTGTTTGCATACATATTATTCAGTAATTATATCTTCATATTTTTAGGCAAAGTAACCAACGTACCATCTAATATGTTACGCAATCAATATGGTATGGCTGGTTTAGTAGCAATGATGAGATGTATAGAAATCAATCCTAGTATGTCGGAAGTGACGTCAGGGTATGATTTAACGGAAGTGGGTTTGGACTTAAACAATTCTTTGATTTTATCAACATTCGCTGGTCCATTTGCGGAATCTCAGCTTGGACCGACCGATGTTGATTGCAACGTGCCACCAGAATATAAGTTTAATTATCAAACCGGGTATAAAAAATTAATACTTTTAATATGATAATTTTTTTATAAACGCCCTTATTATTATTAGTATGCTGTCTATCGATTCGTTACTAATTTAATATGTGACCTGTTGTTACATCCCAATGCAGTACCTATGTGATCTCCCAGTTCTAAGTGATGTAATATCTAAATGTAATTTAATTTCATATTTAAAACGTAGTGTATGTTATGGTATAACGTAATTAATAATAAAATAAAAATGTTATGTAATAACATTATACGAAAAAAAGAGGAATTAAAATAGTTATCAATATATTTAACATTTAATATGCTGAACAAGTTTGCAAGTTTCTGAGTGCCGACTGTAACATTATTGGCTAGTAGTTGCCACGGTAAATATTATAGAAATAAATTGGTGTAATAATAAAATAGGTACTGCATTGCTGTATGATGTATTTAATAAATGGATAGATGGCATGATTATTTTTTTACATGATGGCATGATATTTTCAGAATAAAGCTGCCTCCAATCGAATTATCCAACTACCAAGATGACTTATTGTTCTTCTTTTTTTATTTCTTCCCTCATGATCTAAAGCAGATGGCCGCGTCTATGGAACTGTAAGCGTTTTTTATTTTTATTTTTGACAAATTCAAATATTAATTTATTTTTATAGGTATAAAAGAGGCTGGCGTTACCATAAAGAACAAGAAGGATGGATTAGTATGAAACATGGATCAGATTTTAAACAAAAATCCGACCAAATTTACCACGGAGTATTTAAGGTGTTCAATGAGAAAAAGTGGATTCTAGAAGATATTACTATGGACTTGGATATCTCTCAGTTGGAGTTATTTAATTGATTAAAGTTCCATTAAAAAAAAAATTTAAAAAAATATGTTCCACCTATAAATAATAATAACAAAAAATTCAGTCGACATGTACATACACAACACTGCCAGAAGAGACTGAATCAATTACATAGTACATAATATTGTAATCTTGTACCCAATTTTGCCGTTGTAAATAACAAAAACATTCAATTTAACATAAAAAATAATGATAAATTGTGTTATTTTTGTCGAAAAATAAAATAACATGTATTTTTTAAATAATATTGTAATATACATTTCCATCAACTTTATTGTAAACACAGTTGTGTAATATTAATTATAGCAGAATTATTATAATAAATATAACTTTTTTAGTTCATTTCAATGTAGTGTTGGAAGATATATTATAGTTTTGTAAACAACATTTTCTGTGAGTTTTTAATTAACTATTACCTCTCTGTCAATGATTTGTTTAGTTATGTTTTGAATTGGTGTTAAGTAAAGAAGAGGTACACACAGCGTGTGAACAATTTGGAAGATGACTTCTATTATTGACATCAGATATTCACACCGAAGGGTTTTTCAACGTCACTTAAGTTCACTAAATATGCTGTCGAATTAAAATGAATTGAGCAAAAACAGTTAAAAATTTGAACACAAACATTTGTTTTCAAAATGTTTTAGTTTTTGTGGCTGATTATTTTTCAGTATTTTAGAGTGTCTATTTAGTTTTGTTAGTTTGTTTTTTAGATAAATGTATACAACACTCTGACTCACCTTTCCCATACATGAAGAAAACTGGGAGTTTTATTGTTAATTAATTTTCAGACACTGAATTGCGCTGTGTGTTTCCGATTGCATTCAAACGAATAATTTTGTTAATAACACTTTGAATGTCAATGTTTAGGTATTCAATCGATTTAACTATAGCCGATGGGACGGAAATGATTAAAAAAATATTCAATCCAAATTTGATCTCAACAAATGGGTAATTTAGTTTGAAAAAAATATGTTCGGTTGAATCGAGCACGTGAACATAAAATGTGAAAAATAAGAAAATTTCACAAAACGTTCAGGTAAGCACCCGTTGACTGGGTCTTCTCCTGGAAACACACACTAACCTGGCGGTTTGAAAAATGTTGTATTTCCTTGAAAAACTATCACATGCTCTTAAGTGTGTTAGAATGTGTCGAATAACAAGGCAATGGTAATGCAATTATTTCATTATTATCAATTGGGAATACGACTGAACTGTACACAGAAACACATTGATCTAACATACTTGTTGGCAGTTGGAAAAAATCAAGGCACATTTTAACACTACAATTTAATTATATTATACTATTGAAAGTGAAAGACCGAAGTAGGTACTTGCACGCCTTATCAATCGAAAACTCTGAAAAACCTTTATTTTCATCTGATAAGGGAATCGTAAACAATTATTATTTTCGTTCGTATTTCAAAGTGCACACTGAAACGTTTCGTCATATTGTTTCTCTACGTTCCCGGCACACAAAATGGGTTACGAGAATTTTAGTCGGAACGAAAAAGGAATATTACGTACCACTGTTCTTCGGCCGACACCGTCGGACGGTTTTTTTTTATTCTGGAAAAAGCGTACACCACTCGACTGTGAAAAACTATAATCGATATCACGAATCACACGACCGATACGTTGTACCGAACATTACTGATACGCGTATTTACTCGGTTTAGTTTCGTCCCCGGAACCGTTATACAAAGTTGGCAACAGTACCCACAGATCGCGCTACGCATTTAGACGAACGGGACGCGCGGTGTGTCCGGCGTACGCGACCGGGCGGTGTAGTCGCGCAAAGGCGATTATTTCCGATATCGTCTTTTAGTTTAGAAATCGGGCAGTGAAAAAAAAAAGGAAAAATTCGTATTACCATCGTAGGCCTAAAAATAGAAAATCTGAGATACGAGATGAGCACACACATAATATACAGTAAGACCCCGTTCACACGAGACCGAATCGGTGGTTTTGCCGTATCGTTTATTTTACCGTGTAAGCCAGTGTCAATACAATTTAGGCCCTCCGCACACTACGCGATTCACACGCGACGCAATTTACCAACGATAAGTGCGATAAGTGCAATTCATGCGATTTGTGCGATATGAGGTCCACCAACGCGAAACGATATTCAGTCGATCATACTGTGTCAATCGCGTGACTAGTTTTCATCCGTTTTCAATTTTCAAAAAAAAAAATGTCTAGTTCGAGTGATGAAAAACATATTGTCATGTACTATTGGTACACAAAAGGAGGCTAACAAAAAAAAGAATAGGATCAAAACCATCAAATCTTTCCTACAATAATCGGGAATTGTATAATTATATAGGGGTGGGTGTTTTTCAACCTCGCCGACGAATTTTATGTTGAACTATGTCAAAATATTAACAAATTTCAATAAAATCGCATGCAATACGCGCGATACGACTACCAGGCGACTAGCACTGTCAGTCGCGCGTGTCGCCAGTCGCTCGCGTCGCAGTCGCGTCGCAATCGCGTCGTTATCAAATTGCAGTGTTAGTGGTTCCCCATTTACTTTGCTAGGATATCGCGCGTGGCAAAAATTGCGTCGCGTGTGTATCGCGTAGTGTGCGGAGGCCCTTACCGTGTAAGCCAGTGTCAATACAATTTAAATGCGTGTATTCAGACGACACGGTATTAAACGTGTACGGTAAAATTACCGATTCGGTCGATTTTGTCGTCCGGTTTTGTCACTGGAAATCGTTTTCGGCCGTACGGCAGAAAAACCGATAAGGTTTATGGTGGCAATGTATTATTATACACTGCGTTCACACGATTCGGTATTTTAACCGATAGTGCGTCATTATCGTCATTATCGTCTGTGCTTCTGACGGATATAAAGCTAATTTATTTTGTCAAAATTTTAGTGTTTTTAATTTGGTTGCGTACGGCGTACGGTTAAATAACCGTACCGTCTGAACAGTCCAACCGAAAAACACCGAATCGTGAAAATATCCGATACGGTTAAAATACCGTATCGTGTGAACGGGGCCTAATATGTACTGAACAACGCTGGCGAAAAAAAAAAAGATGAAAACGCAACGCTGGTAATATTAAAAATAATTGAAAATAAAATGTATAAATGATATCAGCACATGGGAACGATAGATATGACGCCTCAAGGCGTCATCCCGCAGCGAACGTGTTAAGGACAGGCCCGTGCGCAAGCGGGGGGGGGGGGTTTACCCTTTTACCCCTTTTAACTCCGGTAGGGGTCGAATTTTGAAAATCGGGGGACGTGGTGACACTCAGGAAGGTATTCGGAATAACTCTGTGAAAAAAAAAATTGGAAAAAAGTTCAATAGCGTCGTCACAAAATGGCAACATAAAAAAGGCCTGTTCTTTTATCTTATATATAAAAATGAATCGCAAAATGTGTTGTAAGCGCATAACTCAACAACCCCTGAACCGATTTCGCTAATTCTTTTTTTATAATATTCCTTGAAGCACGAGGATGGTTTTTACGGAGATAGTTATTAAGAAAATTAACCCTAAGGGGGTTAAAAGGGGTAAAAATGGAAAAAATCCTGAGTCACTGGAGCTTTGTGGTATTAAATTTTGTCAATAGTTTCATTTAATATAGCAGAGGCCCCTAAAGTAAGGATTTTTCGAAATTCGACCCCTACCGGAGTTAAAAGGGGTAAAAATGAAAAAAACTGATAAAATAAAAAGTTATACTGCACACGGGCGAAGCCGGGTTATTCAGCTAGTATAATATATAAAGGATTTGTTAATTATTATTGATGTATCTATTTTATATATATATTTTATTTTTCAAACCCCCCCGCCATTATGAAATCCTGCGCACGGGCCCGGAGTCGCCTTTTTCGCGTGTCGTAAATTAATGTCGGTCCGACCGACGACGACGACGACGACGCTTCGTGTGTTCCTTACACAATACACACTCGGGTGGTACACGTCATAGAAACAATGACCGTTTTTTTTTTTTTGTATTCAAGTCCACGAAAACTATAACACACTTTGTATACAATAGAGTGTTGACGTTCGTTCGCGTGTAGTTTATTTATTTTATTTCATCAAATGTATTCTTCTATTCGCAATAATGTCAAGATACGTTTATCATTTTTTTTTTCTTCCGTGTTTACCGAGTATACAAATAAATTGAGTGGTTTCGAAGCTTCTGAAATTCAAGTCCGCGCACGCCTGCAGTGTAATATATACGAGTATATTATATAAACAAAATACACTTTTGTATAAAATATATAAATTGTGTAATAGGTACCTCTTTATTTATTTTATTTATCTACATTTCGAAAAAACAATTTTTCAGCGTAGGCATATTGAAAAAAAATCGAAGAAATTATTAATGTCGATAATTCGAACGCTAGACGTTTGAAACATCTGAATTTAAAATGCGGATTATCGCGGAAACGTGACATTGATTTCGCCCGTAAAATTATGTCGCCGCGCGAAATCAAAACGAAATTCAATGAGAAGAATATCACGCGTCGGAATTCGAAAGAAAGCAGATAATATTATAATATACCAACACAATAATAATTGTTTGTCACGACTTTCGTGTTAGTCGTGTTCGGCGGAAGAGTAGTGACAAACATAATATTATTCGTGTAATTTCCCGGCGTTCTGTGTTCTGCCAGTTCGAACAAACGATTTCTCTACGTCACACGATTTTTACACCGCACAATTTTGCTTTTGCCGTTTTTATATTTTACTTTTATCGGCACCCATTTCACGAATAAAGCTACACACGTCTTAAAAGAACAGCACTCAAATCGCAAAACAAACAAAAAAATATTCGATTCCTCGTTTTGCTCAGAATCTAAATCCAATTTTCTTAAAAGAAATATAAACGCACGGCGGCGGGCGGAATTCAACATTGTTTTTAACTTCATAACGAACATCGCTGAGAAAATTGAATAATAACCTTTTTTCGAAGTACCGTCCGCGTCTACCATGTTGTGATTTAACGAGACACGTATAATATAGGAATTTCGCAGATTTCATTCCGAAACAAACGTACAAATAAAACGTATAATATATCAAATATATATAATATGTCTGTAAAACCAACGTACTAACCACCTGACACATTGGTGATAGTCCTAATAGTGATATCTTATTTTTTATACTTTGATAGGATTTTCGTTTTATATTGGCACACGTTTACGATTTTTGTTGATTATTATTTTGCGATTAATTAATTAATAATTCATCGGATGGCAAAACAATCTAATAATTGCAGAATGGTTTATTTGATCTAACCGTTTTCAATTATGATTTTATACTATTTATCGATAGTAATAAACTAATATAACACGACGAGGAACATACCTAAATGGGGAAAGCAATATATGGCTTTAAAATAATGTATTATTTGTTTTCGGTTATTGCTTTGCCCACGTATCGGACTAAAATGATTAAATGAACTTCAGAGTAGATGGCACTATAATAGGAATAAAACAAATAACTCTTCAAATAATCACACAGTTGAGTAGACAACAATGAACAGCACAAAAAAACCATTAAATATATACATAGGCTTGGGCACGGGGGGGGGGGCAGGGCAGTTGCCCGTCGTACGGGCTGAATTTTTCTTCCACCAATTATAGTTTTTTAAAAAAAATATAATTTTACGTATGAATAAAATTGATGTTGACGTTGCGTTCGCCACGTTTTTGTGTTGTCCAACTTCGCGTACTCCGTAAGTGACACCGCGGTGATAACGAGTGTTTATAGATATATCGTGGCAGTAATCCGGCCGAAATCGCGTCAATATATTCTTTCGTCTAATTATTATTAATCATTAATCTTATTAATAAGGTAAATTTGTATTATTTAAACTAATGGTATACAAAATAAAAAAAAATACTCTCATCACTATAATATTAATTAAAATTAATTGAAATAAATCTCAACTAATAATCAAAATACCTATAACATACATATAATTGAATAATTATTGCGGGGCAGCATTTATATTATATATATACGAACATTCTGCCCTCCTCCTGCCAACAAGGTCTGCAGTATACCTATATATTTATATATACTTTATCATAATCAATGCCTGTGATATTT
The DNA here is from genome assembly GCA_948098885.1 of Drepanosiphum platanoidis. Classification (NCBI taxonomy): domain Eukaryota; kingdom Metazoa; phylum Arthropoda; class Insecta; order Hemiptera; family Aphididae; genus Drepanosiphum; species Drepanosiphum platanoidis. The sequence goes on from OX402533.1 coordinate 14,547,536, forward strand.
TGACTTTGTGTTATGTACCTGACGAATAACAAAGCCAAACGCGAACCAATGACATATGCGTTGTAGACGCTGGGAAAAACGATATAGGGGCGAGATTCAAGTATAATAATTGCCGACCCGACTTTGACGTTTTATTATTTGCACGTTTATATACCGCACAAAACGCAATAGTCGAAAAGCATGTTTCCGAACGTGTTTTTTCAAATCATCGCGAAAAGTCAACGGACCTTGGCAAATACTTTCCGCGGCGGAGTTGCGATTTCCAACACCTACGTCGATGCAGTCGATCTACAGGCAATTTCACCTGCGATAAAAAGCGCCTCTAGTGTAGATCATAAAAACGCGCCATACGAAAGTATAGCGTGCATATAATGGAAAAAATTCCATCGGGCATTCCGAGTTTGAGTATAATATTATTGACGGCAGTAGTTCCGCGAACGAGAATCGAGACCGAACAACGCACTCGGTCTCGTAGTATGTATGCCTACAAACGTGCGAGTCGCCGCGATTGTCGATTGAATATATTTTATTTTATTTTTTTTTCATTTTTTACAACGCGTAATATAAACGCAGCGTTAAAATATTGTAACGAATAAGTACGCGAACGAGGTGAAAAAGAAGAGGAGAAAAAAAAAACGCATAGTGTTTGTGCGTGCAGCTTATGCCTATCGTAGGGTTCTTGTTCAGAACGTGTAAAAATGTCACCCCAGGGAAAGCCAGGACCCATCAACCACCTTTGCCATTAAAGTAATTGAACATTTACACAATACGAAAATTTCCCAACGTTTTATATTTCACTTGAGCTGCCTAATATTTATCAAGAGAAATATGTAAACGACCGACATTTATCTTAAAAGACAGTTATCAAAAGTGTGTCGACGCGACCTAGCCGATCGATTTTTTCTTCTTTTTTTTCCAAACGAAAAAAGCGTGCGTTTTTGCAGAACGCGCCGCGCAGTTTAATGAAAAGTTTTCGCAATTTTTTTTCCCGTCAAATTTTTTTTAGCTTCGTTCTTATTACTTGTACGAGTTGATTCCCAAACAAAGCGGCTAAACTATTGATTTTATAGGACGGAGTGTTATTTTTTTTTCGGTACTTACGTCTGTAAACATTTTTCCGGGTCGAATAATGAGTGCCTCGAAAGTTTTCTACGGAAAACTCCGCAGTTTGTAAATTGAACTAGATAATAATAATATAATCTACGATTTTGCACTGCGGATATAGGTTATTTATTCGAATCCGCCGACAGAGCTCGAGATAATGTCGAACGACTGTCGCAGACTACACTCGCGAAACGAATCGGAATTAAGTAGACGCAGTCGTCTATTTTCCGCTACGGGTTATCCGGTTGTAATTCAGAAAATAAAAGTCTCGGAGGGGCTTGGAATTTTGAAATCCGATTTTAGAATTTCAGACACGTGAGATGTTTATCTTTTAGATATGACATAAATGTCAAAGCCTTTGCGGGATTTTTAAGAATAAACGCGTGGCTTTTTCCTGTTATGTTATTATTAAATGGAATATATGTTATTTCAATTACGAAGATCGTAAGTAACAACATCACGACACGAAAATACGTACGGAGAGGAATCTGCGCAGTCCGCACTGACTGCATTACTGCGAACACGAATAAAAGTTTTTTTTGAATAATATTATAATGAATCGGCGGCGCGTCGTAAAAAACGAAAGAAGTGTCACGTTTCTCGTCTCTCGACTGTTGGGCGGGCGAAACGACGAAACTATCTGCAGTGGAGGAAATATGTGTACCGGTTATTGTTGCCGCCCGTATGGTTTTTATCATATGGATATCGACGAGACTTGATAATCGTGAACCCGTTCACGCAGAAAACGTCTTGATCGGTATAAAAGTCGACCGTATTAAATATTTTTCTTCTCACCTTTACTCGCACATAAAGTCAATACGTCGTGGCGTAGTCGCGACGACGACGGGGAAAAAAACTTCAATATATAATATCACGTATGTAAATAAGTGTATTTATCCAGAGGATTTTTTTCAATAAACTCAGTCTGGAATGCGCAGTCTGGTGCGATGACGGATCGCATAAGAGTCGTATTCTCAAACGGGCCTCGACTGAAGAATGCGTATCGAGTTCGGATATTTTGCATTCTGAAATGCTTTTGCTAAAGGTATAATTTAGTCAATAAGTGCCGATGGGACGTGATATCCACGCCGTCGTGATATTATAATTATTGATAATTTCATCCGTCCGATTTGGAAAAATCGAAATCGCATTATTTCGCGATATTATTGGGTCTATTGTTATTACTACACAACACGTGTTATTGTATAATAAATTATCATTGTTATTACGTATTGTTTTTAGTTCGTTTTGCACATTATAATTGTGCCGCGTAGTATTAATTATTTACGCGTACGCTGTACGAACACAATTTATCAAGACGATCCGAAATACCGGGACGCGAGGAGGAAATTTTCAATTTGGCAAAGACTCGGAAAATTAACGGTGGACAGTTCGAAAACAAAAATCGTAAAGTCATTATCAATTCGAAAATAAATAACGGAAATGAAAGATCGAAACGCCAAGCACACGGTCGTGTTTTGCAAATTGTTGAATTTTGTTTTCACAGGCCAACTCAACCTTGGCAAGTGTCCGTAAATCCAGATCGTTCGCTAATTTAGGGCCGGGATTTATATCGTGTAAACACATATTTCTCGCGCAACACAATTCATCAACGTTGAAAAGTGTTAAGTATATTTTAAAAGCTCCCGAGTAAAACGAGCTTAGTTTTATTTTACATAATACCGTCTTAAATGTACGTCTATGCATATTTTAATTCGCGGATTTCGAGAACTCGCGGATTCATTTAAATCAACCCGACGACTGAACTCGTCGTCACTTCTGTAGAACACTGAAAATATGAAATTCGCCCCAATTACTTTGGCCGAAGTCGCGCGCGTTACCAGAAGGTATCAAACGGTTTTTGAAACACGAGAATTTACATAATAGCTCGTCGCAATCAAGCAGATTAAAGTCTTGGTGCGATTTATTTATCATTTTAAATGTACCCGATATATTATCTATAATTTATACGTTTAAGCGAACACGACAACACATTTCAACTCGGGACTACGGGAGACATCACTCGATAAACCGCGTTGAAAAATGTCTTTTGTTCGTTACGGCATTGATGTTTATTTCATATACGCGCGCGTCTTATCTTTATATTTCTTTCGTTTTTTATTATTTTTCTAATCGTTTACTATTCATAAAAATATGCTACGCGTTGTATTGTGAATCGATTGATTTTTATCGGACGTTATAAAACGATATGTTCATGTTTTCAACACGCATTAATCAATAAATCCGAGTCCTGGTTTTTTTTATTACCTATACATTTTTTTTTTTTTTTTTGCCAACAGTGTAGATAATTTGAGTAATTGATTTGTTAAATAACACATTAAACCGTGTTTAATAGTCGACATTTTATTGAAGTTTTTGCCGTAAACGCGACGTTTTATTGTCGCGTTAAATATGCCCGTATAATATGTTTTAAGTGGATTAAATGTGGGCGAAAAAAAAAAAAACGTAAAAAAGTCGCTTTTCTTTATTATTACGAGGTTTATTATAACTATTTTTTTTTTATTTTTGTCAAACTTGACGTGCGCAAAAAGCGAATTGAAAGAATAATAGAACACGTGTAATAGTTCTAGACAGTCTTGTCGCCCTGTTGCAGCGAAGCTCCCGCGCAAAATATCACGATAATATCGATCAACGATACGACTACGACGGAGGCGTCTGACCGACGGATACGGTTTCGATCGGACTATAGTGCGGTTAAAAAAATGTCACAGAATTCGATGTACCTGTAATAGGTACAGTATTTGTCGTGAACGTCGCGTGCGTTTTCCACAATATAATAATAGGCACTGCGATTGTATTCGCGATACTTACGATCCGTGTTCGCCGAAAGTTTTTCTGTTTTTATTAACTCGTTAACAGGACGATAAGTCGGTCGGGCGGAACTGCGAATTCGTGAAAATAATAATTAGAGCGTGAGAGGACATCAAAAAGTACCGAAATATGCGAACGCTTATTACTATGCATATTCTACTTTGAATAACCCCGAAATATGCTTTCATAATTCATAAATATGTTCTTGAAATTAAAACATCAAAACTCGGGATTAGTAATATTTCGACCGCGCGAAATAGTCGCGGTCGTTCGAACGAATGATGGGTTTTTCTTTTTCAAACACGTGTTTGAACTACAAGAATATTAAATCGATAAAAATTTAACGGCGGACGTGTAATTGTTGTACTGGAAAACACAATAATAAACTTATGTAATGCACAACAGTCAACTCGATTGGAAAATTATTAAGTAGGAACTTTTTCATTTTGACAAAGAAATGATTGAATTAAAATTAAACATTTCCGTCCGACATGGCGGGGGAAGAAATCGTTTAGTATGAAAAAATGTCAAAATAAAATATGAAATACGCTTTTAAAACAAAAATAATAACCTTTTATGGATTATAAGTTATAATTTATAACCGTTTTAATGACACGGGGTATCGTTCTAGACAAGCGTCACATTGGACTCGTCGAACAAAACGTTAACGGAAAACAGGCCAATATTCGACTAATAATTTCACCTAAAAACACTCCTCAAATTTCAAATGCGTTTCAGCTATACAAAATTCTGATTTATAAATCTATTTTCAGACCGGTCTGGTCCCATGGTATATCCAAACTTGGAGTCCTGCCAGACCTTCTAATATACGTCTACTTCAAGCCTTTCAATCCATTAGTATCAGACTTATCTCGGGAGCTCCTCGGTTCGTTACGAACGAACCGCTCCACAAAGACCTCCAACTATCCTCAATCACCGATCTCGACCAAATTCACTACAAAAGATTTTACGCTAAATTATCAAACCACTCAAATCCCCTCGTCGATATGTTCTCCATTTCCCTCCCCTATAATGTTCAACGTCTAAAGCGCAATTATATTAAATAAAAAAAAACAAAAACATTAAAAACATTAAAAAAACAACAGTAAAAATAAAATCCCGAGTTTCCGTCAGTAGACTGCTTCCTCCACGAGTAAATTTTTTTCTTTTTTTTTTCTACTTTATTACATACAATTTACTTACCAGTTTTAAGTGATAAATTGTCAATGACATGAAAAAAAAAAAAAAAAAATGAAAAAATCACGCGAAATAAACTATACATTCGTGCAGTTTAATTAATTTGTATTCGATTGTGGCGAAAAGATAATTGTACTGCAATTAATGGACGTGTTTCGCTCTAATTATTATCTTGTTATAGCCCATAATTATTTTAAGTTTTTACGATTTAAACGTGCGTTATTTTAACAACGTTTATTCGTCAATCACAGCCCTCGTGAATTTTTAATCGATTTGTCCTTTACACCATTGACTATAATACGATATGGTAAAAAATTATTATTTTCATATTTTTATTTATCATAGTAAAATAATTTTTACCATGTTTTTTTACCGTATACTCGAGATTATTTTATTACTTTTTTTTTCACGGCGCGGCGTGTAGAAGGCGGCAGTGTTATTAAGCCTCGTCGTCGGTTCGAAACTGTTTCTCGGAGCTTCCACACGAGTTCTCTCGCCAAAGCTCAATAACCTTCTACGTGTAATATAAAGTATCGAAAAAAAAAAAAAAAATGAATAAATAAAAAATGATGATAAAAAAATAACAATATAGATATTTAGTTCGACACATATATTACTTAGACTTCTGTTCGATTGTAATACGAAGATTTTTCGACGATTCGCCTAGGTTTTCTAATCTAATGAAATGAATAAAATTAACACGACAACACGACACGAAATCAGAACTACAATTTAGTATCAACTGAATTTACCACGTTGATTTATGGCAATACGACTACAAATATAAAATCAACGATATTTTCGATAAAAAGAAGAAAAAGAAACTTCCCTCTACTGCACAATTTAATAATCTTTATTATCTACGTGTGTGCGTATGCGATATAATACATAATATATTATATTACGTATAACAATCGTATTATATTATTATAGTGATTAATGGCATTATAGAGAGCGAGCATTTATAAATAAAACGATTTCGTAGAATTCAAACCTCGAGAAATCAATACCGAACGGATTTAAAAAGCCATATTTGTATGACATGAAGTATCTAGGGCGCTGCAGGATACCGATTCTCGAAACTAGCAGTTATGTCCCCGTTCGACTATAAAAATATACGTCGTCTATTTCATCAACATAATATAACGAATAATAGAAACCCCGATATTGATACGGGTATGCGGTCTGAGCGCCACGGGAGAAAATTACTATATTTAAAAATTGATAAAAAGCCGAGTTCCGTTTTAACGGCCTTGGAAAGCGACGAATTCATATTATAATAAACCGTCGCGTATAAATAATAGATGTAAATTGCACGAGTCGCCTGTAGGCTTTTTGCGATCGGTCAAATATTGTATTTCTATTCGATTGGCGAGCTATAGTTATCGCGAAGAGGCCAACATCTACAGTCGGGAACTATGTTATATTATAATACTATTTTATTTCTTCCCAAACTTCTATTTATTGTTTATACTTTACACGAGCATTAAACATAAAATATAAGATAATAATCAGACGATACATATATATGATATATGAACACATTTAATTTATGTAATAATAATAAATTCATTAATAATCGCGTCCTTCCAATGAATATTTTTTAATTTTAGATTTAAACAATTATTACTTTTGTTAGTTGATTTAATTTCTAAATGTCATTTATTGAATTTTAATAAGGCATTTCCGTTTACAATATAAGTTTTGAACCCAGTACAGTATTTAACTTGGACTCCATAAGAAAACTGTTTTTATTCCTTTTTGAAATTATAATATCCGAGTAGATGTTACAGTTACCTTGGCCATGTGTTATTAGTAGGGATGAGAAGTTATAGAAATTGCATATTTCTTTCCATGTTGTCTATTTATAGCTAGGTGAGTTATAAATATGTTCTATAACCTAGTGAGTTCATATTTGTAGTTTATGTTTTGCATATTTTTGCATATTTAGGTATTTTTTCCAAAAATAGCATATTTATGATTTTTCGAGAATATAAATGCATTTTTAGTAAAAAATTCACTAAAGTTTTGCAAAAAAATGTGGGATTTAGTATTTTACAAAACATATCAAATATTTTAACTGGAGAAATCACATCTATGGAGGGATTACCTGAAGATTTGATCGGTGATGACTTGGTTTATTTTAAGTACGCCTGTATAACATCAACAGACGTAGAAAGGAGTTTTTCCCGATACAAAAATATTCTATCAGACAATCGTCGTCGGTTAGATGTTGATAATTTAAAAAAAAAGCTTTGGTCGTGCAGTGCAACAACTTTAATTTACAGATAACTGTGCTGTTACATATATTTTTTAATTTAATAGATGCATTAATATTTTTGGTTGTAAAATTATTTAATAATAGAAGTTATGTAAAAATAGTAAATATTTAATAGTATAATAATTAATAATTAATAATATAAAAAAATTGTCTGCATATTTTCGTTTTTTCGTGCATATTTTCGTTTTTTTTTAGTGTATATTTTGCCAATTTTACCTCCTATAACTTCTCATCCCTAATTATTAGTTTATTACACATACCTGAAATTAGTTTGACGATTGAAAAACACTCGTGAAACTGTCAAATAGTGAATATAGTATATGAGTATTATTTATTCTATTGTAATAGTTAAATACCAAATTCTTGTTGATATTTTTCGTGTAATGTTTAGAGATTCAATAATAGGAGAAATCGATAAAGGCAAAAAACTTTGTTACGCGCAGAGCTAGGATTTCAACGCGTCGTGCGTTATTTTCGAAACTCGGCGAACGCTACTACAGTAAACCAAATCTCGAATTTTTTCATATCGTCATCGACGTGCCGATTATCCGGTCACGTCGTCATATTGGTGTCGATCGGATTGCTCGCTTTCGAAAAAAAAAAATTTTAAAAATCCAACAGTGTCGACTGCACACGACACGAATGCACGCGCGACCGCTCGTGTTTCCCTCGCGTTCGCACGACGTCTGCATTGTACGGCGCGCCATATTATTGGCAAGTATAATAATATTAATATCGTTTTCCGTTTGGACGGACACACGTCGATAGCGTGCCGTTAGGGGTGAGTTTGCGGCGCGCGCGCAAAAAGGATCTCAATCGGCCCAAGGGCGCCGGCGGCGTGGCATTCGGTTTTCGATCTGAAACGATGTCGCGCGTGTACCGTATTGTACGTGCTGGAAACGGCGTATTAACGGGGGAGGGGGAGGTTCAAGGGTTCGAACCCCCCCAGGACAAAAAATAAAAAGTCGCTACAATAACGAGCGACTGAGAGTAAAGCGAGATAATTTTATGGTTTTTTTTTTTTTTTTTTGCTATTGATTTATTTCGTTAGAATTTTGGTTATGGATTTCGGTATTGTTAAACGACGAGTTGAACAACGATGGTTCGGCGTTATTGCAGACCGCCGCCGTCGTTTAAAGTATAACGTTATACAAACACGATTCACTCGTATTTTTCTGCTTTTTCGATTTCATTTCTCCGGGGTTTTTTGTTATTTTGCCGTTTTCGTCAGCCTCATCGTTTTATTTATTTATTTGTCATGTTTTATCATCCGTCGTGAAATGTATTCGTAACGTTTCATCGACAGAGGTCTGTTTAGACGAACCGGCGAAAAAAGAAAATCCCGTCTATACGTCTATAGCTCTTTTTTTATTTCAAATTTTAATTCGATATTATTATATTATATTGTTATTCGATTCGACACATCAATACTTTTTAATCAAAACAGTACGATTGTTAATACTGATCGAGGATATCGCATTTCACGGATGGACATATTATTTTTTCTTTTCAGTATTTAATATGATAATATTCTATTATTTACCAATTTCAATCGAATATTATATCGTACACCTAAATTATGTTTTGTTTATTTTGAACGTCGAACACGAAGCGAAAATCGAACCACTCGGTTTTCATTCCGTTCCAGCGTTCGGCGTGAAGTGCCCGTTTTTAATATCCACACACAATTACGTCCTCGTACATTGTTCGAACTACGCCGAACACTGTCCACGGATAAATAAAACCGTAGCGCGCGTGGTCAGTTTTAAGCTTGGCTTTTCCGTGACGCATCCGCCGGAGACTTGTCCGACGTGCGCGTATCGTAACGGCGAGAACAAGTCCCAATAGTCGAACGCATTTTTTTTTTTCAGAAAACAACGTCCGAGTATTTATTTTTCTCGTTCGTTTTTTACCGCGCGACTTTTTTCCCCTCCCGGCCAGCTTGATGATGATATATATTGATGATCCGCGCACCGGCGAAATCAGAGTGATTTATTTGTCGATCGAGAACTCGGTGTGTTAGGTGTTAGCTGGACGCTTGGCGAGGGTGAAAAATCGCTTTCGAGATTTCTAGTAGGAAAAACAAAAAACAACAATGTGCCTACACGGCGTTTTCGATATCTCTCTGCGATCCGTCCAACGCCTACGACGACCACGGTGCCGATTTTCGAACGGAAATTCAGCCACGCAGCTAATAAACGGTTTTTACGAGTCGCGTATCCAAAAAATAACGGATCGATTCGCGCTCGTCCCGACGAACAATAACGACCAACAAGCGGAGCGCGCAACGGCTACATTATTATTACAGGGCCGGTAGGTAGGCAGTGCAGTATATAATACGCACGTGCTCTGTTTGTATGTACACACATTGATTCGATATTACGTTATTACAATCGGCGGGCGTGCATAATTTATTCGAAATCGTTCTACATCGCCGGACGCGTGCGTCGCGCGCAATATCGAAAGCTAATATAATATCGTGTACGCACACACACACACACTGCCTCACGTCACAAACATACACACACACACTGTCTCGCGTACATTACGTATTAATATATTGAACGTTTGTGCTGTTATTATTGTATATCGCAGCGTAAGCCAATTATTCCGATTCCACAAACGTTATTGTTAAACGTTTCGATGTGTAATAATAATTATCGCGTCGTTAAATCGTATAATATTGTTATTGTGTTACTCTACCAGCTAGGACCGTCGGAGATAATCGTCGTTCCGAATCGCGAAGAAAGCGCGCGCATATGGGTACAACGCGCCGTCCGGGTAAACCGATTATGAACGATTTTGTTTTTTAGCGGAGAGTTTTGTTTCTCTCTCTCTCTCTCTCTATCTGTTAAACCGTCTCCGGAAATATAATGCGCGTATTATTTATCGCGTATTATTTTGACATTCGGCCAACTCGATGATATCGCATTATCGCGCGCAATGCACAAACGTATAGCCGCGCAGCGCATCGCCGTAATAACGTTATTCATCGATTTCCGAGCGCAAAGCCCTTCGGCGCCTGCACACAATTAAATACCGCCGTCGCTGCAATATTATAATGCCGTCGCATGGCCGTATATTTATATTTAAATCTCGCAAACGTTCGACACGCGCCGTGCATCATCGCGTACCTACGACGACGCGTCCATTACTTTTCACGGTTTCGAGAACGACAATTATGTCTGGAATCGTCGTCTTCTCCGAATTAAACGTTATTACTATATACTCTGCACCCACGGTAACGTCTCTATACGGATCGTTCGCAGAGCGAACGAATTAGAATAATAAACGCGAGTAAAAATATCAGCAGTGCTTATTGATATCGCTTATTGGTTTGTTGCGCATTTATCCCGAGCGTTTACGTTCTATCTGAGCGTCAAATAAAAATGTTTGATTGAATCGAAGAAAAAACTAAGAAGTGTACGACGTAATACCGCCATATTATTATTGTCTGCACTACGTCACTGCTGGGCGCCATGTCTAGCCGGCTAACGCCGTTTTTATTCGTTCGCCGAATATACGTATACATTTCGCCGCCGCCGCCGTCTGCTGTACTCATAGAAACCAAATATCGGGAGTGCTACAATTATCCTTGCCATTCAAACTCGGAACTCTGCAAACTATATTCCTCGATATCGAACTATCGACGGTTAATACCTGCGCGTTGAGGGGCCATTGTTTTCTTCGAATATAACCGAAACAAATTGCATCGGATAATTTGAAATGATACAAAAACGAGAAAAAACAAAACCATTTTAGTATTCGAAATAAAAACAGCGTTTCGTTATTTGGCAGCCAATTTTTTTATTATTTTTTATCACTGACAAAAACGATTAATAATTAGTTTCGAAAAAACCAAAAAAAAATATAAACAACTCAAGTGTATTATACGGGCAGGTGAAAATCAAAGTGGATAATAATTAGAAATAATTACTGCGTGCAGTTGATCCAAATAAATCGGGGTCGCTAATTTGGAAATTGACTACACAGAGGTAATCCGAACGCATAAAATTCCGGTTAAAACCACTCGCAGACCGCGACAGGGCTTCGGTTTCCATTAAAACGTTACTCAGTCGATCATACATATATAGAATACGACGACGGGTAAGATGGTATACTCGGCTGTGCGTCACAAAGTTTTCCTCTCGCGGCTTTATTGTCTCTCCGACTCGCGCATAGACTCCGGCTGTACTATTATTGTGTGTGCGACTGATATTCTAACTTTTGCCAATTATATACACCTCGAGACGAGCGCGCGAGCACGCACCGGAGCACTGCCGTAGTATATATATATGTACGTCGAGAGGTGGCGTGACGAGAACGTTTTACACCCCAACTAACGCGTATGTATTATATAATATTATATACATATACTCGTACTATGGGCGCGCGTGTCCGTTGGTCGGCAAAGTAGATGTCCATCGCATCGACGTTTCGTGGTCGGACGAGAAAAACTTTACGGCCTTAATTATTCGAGTCCCGACGCGGCCGAAATATCAACGAGCGCCACGGAGCGTCGCGAGGGTCGCCGCCGTCCAAACGGGGCCGGGTTTGACAAAGAAAGCGGAGGAAATTTCAAAATCGAATACGTTCTTCGAGCGCGCGCGTGATATATTTTATTATACGCGTGGCGATTCGAGTGGGTGTACTTTGGAATTGAAAATATCGATAGCAATATTACGTGTTGTTCTCTCGAGGTCAAGAGTTTCAATTATTTGCGGAAAACGAGACGAGTAAGAAGGAAAAGTGAGCCCACTTGTAGAAACTCGTTTGTGAACGGGACAACGATATTAAACACATTTTGTTTGTGACGATCGAACGTCGCATTTTACCAGATCAAAAAATATATACAGGACAGAAAAAAAATCAATAAATATCAAAACATTAAAACGGATTCTAATATCTACGTAACTCGAGAGCCGAGTGTCTTACAGTGGCGGCGGTAGGATTAATAGACATTTTATACTATTTTAATATAATACTATAGTTTGACGAATATTATAATAAATTTACACGCGGCGATAAGATATAATATCACACTGACATTATTTCGTAGATTTTTGAACATAATTCGTCATGTTATTTCATCACGGTGAAATAAGCACCTGGAAGGACTAGTCAGCTCCAGGACGGGCCGCAGACCTCCCAGGCGCCCATTCTCGGACGTCGTCACTCGTGCGTGAACATATATTTGTCACTCGGATTCTGAATGGAGCGAGATGGAGATAGTGTTTTACTCTGACGAGTGTTTTGTTTATTTTTTTCCCGTCAGATATCAAAACGTCTACCCTTTAGAAGACATTGTGGTTTTTCTTTTCTTTAATGAAAAACTGACGAAAAAAACGGGAATGCAATTGTGTATACGCGTTATGCCGCGGAATGTCGACGATCGGCCGCAACGCCGATGACGTTCACACGCCATCGTGACACCCACACCGCGCGGTTGTTACGATTCGGAATATTTAATCCATTCTATCCGATTATTATTATAACATAATAATGTGATAATATGTATAATACGAGAGTCTCTTTTCACCTGCGCGACGTTTACGTGACGTGCACCTGCACAGCCGTTTGTTTTTCAAACTTATAACCCCCGTCGAACGACGATGTCGTGTCTCGTCTGTAGAATCGGTGCCCATCATGTGACGACGAGACAGGTGTGTCCTCGCAGCCAAGGACGAGTGGGCTGCGGATGCCGCGCCGGGTCCTATGACTTTTGAAACGACACGGGACTGTCATTCTCAACTGCATAATACTTATTTAATACGCGTTACCGTGTTTTATTGCGCAGGAGGTCCGTTCAGAGAGGTGGCCGACGGGGCTGTCCCCGAGATATTCCCGCGTTCGCGCTTACCCACACACGGCGAATAACAGAAATGTACGACTTAAAGAAAAAAAAAAGAAAATCAATCGTCTAATGTTCGCCGTCATTATATGAGCTATATCGATCTATATAAGGTTCATTTCACACCGTTCAACGGCGATGTTGACCGTACGGCAAAAAAAAAAAAAACTGTTAAGCGATAATATTTTAACGGAGCGATGAAAAAGAGCGTATTGGCTCTTTCACGGCCACGATATGTAATACCGTCAGATCGTTATATGCTATTATTTGCTCGTTCGGATTTTCACCGTTCGGTTTTTTGCCGAACGTGGTTTACGCGATAAATCTGAAAACAAAAAACTCCACTCGCTAGACGCGAAGAACTATATAGTTACCCCCGCGTCGCGAACAAAGGCAAGTTCACGTAATGATGGTTTCGACGCGTTTTCATTTTTTTCTTTAACGTTTTATGTTATAAAACACTTCACACTGCGTACATATTTATGCACTTTATCCATGACGATAAATAATAATAGTCATTGATTTAAATGTATTTTATCGCTGTCGTTTGTTACAGCGAACAGAGTATTATAAAACGTCAGACAGTCCGAGCGATATCGAATATGTATTTTAAACCATCGTTTTCACAGAATTTTCAAAAGCACCTAACTCTAAAAATCGTTTGGTATAATATCGTCACGACGCATTCGATCGAACGTCTGCCGATAAGATTAAACTGTTGCATGAAAAGAAAAGAGAAAAAGATCCGCACACAACACCGACGCGACGGGCTATTTTCTATGCAGACGAGTTTCGTTGGCCTTCTTTTTCCTGCCGCAGGTGAAAAACGACAACTCACGGGGCCACAGGGTTGTATAACAATTTACACGCGTTTCGCTTCTGGGAAACGTTAGACCGGGCGAGTTGTTGTTGCGTAGGATATCCTCTAAGTTTAAACGCGTTTTCGACTATTAACGCGCCATTAAACGTGGGGTTCCGCTGTAGATAGGTATACGTACATTCCATGAACGATGTAGCCGTTGTAACTGTTGTATTACTGTCATAACCACTGTTACGATTTATAGGGCACGAAAACGATTCGAAACGACGAGACGTTTCTACGATTGCACAGGCGTAATGCAGTCACGCGTCCATCGCTTCGGGCCGAATTTCAAAAGGGCAAGAGAAAAAAAAAACCGTTCTACCGCGGTCAGTACGATCTAGTGCGCATTTAGTGCTCGCGAGCGATTCGACCGAAGACTGGCTAAAAGGAAAAAAAAAAGCGAGGTCCGCGTTGCGCGGCGTATCCGCGAGACGAACATTAAAATAATCTCGTCCTTTATATAACGTTTCGACGGAACACAAGAACAAATGGTATTGTATTACGATAAAAGCGACGAGATCGATCCGAAGACGTACTCGACTCCGAGTAACGACGCGGCGTCCGGGCGTATACGAATAACAGCTCAACAAGCCAAAACGAACTAATGGACAGCAATTCGAAACCTCGTGCACACAAAAGAATAAAAGTTCGATGTCTGCACGACGACTCGTCGGTTTCTCTTTTGCAGACTTTAATTTTAGTACAGTGCTAGCGGGGGTAAAAGTCTACCGGGTCGGTCCGTCGACGGCGGCGGCGGCGGCCGAACAACGTTCTCGGGTCCGGTATAGGGAGAACACATACGTACTGTCTCTGTACCGTTTTTCGAAACGTTTAATAATAATAATTACAAATCATTATGACGAACACGTCGAGCCGTCTGCGATGTCTGCCACCGCCGGTTCGTACGATTTTCCGTACAATTACACACACAGATGTATCGCGTATTCAGGTCCGACTATGATATTCTCCCGGCGCGCATGCCACGCCGCGCCGCCTTCGCACAACAATACGACTCCGCCGCGCACCGGTGAAATTTATACGTCTGGCGGAGCCGCGCGTTTTGTAATAGAAACGCTCGGAATGACGACTGTTTTTAAAAGGAACTGTGCGAAAAATATAGCGTTTTGTGAAATGGCTTTTAACAGCAAGACGCACCTAATACAACGTATGTATAGTAATCGGTTTCCCGCCGTCCGCCCGCTGTACACAATAATAACGGTGCAATACGCGTTTATATATATACTATATATACATACGTATATACGTATACACACGTATGTATATGCAGCAACGGAGGAAAAAAAAAATATAAAACGGGATACAAACACACTCGACTCGAGAATGACGGGGATTTTTTCCCCATTATTTTAAAAAAAAAAGAAGAAAAGTACTTGCGGAGACCATTTATCGAACGATTTCCCCCGGCCCGCTTCATAAAATTACGAGACCTGCGGTATGTATATTTATATATTATTATAATAAATAATAGCGAGAAAAAAAAAATCAACGCAGCTTTATTGTTAAGTCCGTTTGACGGCGGCGGCGCGGCCCGCAGAGAGCGATCAAGTAACAAGTCTGATACGATAATGCCGTTCGGACGGTATATAATAATATTATAATGTTGCGCTTGCGATGCGGTGTGTGTACGTAATACAGAGTACGGTCGGCGAGCATTCGACGAGACAGCGGCGTATTTCGAGGGGAAAACTGGAAATCGCTAGGATTGATCTCCGACACTCGAGTGCCGGACTATTTTGTAAGTTACGTGTGTGCGCAAACAAACGTTTCGATGATAATAATAACGACGGGGCACGATTTTCGTCTGAAGCACCTTCTGACGAGATCTCGTCGAACGGGAAAATCTTGAATACCATACGCGCGGGCGGCACCGTTTTCCACCGCGGCAGTTAACGCGCCGGAGAAAACTACCCATATTATCGTGTGAAAGATAAATGTATTATTAGGTATACAAAGGAACGTCTCGGGACGTTTTTTTTTTTTTTTTTGATATAAAATCGAGGTTCGTCGTGTATACGTCGGCAACCACGCGGAAATGGATGCCGCGATGAACTGACACAACGCACAAATAATAAGCATAATATGTTTTTATTATATCGCGCGGTATCCCGTAAAAAACCGGCGGAATACACCTACCTATGGTATATTGGTTTTGATGAAATCATCGACATTTTATACGTAGAACGAAAATAAATAACAACGCTGGTGAATACGTATATTCCCGTCAAAACACGAATTATTATTATTATGATATGATATTTTGTAATCTAGATTCCGGGAATTCGCGACGTTTTGAAAAAATATGAGAAAATCGAATATGATTTTGGAGAAATGGAAAATCATTAAAAAATGTTCCATTGTGATTCAGGCAGCCCATTGTCGGGGCGGCGCGGTATGGCTTGCGGAGTTCTCGACATCGTTTATAACGTTCGACAGTAGAGAAAAAAAAACGTTTGAATTTCATAGTCAAATATATTACTATAATAGGTGGAATAGTATTTATTATACTATTTCATTTGTTTACACGACGTTTTGTGAGGCGGATGAAAAATACTAAGCTGCGGTACCGGCGGAAATTGTCCGAGCATGCCTTTGAAAATTCGTCCGGATTCGGCGGATCCGGTCCGAGAAAACGACGAGTCCAGCGAAATGGCGTATACATATAACGAAAATTCTAGTAATTGTCGGCTGTGACTCGCCGGGAATGTTTGCCGCGGCGTTCCAGTCTACCACCACTATGACACGTTGTAATGCAATCCAGTTGCGATATGTCAATAACTTATTGATCAACACACAAATCGTCGGCAAGTATAAAAACACACGAACGAAATAAGTAATTTATTGAATTTACAAATCGTAATAATATATCGTCCGAAAAATGTGCAAATATGAAAGTTCTCCAATAAAAAAAAACAAAACAAAGCAAATGCATTTTTTCAACTAATAGTTTATTTCGATTATACTCGTGAAATGATCTGATATCGTTTGATTTCCAATCTCAAAGAGTTTCTTCTTCAAACTATACACAAAAAAAATCACGCTTGATAATGTTTTAAAAATCCAAAGAAAACGGGCGGTATAATACGTGAAATTGTATTATAAGTTACACAAATGCAGTGGCGTTTCTCGTCTAGTTCATTCATTTTCATTGATTATTAGAACTGCATTATTATTATATTTTCGAACCGTGTCAATGTAGACAATAATATTATTTGTATTTGTTTTGTTCCGCGACCGCCAAGCAATTTTCCTTTGCCTGTCACGTGGAGCGAAAACGTTGTTTTTGACTTTAATCAAATCACCGCGATGAAATCGTTTCATGTTTTCAATCGAATGATAATCAAAAACGTTGGGTTTTCTGTGATCACGCGGCAAATTTCAAAATTCCATCAGACAGACGCGAGTGCTGAATAGGATGTTTAAATGTTTAAAAAGCAAAATCATAATGAAATGTGGACAATAGAGTTGCAACTCTAAAGTGCAGTAATAGGTATAATATTAGGTACCGGTGTTTCGATTTTCGAATTATCATACAGGGAAAAGCCGTCTAATGCAATCGAACGCAAGATAAAAATCATTTAATTTTCTGTTGTATTCTTACTGTACTGTATATTTCAATTTTTTTTTTTTTTTCTGTCAAATTGCAATAATTTATCTCTTACGGAATAGTAATTGTTATGTAAGTGCGAACGGCAACAGCCCTCGCGTTATATTATTAATTCAGCCGAGTAAACACAGCTCTCAAAAATAATTTATTTGTTTTAAACTTTTGCGAATACACTATGATAGTGAGTAATGCGATTAAATAATTATCTATAAACGATGACACGATGACGTAGTTATTAAATTTTGAAAATATAATTAACAGTTAGCGCGGGCGGACGGATGCAAAACGCGAACCATAATAATTATTATAATATTATTCTACTGCCGTAATTACATTTATTATTCAATGCCGAAATAGTGGCAACAGAGTTCGTTATCGGTAAGAACATAATAGACAACGAAAATGTAATCCTGACGTTCCACATTGTTGTAACGTGTAAAAATATAACGACGGCGTTTAACAAATAAAATTCATAGAAATTCATCAGATCGGCCGACGATTAGTTTTAACGTTATTACGATATGAAAAAAAATACAAAAAAAAAAAAGAAAGCATTAATATATTATCTTGTATCGACTACCCTGACACATAATAATGCTCGACTGTTCGAGTACAAACTTCGTCGTATAAACAAATAAACAAGAGTATATTATATCGGTGTAGAAGTAACTAAATTATAGACACGCCTGAATATTATAAATATTTACATTGGCGTGTCCGAAAATTTTTCGATAGTAGTAGCGCATTTGAGTTTTTTTCTTTTTTCTTTGTTCATATTATACTTCGCAAAACTGTATAATAGACAAATGGAATACGAGGTAATAATATATTATGTAAACGATAATAATATTGTGTACGCCGTTTAAATATTTGATTGCAAAGTTTAAAAGTATTGCCGCGAGTCGTCGTCCTTATACGTATAGTTAACTAAACTCCTGAACGCCGATATAACGGTGTCGTTACATTGGATTCTTTTTATAGCCTCGTAGCGATTCACATTTTTCAGCGGCCGCGGTCGTTCGACGAATAAAAAATGATATCAAGCACAGCGAGAGAACGAAGCCTTTCCCGTATTGTTGCGTGGTATTCCGTAGTTTTGTTTTGATGACTTTTAGTTTGTAAAAAGCACGCCCATTTCCACGACGACGGCTCGCCACTGCAGGGCACTGCGATCGTAATAAACAGCGCAAGTAGAGTATAATAATTAACGTTATTACGCATAAAGAAAAACCTTTCGCCGACCTGCAAGGGCTCTGTAACTACCAACAGTACTATCCCGCAGTATTCTCTCACAGGCACGACAATGAATATTCACAAACGTTTCCGTTTATTTCGATCCGTTTTCTTAGCAGGTACTTTTTTTTCCGCCATTCTATCCGACACGTTTTATTTCGATCCATTCGGGTAATGTGTTTTCGTAACTTCTAATCGATTATAATTTCAACGTTACCGTTAATTTATTATTAAACATCCGCGGGTCACTGCGACGCGATTACGATATACACGGCGGCGCGTGTTCAATATATTTATGAACTTTGTGTACTTGTATGACATTATACGGCTGCAGCGGTTATTATTCGTCGGTTTAATTACCGATTTCCTTTGTGAAATAAACGATTTATAATCCGATAGGTATTTGCAGTCTTCTCGCGGTGTCTTTTGACCGACGGACGACGAAATTCAGTCGCGGTAAATTTATCGTTGATTTTTTTTTTTTTTTTAGCGAGGTTTCCGTCGCGTGGCGGTGATCAATAAATACATTACGTTTATTCGATTTCGATTTTTGGTTTTTCTTTTTATTTAACGCATAAATAAAAAAAAAAAACCAACGATTTGTTGCAAAAATTCGGTCGACGTACTCGACTTTTAATACGAACGTAATGTGTTATATAGTTGATGAGATTAATTTTTATCAAGTCGTAATTTTAGTTTGTTTTTTTTTTTTATCACTCGATAATTCACTGCGCCAATAAAAATACTAAAACGAATTGTGAACACACACGGTCGGTATAAACAACGAGCACGTTATATTATGGTCGACAGTCGATTATAATAATTATTGATAAATTGTATTTATATTTTAGAGGCAGACGCGTTCGATGTAGACGTTTTAATTTCTCGCTGCAAAAACAAAACATTCGAAACACAACAATAATTATTCGCGTGAGAAATACTATTTTCAAAATATTGTTTTACAATATAAATACGCACTGTAATACGCAGAGAACAAAAGTCCACGAGCCGCGCAACGCTCCGTCCGGGCCGGTCCGGGAACAGCGAACAATCATATTATTATTATTATTAGACAGTGGGCTCGGTTAATAATACTATTCTGCTCCAGTGGGTAATGTATACCCGAGGCACGCCTTTGCCCGAGACTTTCTTGTGAACGTCGGAATTGCAGACATTCACGGAATGAATTTGAATTGAAATCCTCGCGCACTGTATATTAGAACCGTAGCGAAATCCAATAGAAATCTCTCGCGGTATCGATAAAATATTTTTATTTAATTTCGCGTTACAGCGAAACGTGTAAAGAAAAAAATAAATAAAAAACGGGCGAGACACAAGACTCCGCGTCGCACGAGATGACAGGTGACGGGCGATTGATATTGGTGAGATGGTCTTTTAAATTATTCGAAACCGATAATATTATTTAGGTGTAATACCGTCGTTCTCGATGAAACGTTTCCGAGTGTTACATTTACATACGCGACAATTTCGTCGATTGTTTAACTAATATATCGTTAAAACACACGATTTTTCCTAAATTTGATAATGAACAGTGATATAGTTTTCTGCTGTTGCGCCCAAACAAATATAAAATATTGAGCGATTTCTGAGAAATCTTCAATAAAATATTCAGGTCTAAGTGATTGAGAACAAAATCGCCATCCGTTTTTTGCCACAGTATGATTTGTAATTGTTCGTTTTTTTTTTTTTCTGTTATAGAATTTGATCAAAACTAGAAAATTCAAACGCTCATCGAAAAAAATAAAACAAACCTTTCCCACGAATTTCCGATATTTTTACAGTAAGATTAACTTACGAGGAACTTTTTATTATTAAGTTTTTAATGTCAAACTTGGTTCGTGGATATTTTTTTACGGAGAAAAACACTACGACGAGAAAACTCGAAAAAAGAAATTGAAAGGAACGATGTGAAATTAAATCGATCGAATAATATTCCGATTTGATGACATTAAATAGTCGTCGAAGTGAGCTTCGCTTGTTGCGATTTTCGATTTTCTTGAAAAATTAAAAAAGCTGATTTTATCAAAATAAATATGAACGGGCGTGACGAAATTCAAACGTTGTTTACGTCCAGCGGCCCCTTTTATCGTGATCCGGATACAATACGACACGCATTATAACTGCAACTGTTGCTGTGCGCGCCGCCGCCTGCAGTGCGACCGAAAGACAAACGCGTCGGACAAAAATAATACGCCAGCGACGGGGGAGCGGAGGACGAAATTTCAAAGGAACGACAAGTTTGAGACGTTTCGGCTACCCGCAAATCATTTTTTTTTCCACCGCGGCGCTGATATCAACGACGAATTTATTATCAATAATGTATTGCGACGGGGAGTATAATGTCCGACATTATGCGGTCCCGCGGTGATGTTATGCAAATAGTGAGTTTCTTTGTCGAAATATTTCGACGAAAAAAAAACATTTCTCTCTATTCTCTTTTAGGAATTTATTTATTTTTTCCGAATTATGTATTCTCGCTCGAAATATTATTATTCGAATGAGATTGAAATGTTATACTTTGAACCGGACGTAATAGCACTCGTAGCAGGAGGCTTACTCGGAGTTTGCGAGGTCGATACCAGCAGCGACGACGCGTCGAGTATAATAATTTTACTTTACGGTCGTGTGCCGTCGTCTTCTTCTCGTTAGTAAAAATATTTTGTTCGTCGACATAATTTCGACCGGCCGGTCGGCGTGAAAAAATATTTTTTCAAAAGCGCGTAGACAACAATACAACAATACGTATGCATAATAAATTGTACGTTGTAATAATATACAGTAAACGAAATGATATTATTAAATAGATCTCTCGGATCTGCGAGCCGCGCCGCCGTAATTAGGTACGAACCTAATTAATTTTTAAATCATTTGCGGGGCTACAGACGACACGGTGAAAATTGTATTGTTTTATTTTCATTATAGATTTTGAATGGGTCTCTCTGCCGACATTTGTCGAGAGGGTTGGAAGCAGTTTGTTCATCCATGCGTTTAGGCCAACGAGCAGGGGATGGAAAAAAAAAAAAAACAACAAACATAATTCCAAGTTTTCGTATTCCGATTTTAATTTTGTAAATTATTTTCTAACTCTATTGATACGAGCGCTTTACGGGTGTACCGTGAAAAACGCATTTGCATTTTGCGATTCTACTAATAATTGAAGTATAGGCATTGCGATTATTTTGGAAAATCGCGAATTCTATAAAAAGTCAGTCACATTTTCCCGGGGATCGTCTCCGAGAAAAATCAAACATCGCGAATGAGCATATTTTTTTCGGATCGAACGCTCACGAAAGACCACCGAGTATGTCAAACTTGCGTCCGATAGCGATAGAAGTCCTTTTTATATTCCATTTGTTTTAAATATATCACCGTTCTTAAGTATAAATATGTTAGATGTGAAAAAAAAATCAGTTTACAATTCAGTTTCTTTATACAGAACAATCGCAAGTTTCGATAGGCTAATGCGACGAGACGAGTAAAAAAAAAAAATGCACAAAGGATATTAAAATAGACGTGCGCAGACTTGAATTTCAGGAGGCATTGACAATTTTTTCGGGCCTTTTCTTTAATCGAGTCCCCTCTTGACAATAAAAATAAATTATTCTGTGTGAATATAAATTACTTACATTTTTTTTTTTTTTTATTATGAATATAAACTCAAATATATAGTTTAAATCAACGAAAAGTAATTTATCGTCTGATAAATATAGTAGAATTAATGTTTTCAAACGGTCTTAGACCATTTAGGTAGTATGAAACTAAATTTTGAAAATATTCACTTTGAAAGTGAACTCGTTCACACGAGCAGCCAGTGATAATAAGTAAAATGCTCAAAAGCTGTCAAGTCTAGAGAGACCGATTAAAAATAAAATATCTACTGCAGTCTTTTGAAATTTTATTGCAGATGTTATTTCAGTTTTGGAATACGCGATCGTGTCCTCTGAAGCTGAAACATTTTTTCAAAATAATCGTCAGTGATTTTACTATAGTTTCATGTACGATTTTTAGTGGTCAATCACTCGTATTCGTGATGAGGTTTTTACACGGAAACGTAAAATATTCATATCGATTGTAGGCACACATAGATAAATACATTTTTTTTTCATCACGCGATTCGGAAGGGGGGCAAAAAAAAACGAATAAAATCACATAAAATACGGGCCCCGATTTCGGAACTTAAATTCTAAGGCCTCTGGATGTCGAGAAGTGCTCGAGCGCGCGCGCGCCTACGGAGGATATGCGAAATAATAAGAGTACGGAAATAATTCACACGGACGCGACCGTCAGTCGGATTCAGCATTACACAGTATCGTCACGTCTGCCGGACCGGAATAGAGAAAATACGTGGCCAACAATATTATTGCGCACATCGGGACCGGATTAAAAGTCACCGTGGCTCCGGAGCGGAATATTATGTGGTCGGCGCACTGGATCGCTCGAGGCTCTTGACACTATATAAAATATTATGTAATACGATATAGGAGTATATGGTAATATTTAGGGATGGGTCGAGATATCATGAACTCGAACAGGAAAAATTTTTCTCGAACACGAACTCGAAGCTTCTTGGAACTATATTCGAGCTTTCGAACTTTAAAAAATTAAAACTTTTAAAAATTTAAGTTTCAGTCATAACGAACTAAAAAAAAAAAAAAAAAAAACTAAAAACTTCCAAGTACTAATGCGAAACGAATAGAATATAATAAATAACAATATATAAGTTATGTAACGAATAAAATAAATCGGCGTCGTCAATTATTATTCTCAGTTTATCTCTTAATCGGAGTTCGTCATTATAACGAGGTTTTCGAAAATTTACAGTGTCTTGCGCCTACACGTACGAAAAAAAAAAACAAAAAATCGTTTCGAACACGATAAATATTATGCTCGACGAACTTTGCTAGACGTTCGAGTTTCTTACATTTTTCCCGAATTTTTTTAAAGTTCGACGTGTTCGAGAACCCAATCGTCCCCAATAACATTACAATATGTTCGCGTGCGAAACGGGACGACTCGGAATAAACGTTTCGTTATATAACAACATATTATAATATATCGAACGTGGCCGAGACGTCGAAAAGCCACGGTTCGATAACAACGACGAACGACGACGACGAAAAAAAAGTTAAATATTAATAATAACAGTTTACCGGCGGCTAAGGGGTGGGAGGAGGGGAAATACGCATAAATAATAAAATATAGATAGAAGGACGCGTGTTTGAGAGGGTAACGACGTCGTCTCGACTTTGACTCTCGCTTGGCACGAGGAAAATAATATTACGGACAGGAGGAGACGAGAGCGAGCGTACCAAAGGTCGGGCACAATTATTGTGCGGACTCGATGATCGTTGCGCGTTGTGCCGTCGCGAGTCGATAACAATAACGATTAGACGGGGCACGTCGTCGACGATACACGCGCGCGTACAGACGGAATTTCAATCGTTTAAGCCCGAACGAGGTCGATCGCACGTGCGCGTACTCGCGCGGGTAGGTTCCTACCGAGGATTTACGGTTCTAAAGCAGCGAGAGTAACGAAGATATTATCTCCGCCGCCGTCCGATCGTATCTCATAGAATTACTCGACTAATATCACAGTGAGTTGTGTCGCAGGACAGCCAATACAAGAGGTCCTCGAACTTTTTACTAGGCGATCTGTTTCGGAAATTCGAATAAACAGTTTTCAAACATCAACAGTGTTTATATGGAAAAATACGTTTTTACAGTGGCACATGGTTGTTCGGCCGAGTTCAACTTTAAAATATAAAACGTTTATTTCATTTCATTGAAAAAGTTTTACGATTGTTAATTTTTTTTTAGTTAAAAACCGTGAAGGGTGTATTTTTTTTTCTAAAAACTGAGTAGGTAATATAATATTTTAACGATTTGACGGAACAACTATATTATTATAATATTCCAATATTAATATTGTAAAAAAAATACATTTCGAAATGTTTGATCATAAAATCAAAATGTGTACTCTCATACCGTACCTCGTGTGCTATGAAAGTCGGTGGATGTAGTATATAATATAATACGTATGAACTCCGCGACAATTTACCAATTTTAATGTGGGTCGAGGGTAATGGGTTTTTTTTCTTCTTTTATTACGGCCGCTGTTTAAAAAATAATGAATTCTTGCGGGACACTACGCACGAGCTCGCAGAAACATTATTAAAATCGCCGGTCGGACTGCACTCTGACGCAGTGAGTGTAGGCTAGTCAAACTACAGTTCTCCAGCGAGATCAAAGACTATGCGCGGAACGCTGAAGAATGCTAGACTTCTATCGAGCGCCATAACAATTCTTTTGTGCGATTATTGTTCTTGTTATTTATAAAAGTGTTCGTATCGCAGCGAATCGTTTCGACGACGCAATAACAGCCAGCTGTGCGCCTATATACCGAGTAAATGGGGTGCTTTTACTGTAGATTGTAAAAATCGCGCAAACAGGCTCGGCCCGATCGTTTGGCACTCGGGGCTTCGTCTCTGCGTTCAAAACCGATCGTATAAATTCGTCGGCAACGACAATGGTCGTTGACGATTTCAAAAATTGTTTCGATTTCGATACACTCGCGAACGTTAAATAAAATTATTATAACGTAACACGCGCAATGAACGCGATTTGATGCGAACAATAATAATTATTGCAGAGACGCACGAGAATCTCGATCGTTTTGTTTTTAAATTCTTTATACGTCTTGAGAGAGAAATGGATTTCACCTTTTCGATTTCACGATATTAATCCGACGCGTCGTCGGCGTATTGAATCGGCGACGCTGTGCGTACACGGCGAGCGCGGTTCGATGTGTTATTAAACCGTCGAGCGGGTTGCCGATTTTTTTTTCAGGACGTTATAAATCGCCGCGATAACAACGTTATTTTGTGTTTGACGTGTGCCGAGTTCGATGAGTATATATGTAAGTATAAAAAAAAGGAAAAGGAAAATTAAATTAAACACATCGATGGATATTGTTTCTTTAAAACGTGGCGACGGCGTGTACGGTTGATAATACATATTATTATTATTATTATTGCTATTTTACTTGTGCGTCGCGAAACGCACATTATTCAAGGGTCTTCGAACGCGATAACTAATCTAAATGGAAAAACGTCGACGTTGAATTTTCCAAATTTATAGTCCTTTTATATTATAACGATAAATTATATCGAGGTGATTTTTTACTTACTGTTAAATGCAGGATAGCTGTTAGAAAGAGAGTGGAAGAGAGAGAAAACGAGGGAGAGAGGGCGAAAGAGAAGAACTGCCGCGCGTAAAACTATTGTTATAAATCCCGAACGATTATCCTCTCGGAATTCGGTAACGTTTATCCCGTTCAACGCCAAACCCGTGTGACTTTAGAAGACTTATTGTATTACGTGTCGTCGGGTTCATATCATTATAACTCATTCGACGAACGGGTTCAACGACAACGGCGACAATAGCAATAACAATATTTACGCGCAGACGGAAAATTCCGTATACAATTTTACGGGATATATTACACGCGATAATATTATTATAATTAACGCCGGAACGTATACTTAACGCGTCAAGGGGATTGGTAACCGCGATTCGCGCGGTCTTGATTTATCGCGCGACACAGTAATTCGGACGGCATTCTTTTCCGATCGTACCGGTGATATACGGTAAACAGTACGGGGTTTCGAAAACCGATTTCGCATTCGCCCGCGAATAGTCTACTCTACATAATATTTCACCACCGCGATTTTATTCCCGGCAAACGCCACCGGAACGAATTGAAACGATATTTCAAAATCGAAAACTCAACGTGTTTCCGCGTTCGCGTTCGGCGATTGTATCGTCGCGGGCGCGCGATAAACAGATACGGGCCGCGACGACGGAATCCCCCGCTTAAACGACGACAATATTTTTGTATTGCCCTTCCCGGTCTGTCCGTCACGCAATAGTGCAGTCTCGTCGCGCGCCCCGTTATTGCTCACTGCGCCGACTTCCGATTTGGAGAGAATTAACGTCGTCGCCGTCGTTATAATGACATAAAAACCTAGTTTTATTGCGTATTAGACGAATAAAATTCCGGAAGTACACCGCACGGCAACCGTATAGACAGACCAAACTACTCGCGCGCTCGCCCGTGAATCGTTGTTTTCACTCGAAGGCGCCGCCGCCGCCGCCGCTATGTTTATTACGAGGAAAAAAATGTTTTTCCGTAGCAATCATTTCTGGCGGATGCAATTATTGTAAACGTTAAACTAAAATAAATAGTCGTTCGAACGCCGATTTATTGTATTCGCCGCCGCCGAACACGATGCGGGTGGCCGTCGCTTTTCGAATACGGTCGATTTACAAATTATTACCACAGTTACCGACGACTATTATTGTTGCGATTTTATCGATCGAAAATTTCCGTTTTTTCTATCGTACATTTATCGTTTGTTTTTTGACTCACAATGGTTACACTGTTAAGACGAAATTCCCTTAATCGTTTAAAGAGTTTCAGATTAGCTATATAAAGTCTTGACATTTTCAATAAGAGTAGAGATAGGATATTTTTGTGTGCCGATATTGCTTGTGTTGAAAAACATGTTTTCTAAAAAAAAAAAAAATGGTTTTTACTAATATCGATATATTGCTGCTCATACATTAAAACTAAATATTAACATGTGTATTAATTATAAAGTTTCAGTTAAACCGATTAGGAGAGACACTGAATTCATCATAGTCCCACCCGGAGAACTACGAGTTATTTTTGTATTTAAAATAATACCGTAAAAAAAAAAAAACCTCTCTCGTTAAGGTTACTTTATTTTTTCCCCCCGCGGGCCCGATTGTTATCGATTGCTGCGATACAACGGGTCGCCGGGGGAAGGAAGAGTCCGCGAGGAGAGATTATTACGACGACTTTCAAAAAGAAACAGTATCCGACGGAAAGTTGTAAATAGTTTAAAAAATTCACGATTGACGCGGCAAAATCGATACAAAAGCGTACAAAAGCTATTCCCTGCAGTGGCGAATCGCCGAAGGAGGGATATTCGAATCACGCGATTCGTAAAGATAAAACTTTGACTGCGATGTCGACTTTTAGACGTTTTAATATATTATCATACGTGTTGTTACTGTTTTTGAAAAGTATAACGCGCGTTAATAACGAGTAATGGTTTCCTTTTATTTTTCTAATGTTATTTACACAGCGCATAAGCTAAAAAACAAACATAGAAAACGCGGATAAGATAAGATTGGGTGTTCGTAAGAGCGCCTGTTTTGTCACGACGACGAAGACGTTACCGCATATAGGTTTGCGAGTTCGTTGGCGTTTTATCGCGTTGTCGATGCGTTCATTGATATATAAAAAATAATACGTCGCTTCGCGCGATCCGCAGGGATTGTTTTGAATTCGCGCACTTCCTATGACGGCGGTGCGGCTAAAACGCGCAATTCTGGCAAAACAAAACGATTCGCAACAACTATATACTTCTCTCGTCGACCGGGTTCGTTTCGGAGAATCGTCTGGTTCGCGTGCCGCGAAAATAGAAATTTGTGCTACGGGAAACAATATTATAATATGACGTGCAAAAATCGTCTCTCGGAGGCGATTTTCGACGCAAATCGACATAACTTCCGAGATCCGCCGCGAATTCCGAGGTGCCGCCTCTACCCGTCATCGATTCTCGCTCATTTAGCACGCCGGGACGAATTAATGCGATTCCGAAACATCGGTAACAAGGATGTACGCTTATCGCGTATTATGTGCGCCATTTAGCCTTCACTGTGACTTATATCGATTTCTGTTGTAATATGTACAGCGTAATAAAGTACAGTTGTGCAGTGAATAAACCGAGATTTTCGTCGAGACGTTTTCGGCGCGATATTCTGAACCGTCGTCCCTCGGCAACGGACGTTCCCGGAGTACTTTTGTACGCGAAACGTCCATCGAGTGCAATAGTAACGAATAATAATTATTCTCCGACGACGTGACAACACACACACACACACCTGTTTACACTCGGCGACAATCGCGCGGCGCGATCGATATTATTATTGTCGCCGCGACCGCGTGATATTTTATACGACTCGTTTTTTTCCTGCGTCTATATCTTATCTCGCGACTCTCTTGGCACTCACTCGCGGTTAGGTAGGTGCGTTTCATTTTTTTTTTTCCCCGCGTCGTTCTGCTCGCACGGCCTCGCGATACGTTTATGAAATAACCAACACTATTTGGAAGCGTGCCGGAACGTGCCAAGTCGGAAACATCGAGAAACGAATTCTCAGAGCAAATGTTGTAAAAACAAAAAAAAAAAATTGCCGAAACAATTATTACTATTTAATAGATCATAATAAAAAAGAAAAAAGAAGAGCAAATGTTTATCCGAAAATTTAAATAAAAAAACAAGTAAATATTACGGAGAAAACGAAAAAGCAATTATTTTCACCGGACGGATGAGTTCGATTTTAATTAGAAAGTTATAGCCAAGGCGCGGATTTTCAATTAAACATTGCGCACGAATCTTGCAAAAGAAGAAAATATTCACTTTTCGCATTTCTACAAAGTGAGAAATTTAAGAAATCACGTCGAAATCAAACGATTCTAATCGGTTGCTTATTTAACTGTAATTTTTTTTACGTTTACGATGTTTTTTTTTCTTTTCTTAGACTTTCAATAGTTTTAAAATCGGATCCTAGCTGTAAGTTTGTCGTCATCGACATAGTGATTGGCTTGATTTATCGGCCGTGCGTTGTTGAGCAAAAGTAAAACTTTTAAATTTGAAACCAAAGTAATCGAACCGCGCCATTGCGTTTTGATACTGTTATAACAATTTTACTGTTAATTTCAAAAAAAAAAA
The DNA here is from genome assembly GCA_948098885.1 of Drepanosiphum platanoidis. NCBI lineage: Eukaryota > Metazoa > Arthropoda > Insecta > Hemiptera > Aphididae > Drepanosiphum > Drepanosiphum platanoidis. The sequence continues at coordinate 14,577,362 of OX402533.1, forward strand.
AAAAAGAAGAAAAAAACCTTTTTAATCGTTGTGGAAATGTATACGTTTCGTCCAATTAAAAAACAAACGTAAGGGACGACCAACCCCCGCGTTTAGCCATTTCGTTGGCATACAAGCGTACTGGGAACTCCTCGACTCGACACGATCATATTATCGTCTCGACGGTTATTTGTTATTAACCAATCAATTATAATTATTACGAAGAATGGGTAATCTGCTCGTTTGCGCTGCCGTCGTCGTCGTCTCAGCCGCCGCTTTTGTTACCCCGTCGCGTCGTCGTCGCCGGTTTCGATTATTACGGCATAATTATCGGTACAAATAATTATTTTCTCCGACGATCGGGGAAGGGGGGGGGAGGAGGTCGTCGTCGACGGAATTATTGCGAAAAAAACAAAACAAAACCGCGTCCGTTTCGATGAGCCGGCGGAGGGAGGATCGAACGATATCGATCTTTTATGTACCTACTCGTATTGTATATACATAAACATATATATATATGTGGGGTTGTTCTTGACGATTGTTGTTTTTTTTTCTTAGTTTTCGGTTTTTGTTTTCGTATTCTCTTGCTCTCTCGTCGATCGATTTCGTCAGCACAATGTACGCGGACGAAGCGAACCGGAACTTTTGATCCAAATGAATAATAGGACCCATATGCGTGTATACGTACACAGACACAGGATGACGTCGCGGATCCGAGACGAGGGGCGATTGCAGATGTCCGGGACCACGGTCGAAATAATAATAAGCGGGTTTGTGCGCACGCGATCGCGTATGTATGGACCTAAATCATATTACGGGGTGGATATTTTTGTTTTTACAACGTCGAATACGTTCGTTTTTTTTTTTTTCGATCACGTCGGCGCTCGACCGGGTTTCGAACACGTCGCACAACGCGTTCTACGGAAAAATTATATCTCAGTAAACACCTTGTGTTTGCAAATAAACAAAGTCGATGTTCCATATACTACGTATATAATATATATATATTATACTAACTGTCCCAGCACAGTATTTAACAGAAATATTTTTAAGATTCAAAGCGAAATGTGCAATCTATTGGTTTGATTATGATCTATAATTTTTAATTTTTTTTTTCTGTTTGAAAATCTAATTAAAATTTTCTTTTAAACTTTGCTTGATTTTAAAGTTCAGCGGTTCCGGTTAGACGATGTTTTCTAATTTTATCCTTTTTACCCCTTAGGGGTTGAATTTTAAACTTTCCCCGAGACTTGGCCAATCTATTAGTGAAAACCGTACTAAAATCCACCGAGTACTTTTCGAGGTATGCGCGTACATACAAAAAAAGGTCTTCTACTTTATATACATTTTGTATGCGAGACAAAGAAATGCTCTCTACACACTATACTTGCTAATTAACCGTCATATTATTACTATAAAATAATTAAATAATTTTACTTTTTATTTTTTCACTGTTAATAACTGGTGTTATGGTACAACAATTGTATCTAAACTAATTATTATAAATATTAAATGAAAGTAAAAATCGCAGTTATATTAAAAATCAGATGTCGGTAAATACAACAATTACAACCTGCAGGTGTCGAGTTACTCGAGTCAATACAAAAACGGTAATGTTCTCATAAATTACCGATGAAAACGATGATTAATGACTAAATGAATAGCTGATACGAATAGAATTATTTTTAGGTTTTTTCTCTGCAGCTCAATATTGTTATAGACCTTTTTTTCCAATGAATTTTTTCATAGAGACACAACTAATATGGTTTTTTTTTTTTCAGTTGGGAGTTCAATTCGGATGCAGCTCTGCAGGATGTAGGTTTGCGATTTCTCGTTCGGTCGTGTATCTAAGGACAGGCAGGAGGATATATTGCGACACACCATTTTATATTATACAATAACGAACACGTTGCCGTTTTGTATTTTTATGAGCATCAAATATAATTAACATTCTGTACAGTACACATTTTACATTTTGTTTTTTTTTTTTTTTTTTTACACGCTATAATATATAAGTACAAAATAATACAACATTATTGCTCGCATAATATTTTGAGCGTAAATGCTTTCCACTATATTATAGCCTACGTACGATCGAATAGAAATGATATGCATTTTACATATTATATATTATACACATAATAATAATAATAATAATAATAATCATAATGTATGTATATATATATATATATATATATAGGTAATAATAGTATAATAATGTTATACATGTATAAATATATTATAATACGAAACAAACACGGAAATCAAGATTTTTTTTTTTTTCACTTACGATATTATAATAATATTTATGTATATAATAATAATAGTAATAGATTTATAGTTATAAAAGATGCGCGATAACGTATTGTAGGTTCGAGAAAAATGACTATATTTCAATTCACGCCCGCGGAGCGTGTGCAGTGTAGTTAGTATTGTTGTAGGGAGTGTACGTATATATTATTAGAACGCGTCATCGGTTTATCGACGTTTAATGTTACGATCTTATTATGCGAAAAATAAACGCCGTCGTTCGGACGACTCGACTAGGTCGGGCACAAACGGAAGAATCGCATTACTTGTACGTCGATAAGGATAATAATTACAGTCGGACACATTATTATCGAGCCGGCGAGTTTTCATATTTTTACAATATTATAATAATTATTATTATACGCACGATATAAATCACACACGCATACGTTATAATATGTGTATTATGACCTATTTATTTATGGCGATAGATAAGACGTCGTCGTCGTCGTTGTGGTATAACACGTTCGTCGTGCGATAGCGTTTTCTTTCCTGATTTTTAAATCAGGAAATCGTTACGCCGTCGTAGATAATAAAACAACATAACACCTGTCGAGCGAAAAGCGAATAATGAAAACACAAAAAAAAAACAGAAGGAGAGAGGAAAAAAAAAGGAATATTTTTCTCCGCGAAACGTGTTGGAGTCGAAAAGCATCGTGTGGGGTCGCGCGAAAATCGCGGCAAGTTCGAGAACGAAATGCTGAGCGCAAAGCGAAAATTCAAAAAGGCACTCGCGTGCTTGTGTGACTCGAGCCGGAGGCGAACGAAATCCTATGCGGAAAATCGAGCTATGAGCTCCATGAGGCCAGGAGGATGAAAAATAAAAACCGCCGAACGTCTACGATAATAATGATCGGAGGGTGGGACGCGTCGGCGATTAATCAAAAAACGATCGTCATCACAGATATCGGCAGCGGCGGCGGTTCGCGAACGACAAAGACACGCGAAAATATCGTTAAACCCACGTCGATTTCCCCCCTCGTTTTTATGGCACCGAAAAAAAGGGGAAAAAAAACGGGGTTTCGCCCCACCCACCGCGGACCCGTCCGTTTGCGTTTGTTATCATCACGGCGAGTCGTTAACGCACACGCGCGTGTGAGAAAAAAAAAAAAGAGAAAAAAATCGATGTCTGTCGTCCGATTATAATATAAGCGTTTAATGTTAGATACAATAATAACACGTGCCGGAAGTCGGCGCAAAAACGTCGTTCGATCGCTCGCGCACAAGAGCCCCGTCTCGTCGACGGGTCACGCGGTTTCTTTTTTTCTGATATTATACGGTTTTTTTTTTTCCGCGACGCGGAACGCGTGCTATTAACTCGGCCGAGGAAGGACACGCGCAAGAGGAAACGACGCTCGGGGAACGGCGCGAGAAATCGCACGATTTTGAGTGAGGAAAAAAAAAAAATAAGGAAAAAAATAAAAATAAAAAACAGACGTCGGCGTCGTCGTGCGGGTTCGCGTCTCACGACTCGTGTTGGAAAGCGGCGGGCGAATACCTACAGCGGCGATCGTTAATCGACCCGTGAAACTGTGAAAGATGGTATGATTTTGTTTTTTTTTTTTCATTTTTCGATAGGTGAAAACGGCGAACGGGCTGAGCGGGACGACCGATGACGGATACAATGGCCGCCCCGGAACCGACGACGACGACGGCGCGGCGGACAACTCTGCGAGTGGCTGGAATGCGGTCTCGTGATGAATAGAACTTGCACAATGCATAATGCATCCACACGGCGAGTGCATTCAGCGTCTCGCGCGCAACGGATGTGTGTGTGTGTGTGTGTGTGCAGGGCAACAGATTTTCGTCGGATAACGTTTTATGCGTGCGTCGTATGTTTGTTTATTCTCGTTTTGTTTCCGAAGGGGGGCTGCTGCTGCTCGACTAAGTCGATCGCGAGACGTTTGAAAATAAGCGATCGCATTTTTTTTTTGTTCCACATCCGAACGAATACACTACTAATAATCGAAATCCGAACGAACGTACGAATACACGAGCACGTATATATTATGTAAACACGCGTTATTTTCTTTTTCACCGAGGGATTTGTTTTTTTTTTTCTTCTTTTTTCAATGCTTTTATTAGAAAAATAACGATATATTTCACAATATCGTTACGTAGACACTCTATGAAACCGTATTGAATATAGTATAATATATTAAGACAATACATATTATTATATTTTATTATCGTAAAACGAAGAGAAGATATAGCAATTATTATGTTTAAATTAGTAACCGTAAATATTAATGTATAAATATAACGTATTCTTATGGATAGTATTAATCTTATAAAAAGTAGACGACTACTGCAATAATAAACGGGGGGCCGGCGCGAGATCGCTAAAATCGATCGTCATCGTATAAACGCGATTCGAATTTAGGCACGCGTCACGGCCGCCGAATTAATATCATTTCGAAGAACGTCTGACTCGAACGAAAATACGATAAGAAAAACGAATGAGGAGGGGTTTTTTTTTTAAAATTTTTTTTTTCTCACGAAACCGTTATAATAATTTTTAATTTTTTTTTCCAATCAAACTAATATCCTAAGACTAGATCTACGTTTATTATACAATACATAATAGTCAAAAGTTCTCCAAGCACAGACAGACTTCGAGACGTAATTTACACAGTACTTATATTATAATATAACATATACGGCGGCGGCGGCGGCGGCGGCGGCGGCGTTCTCGTCCGGAACCGACCGAGACTATACTTTACGGCGTTGACGCGGTGTGTCCGCGCGGTCGGAAGAGGGAATTTTTTTCGTTTTCTCGTCGACCGGCGGCGCCTACCTACGGAAAGTCGGCGGACGGGCGCGAGCGACGGAAAACGGACGGATATAAAAAAAAAAAAAGATTGAAAAAAAAAAAAAAAATCACAAATCAGAGCGTCCACTTCCGTCGGGGAAACGCGGCGCTCGGGGGCATCGGGATAGGGCGAGGAGGTGGGGGGGGGCGGGCGGGCTGGGCGGGGCGGGGGGGCTTAAGAGTCGCAGAAACGGCGGAGCGAGTGCGGATGGTAAACGCGGTAACCGGGCGGCGGCAGTGACCGGTTGTTGAGGGTCTGGCCGCCGTATTTACATATTTCGCCGGAAATGTACGAGAAACCGGTGACGCCGGTGGTGCCGTCGGACGCGGCGCCGCAGCCGGACGGCCGATATCGCCTCTCGCCCGCCGGCGTCGAGGCGAAAAGCTCTAGCTACAGCTCCGTCACCGGTATCGGCTTGTCGTTGCGGTGCGGCATCGTGTTCTGGTGCCGCTGCTGTTGCGGCTGCGGCGGCGGCTGGTACAGATGGTGTTGGCTGTACGTGTTGCCGTGGTGCATCGGCATGGGCGGCGGCGGCGGCGGCGGCGGCTGCGTGGGCGACATCATCATCATCATCATGTGGTGATCGCCGTTGTGCTGCTGCTGCTGCTGCTGCAGATGCTGCTGGAAGTGCTGCAGATGGTGGTGCTGAGGCTTTTGCTGTTGCTGCTGCTGGTGCTGCTGCAGCTGCTGTTGTTGCTGCTGCTGCTGCTGCTGCTGCTGGTGGTGCCCGTGGTTCTGTTGGCCGCCGACGCCGCGGTGCGGCGGGCCCAACGTGCCGCGGTGGTGCTGGCCACCGCCGCCGCCGCCGCCGCCGACCATGTGGTCGCGGTGCGCGCCGGACGGGCCGCGCACGATGAACTCGTCGTCCGAGAATGTCTTCTGGTACTCCAGGTCCTTGCGGCCGGCCGTCTCCTTGTTCCAGAACGTGTTCTTCAGCGAGTGGTGCAGCCGCTTGCGGAACCGGTAGGCCAGCAACAGCATGAGCGCGACGAACGCGACGGTGCAGCCGAACACGGCGCCCACGATGGCCTGCTGGCGCGTGTAGTACTTGGCGCACGACAGGTCGTCGGAGCCGAGCGAGCCGAGCGGCCGGTCCTTGAGCGGCGCGGGGCTGGCGCACGTCACGCGGCTGGTGTTGCGCCGGGCCAGCAGCTCCTTGAGCCACAGCACGGAGCACTCGCACACCAGCGGGTTCTCGGTCAGGTCGATGTGGTGCAGCTCCTGCCACGCGACCATGCCCTCGGCGAACGACGTGAACGCGTTGTTGCGCATGATCAGCGTGCGCAGGTTGGGCAGCCCGACGAACGCGCCGTCCTCCACGGTGGCCAGCTGCTTGTTGCTGCTGAACGTGATGGACTCGACGTTCAGGTTGCCGGCGAACGCGTCGCGGCGCACCGCGGTCAGCTGCGACGCGCCCGACACGTCGACGGAGCGCAGGTTGGCCAGCCCGCGGAACGCGTGCGGCTCCACCGTCGCGAAGTCGTTCTGCCCGGCGCACAGCTCCTCCAGCCGGCCGAGGCCGGACAGCTGCGCGGTGGGTATGGCGGTCAGCCGGTTGTCGGTGAGCACCAGCCGCCGGAGCACGGTGAGCCCGCGGAACGCGTGCGCGCTGACGTTGGCCAGCGCGGCGCCGGTCAGCTCGAGCACGGACAGCCGGCCGAGGCCGGCGAAACAGTCGTCGTCCAGCGACGTGAACGCGTTCAGGCCGATGCGCATCTCGGCCAGGTTGCCCAGGTACTTGAACGACGGCGTGGGCACGGCGCGCAGCTGGTTGTCGTCCATGTACAGCACGCGCAGCCGCGTCAGCCCCTGGAACGCGGCCGGGTCGATGCGCGTGATGCGGTTGGCGCCCAGGTCCAGCTCCTCGAGCTTGGGCAGCGCCGCGAACAGCCGGTCCGGCAGGTCCTCCAGATAGTTGCCGCGCACGCTCAGTATGGTCAGCGACACCAGCCCGACGAACGTCTTGTTGTTCACCGACGAGATCTTGTTGTGGTTCAGGTGCAGCTCGACCAGCTTCTCCTGCGCCTCGAACCCCTTGTTGGGCACGTTCACCAGGTGATTGTGCGACATGTCCACGTACTGCAGCGCCCCGTAGAACTGGAACGACGCGTCCACGATCTTGATGCGGTTGTACATGAGCATCAGCCGCTGGATGGACGGGTTCAGCGTGATCGGGATCACGTCCAGGTTGCCCTCCTTGCACAGCACCACCAGCGTCTCGTCGTCGCACGAACAGTTGGACGGACAGTGGTCCCGCACCACCACGGCGGTCGCGGCCAGCACGACGGCGGCCAGCGCCCACGCGACCGCGACGCGGCGGCAGGTCGCCGACATCGCGGCTACCACGGCGACGACGGCGGCCTTTGTCTCGTAGCTCACGCGGCGGTCCGCGCGACGTCCGTCACCTGAAACACGCGAAAAACAACGTTATTATTTTCAATCGGCATGTGGTTTGAATGCGCGCTTTTTAGCCGACCAAAAGTTTCCGAGCGACGCGTAATTATTTTTTTTCCACTGTTTAAAATTGATACGAGACAATTTATTCTACTTTATTTATCGTGAGCGTTTGCCCGTCGCCCTGCGCCCAGCCGGATTCGAATCTACGCTCCGCCGCCGCCGACGTCCTCGTCGCAGCTGGAGCGGATCCGGAAATTTTTCGCGAAAAGGGAAGGGCGCGATAACGACTACGTTATAATAATATTTTACAACGCTATTATATCGCCGATCGATACTGGAACCGACACGATTTGCGTTTGTAGTTTTGTAACGACAACAAAACGAAAACTCAAATCGACTTACATCACTTGTATTACATACGAGTTGCATACACTCGCGTGTTAATTGTATGCATTATCAATCATGTATACGACGTGCGTATTACACGCGCGACTATTATTACCATAAATTCCCGACCTGCAGCTCATAATATTGGACTATTATTATTGACGGTGAAAAAAAAAAAAAAAACCGTTCTATTTCAAACACGGTTATTAATCAAAAACGATTGAATAATAATGTCTCGTTGTCATCGACATGAATATGGATGAGAAATCTCGGTTTTAGATTTTTCGGGGGCTAACCCGCGCCCTACATCGACCCCGCCATAAGGAACCACGGTCGTGTCGAGTGTTCGGGATTTTATATTTAACATCACACTTCACGTCGCCAGCAGGGGAAACGTTTGAAATAGTATATCGGACGTATTTGTACTTGTAACTCGAAGTAGCGTTCGGAAAAAAAAAATGTCGGTCTCGTAACGTTACACGGTTAACGTAGAAGTCATAAACCACTGTCGCGCGCGATTTTAAGTGCCCCTTTCGTGCCCGTTTAATAAGTGGTAAAATGCAAACGATTTATAAGAAAGAGAGAGAGAGAGAGAAAAACACATCGCGATACGATTTCAACACGCCGGCAGTATTGTCCGCATACAGTATAGATTCAGCAGAATACGCGCATAATACGTTGCGCGGTTATCATTGCAACGTGGTTTTTAATATAATTTTACGACCGTAATACCTATTGTAAATATAGGTACGGGCGTGTGTGAATGTTTGAACATAGGTGATGTTAAATTTACATAAAAAAAAATGTACATTATCTGTGCACAATCGCAATGGCGGCGGCGGCGGCGTTCGCGAGTATTAACGACTTTACAAAATACATTATGTTTTAAAATGCATTAAGGTCAGAGTGTACCGATTTCTATTCAATGACGTTTTATAAAAGGTTTTTCTTTGTTACTGTTTAATGTCAGCAGCAATTGCACGTGTAGAAGAAAAAAAATAAAAATAAACAAATAAAAAATAAAAAATCTAACGAGTAGGCAAATACTCAAAGAGGCGCGAATCAATAACGCGCTTGTATTCGATTTTTTTATTTTTTATTTTTTTCGCTCGCTCGCGCGCGTTAAGTATGTACCGAGAAACACGCGTTGCTAAATAATTATTATCAACCTTTGGACTTTAGTAGAATGTGTCTTTAACCTTATGCCGCCGGTCTTCTAAATCACTTATCGGCGGCGGCGGCGGGCCAAGGTCGCGTCATGTACGTTCCACTGCTGGCGAAACATATTTTTTATACGTACGCCTGTATGGGCAAGAAAATATAATAATTATTGTTTACGCGCGTGTTTATTTTTTAACCCCTCTCTTTCGACCCGTCCGGCGGCGGGGCGGCGGTGCCGTGTACAGACTGCGAAATACCGTTCGCAATAACACACAGTTGATTTATTACGAGACACCCTTTTGGAGAACGCGTTCATGATTGATATATTTACATATTAACGCGCGCCGTCTGCGCGGGCGCGGGAGTCAAGTGAACCGTAAGTAAATTACACGATATAATGTATACACATGCGTATTATACGCACGGCGAAAAGCTATTTAAATTTTTGCTTTTTACGGAATTTCACACACGAGTGCGCGGTTAAGAAGCAACAAAAGCGATTAGTAGAGAGAACTATACGTTTATTATTGTTATACACACACTCTGTTTCGAGCGACGTATCACGATGACTCACGGGGGGAGGGAAACGCGTTGTTATTAAATTTTTTTTCTCATCGGAAATATCGGGGCGGGTTAAAAAACTCGCGCTCACTCGATGTAGTAGTAATAACAATAATAACACGTCAAGGCGGATAGAGCAGTCGGTCATAATGTTTACATAGGGCTTGGCGTCGAGAAGGCGAAATACGATCTCTCCCGGAAAACACCGGATAATAACAGGTACTTAGTGTATGGACAAAAAAAAAAAGAAAAAGAAAAAAATAGGTAATAATAATAAAACGCGGAAGCAGAGAGAATCGAAACTATGCCGACGCGCGAAACCTCGGTCATTGTTGGTTTATTACTGTTTTGTTATATTATAATATACTACACCATGGTTTAGCGGTTTTCTGTTGTTTTTTTTTTCTCAGACGCGCGTTTTTCGCGCACAGGGAATTTATTTATTATCGCTGTTATTACTGTTTTTTTTTTTTTTGCGTATGCGAAATCGTCGGATAATTTTTTTCCGCGATCGGGCGACGTGCAAAATCGTTACGTACGCGACATTAGAAAACGTGCAAACGTTGCAGCGAACGGTTTTTTTTTTCCACTCTCGGAAACAAACGAAACCGCGGCGAAAAGCGATTTCCGTTCCAAGTACAATGTTTTAAACGCGACGTCCAGGGCCGTACGAAACGACGACGTCGCAATATTTATCGTAAAAATAATAACATGATCCGTCGCCGTTCGCATACGGTTTTAAGTTTCATAACGCGCGTTCTTCGAAAACCTTATCGACCGCATGACACAACGATGGAAAACGCGCGCGCGAATGCAATTTTTTTACGACGGCATTGTCTCGACACGCGGCGGCGATATCGCGACCGAGGTTATTTTCAGTCTTATCCGATGGCTCGGCGTGCGCCGCCGTCGACCAGTCGAAGAGAACGGACGTCGTCGGCGCGCGCGCGTAAAATATTATTATGATATTTATTTTATTATTTCCAACGCGGTCGTTTGCGTAGCGTCCGACGTATTATATTAGTTCGTACAACGAGCGATGTCGGGCCTCGGGGGACACCGGCGGATAGGGCATCGTATAAATAGGTAATGATTTACGCGCGCGCGCGATGGAAAGAGAAAATCGAAAAAAAAAATTTTACCGAAATTAAAACCTCGAGAGTATCGTAATAATAACAATAACAATAATAATAAACACCCGCTCTGTAAAATATACTGCGCCGTCTTTCGGCGGCGGCGGCGGCGGCGGGCGGGCGGTGCGCTATGCGATCGGCCCGGAGCGCCGCCGTGCACTCGAACGCGTGTAAAAGGAATTCCGAACGTCCAACAACATTATATTATTACCTATCAATATAATATATAACTCTTATTTCGTCTTGCCAAATAACGCGTTAAATATAACACGTAATGTAACACGATATACCGTACGTAATACGCGCGCGATAAACCGTGCTAACGTCTAACCGGAGCCGAGTGAATTTCCCCTCTCCCGTTCCGAATACATTTTCACGGACTCGAGTTTCTCTCCGACGACGACTGCAACCCTCGCGATCGGTAAAAACTGACTCGAAAAAGGCAAACTATACTGCGATTGGTTTCTCAAAAACAATTTACATTTATGTACCTAACCGTACCATTTCTGCGTTTCGCAGTTTACTTTTAGAAACGTAAATAAAACGCTAGCGACCCGCCGGAACCCCTCTCGCCCTCCGACCGGTGAGAGCGCCGCCGCCGCCGGTCCCGTCGATGCCGAAGACGACCGACCGTCCGAACTGCAGGACCGCGAGACTTGCGGATAATCGCGGATGTGATGAAAAATCGTTTTAACCGCGTGAACTTATGAACTTTGCGGAAGGACCAATACCGCAGCGCCTTAATCGAAAAACGGGCGGGCTTACGCGACTGTTTTGTGCCTGCGGAGAACTGCGTGTTTTACATCGAGCAAATACGCAAAACGCGTCCGAGTGTGCGTCGAAAAAAAGAAGAAAAAAAAACAACCGTTCTGTCTCGTCTCACGATAATATATAGGTCACGCGTCACTACGAACACAACGTTATCGGGAGGGCCGTCGTCCCGAGGGTCTTCGCCTGCGGGCCTCGCGTTTTAATTATTGTTATATTTCACATTGACAACTCGTATCTATACGCATCTACGGCGAACGGGGATACCGCAAAAAAAAAAAAGTCTAGTTAAACCACCGTTTCGTTCGCGCAAGAATAAAAACAAATAATAATAATACCACGGCTGCGTACGATTATTGTGCTTTTCATGTAATATGTATAGCCGATTCCAACACATTAGATCGATTCGAACACGCATATAATAATAATAATACGGGGTCGAACGGAAACGGTCGAAAAACTCGCGCAAAATCGTTTCGGACGTTGATAACGTGTACGTCGCGCGCAAATAGCTCTTCCTGTTCACTTGTCGACGTCGTCGGAAAAGAAATTCGTTTTTTGCGATTTCGTCGCGGCAGCCCCGGAACGTTACGCGTAGGTCGTGACGAAAACGTTCCGAACGCGTCGCCGACGACGGTTTCGTTTCGCCCGGAAAACATATTACTTTTCGTCAAACCCTCAATATCATTATAATACGTTCGCAAACCATTGCCACGTTCGATTTCGACGCTTGTCGTTCGCCGAAACTCTCGACGAGCGCGCGTACCTCTCGAGAACGTTTTCGCTTTTTACCGACGACGTGTAACGCATTCGGCGCAACCTACAAACGTCTCGTCCGCAGTTGTATTCCACTTCGAGCGCATGCCGACGACGACGACGACGGAGGAGGAGGAATAATAGTATCTCTCGCAAAAGTTTATTGGACCGCGCAAACGCTTCATTATCCGTAAAGTTTTTGGACGTATTCGGGCGAACACTATCGTTAAGTAGGTCGTACCCACCGCGCCGTGTAGGTATTATACCGCGCCGTACGGTAATCGTAGTAATTTTTTTTTTTCCCTTTTATTAGAATCATAACAACACGATACGCTTTTCTTTTCTTTTCTTTTTTTTATTAAAACGATTATATCCATCTCTTATGAGCTAAGCTACTTGTGCCACAGACGGAGGAGAGTGGGTAATTAAATTACAATTTTATACACGCGTAGAAAATTAAATAAAAAACCAATTAATTATTGCGATATTAAGTAAAAAATTTTATAGTACAAAAAAAAAAAGTTAAGTTATTATAATTCTAGACATTTTTATAGATAAATAAATAATACTTTTGAAATTATACTTTGATTACGATGAATTTCTTTCTTTTTTTTTTTTTTTTTAACTAAAACGGCAAAGTATTAAAAAAAACGTACGTCCCAAATATAGTCAACGAATGATTGACCAAATTGTTCAAGAGCACACTTAAAAGGAACATCATAAATTATTCTATTCGTTCTTTTATTTTCGAAAAAATCACCTCTGATAAAACATTTAAATACGACACAAAAGAGCTATTTTTTCGTATAAGTATTTCACCGGCACTGAAATCCCGGCAGCTTTGCCTTAACCGTCCTATGAGGTACAATAATTATCATTCAGACAGACTAGGACTGCATTATTTCGGTTCATTTCGAGCGCGTTTAAAATATTTCTCAGGAAATCTTATGACGCGTACGTGGGACGGAGGACTGTATTGTTATGTTGTAAAAAGGGTTGTAAAATAACACTACCCCCATACATGTATGTATATGATAGGGAAGTTTTTTTTTGTCCGTGGCTTATAACTAGGAGGAATCTACAGCGGAGGGTAAACAGCGGCACCCGGACCCAGACGATCGGGTGGGTCGTGGACGATAAATCGTTGTCAGTTTTATCTGACAAAAAAGTTTATCTGTAATGCTGCGACCGAAGCGTAAAACGAAGTTTTTCAAAATTAAATGAAAAATCGTTGACATTTCCAAAAATCGGGTTTGACGTTCATTTTTTGTTTCTTTTTTTTCCCCTCGGTAATTTGTTAAAAACTGCATATTCGCAGACATAATATAGTGTATGCGAGTAGACTTGTAAAATGTTCCGAATCTATGCGGAGGCGGGCGGACCTTTGAAAATAAATAAATAATCGCGTTACGAGCAGAGTTTAGGACGTCGGTCATGGCTCCCGGCCCCGAATTTTTAAGCCACGCCACTTTGTATTATTATATGTATAAATATATGAATAATATTGGACGATAAAACGCGCGCTGTTTGTGTTCGATTTACTATAATACAATAAAAATGTGTACGCCGCACTATATCGCGATAAAACGGAAGATAAGAAGAAAGCTTATACGGATTTCTTTGTTCGCCGAGAGCGCCTTATTTTTATTATATAAAAACTAAAAGCCGCCGCCGCCGGTATACCGTACATATAATATACGAGTATACGAGTATAATCAATATTATCATTAAAACATTTATCGTGAGATTTTTTTAAATTATCAAAAAACACCTGTCGGTCAACAAATCATTACCGATAAGGTATTGTGTTCTGTATATTTTGTAATCTTCTATACCATAAGTTGCTATATTACGCGCTGATTCGCAATATCGTATACGCGATCGAAAAGTTTGCGAAAACACGTCACAGAAAATGTAGTATTTTAGTTCACGCGACGACGAACGTCAGACCTTTGACGAGAGCCGCTCACGTTTTCCAACCCGCGTTAAGTGATACGGGACGCGATGGATTTAGACCCATGTAGATGGTTAAAGCGAATTCCCGCGGGACGAGTAAAAACACCCCCTTTGAAATTAAGAAGATTTGTAAGGAAATAATTTTTTTTTTCACTTCTCTCTCCCACTCGCGTTTTCTCCCTTACCCTCTGTCGTACTTCCAGAGACCGCATGCAGCCGCGCACCACTTCGCGCACAGACTTTTACATTACAAATATACATATTATATATACGTATATATATATATGCAGATAAAGGACTCCATCGGTTGAAACTTTATATTTTCATTATTTTCTCGGTCGGCAAACAACAGATATAAATGAAAACCGCTCATAAATAAATTTTAATGTACGCCGCAACGCGTGCAGAGCACACTAAATTATAAATACACTGTTTGTCACGAGATAAATAAGTTTATAGATTTTTCGGAAACACGAAAAAACGAGCATCAAAACACAGTTCATATTAGAACCGTTCCGGGCGGCGCGGCGGCGCGGCGTTTTGATTTTGACACTTTATACGTCTTCTTCGGCAACAACGACAATATCAAATACGAAACGGAACCACGCGCGACCTCTCGTATAAATCCAAAGCACGTATAAATAATATACGTATATTACGGAGTGTGATAACGGTGTACGTATACTTTTGGCGTGAATAAACGGCCCACGCACACTACCGCTCGGACGAGCGCGGCGTGGTGTGAACTCGCCAGTAATTCGGCCGCAGACGCGTGCGCAAATATATAATATTATCATAATAATAATAATAATAATAATAATGATATTATACACGCGTTCGCACGCGTAATGTAATGGTAATCGCGTAGCAAATAATTCGAGTCGCATATAGCGCTCGCTGCATCTGTTTTAATGTTTTATCGTTATTTAACACAATAGTGTATTATTATTTATATTATTCCGACCGGGAATACGCAGCGCCGACGTCGTCGCACACACAGGGGCGGAAAACGAACGCCGACGGAATAACCCGAAAACATAAATCCTACGGCGCACGCGCGCATAAATTAATTAAAAACGTACGATAAATTTTAATAATATTATAACGTAGTTGTTCGGGCTCGGTGTTTTTTTCTTCTCTCCCTCCCCCCCCCCCCCTCTTTCCCCGTCACCGTCGATCAAACCGCCAACTTTTTTCGCGTGCACAATAATTATACATGTATATATATTTAATATGTGCACCACATTGCGCTGTTCGCGACGATCATAAAATCAAACACCGCTGCCTTCGGTGAAGGTATATAATATAATAATAATATACGCCGCAGCGGCGTGCAAACGCTAGATGAATGACACGACGGGGGAGGGGGCACGAAATTTGATCTATATATAATATATATTATTATACACGCGTAAAATGATTATTATCGTTGTGTTCTGGCGAGTGGTTCATTCACCTTTTCTCTCTCTCTCTCTCTCTCTCTCTCTGTCTGTGTCTGTGTCTATCTCATGACCCGACAGAGATCGAGACGGTAATAAAATTAATTACGTAATATCATTTTTTTAATAAAACACTAATCTACTACGGCGTTGCAATATAATTTTACATTTTTTAACCGTTACACGTATTCGTCATCGAATAAGACCGTCTCGATAATGTTCTCGACGATTTCCGTTCGTAGATAAAGCGAAATATGTTTCGTTTGTTTTTGTTAATTTGTTTTATCGACATTCTTATAATAGCCAAATAATGCTTTGTCTTGAGAATATTATGAATAATAGGTCTACTGTATTTTTTTTTCTTTACATTTTTAATCTCGCTTATTCGGCCAAGTGTAGTGAAAAAAAAAAAAAAAACGGCGAATAAGCGAGTTATATAAAATTCGTTCGAGATATTATTTTTATTCAATTCCATCTGATAATATTTTTTTTAAAGGGACATTTCGATTTGATTACACAATACGAATCAGTATTAGCCGGCTTCATCAATATTTATTTATTATTATTATTATTATTATTTTTTATCTTTAATTCTTTGTATAATCTCTCTTTTTTCCTTTCAGCCGTTTAATCCTTACAGGGGGAGTCATTCATCAGAGAACGCTGTTATTATATTATTTTAAGGGTAGCAATCCTATTGTCGTAGAGAATTTGTGTCAAAAAGGATTTGAATAAGCATCATACAAACGGAGGGATTTCGCAATACATACAACCTCTCTGTGTTTATTTGTTTAATATAATATCATTATTTATTTTAGGAAGTGTTTTTTTTAAATTTTTTTTATTTATCACAACTCTAACAGTCTTGGCGGTTTTTCTTTCTTTCTTTTTTTTTTTAATTTATGTTTCGTCCTACACATTTTCTTACGGGCGATGAATATTTATACATAATAATAATATATTCGATAGTAGCGAAATCGAGAAAAACTATAATAAATTCAGGCGGATATCGCGGCGTTTAACACGAAAACGACAACGTATTGAAGTAACGTGTAAGTACGGCCGTTTAAGTACGAATTCGTAAAATGTCATCGAAAAATCATCGGTCGTTTAATTACGCGACGATCGTTCGCCGGAACGGACGTATTATAATTAACTCGCGCGTACACACACACACACACACGATGGTCACCTGCAATATAAGCAGTCGATCGTATAAAATAATATGCTTTACCGCGGCGTCGCAGTGCGCCTACTATTGAGCTTTATTGTCGGTTTTGTATTGTTTGCCTTTTTCCAAACGTGTAAAACACGCGAGTAATTTGGAAAAAAAAAAAAAACGGTTTTCATTTATCGTTCAATAATAAATTACTTAAACCGCAGTCGGTCTTTAATTAGAAACGTTCCCACACCGCAACACATACAGACGACGTCTAACAGGTATGTGTGTAGTACGCCTGTACGGGCTGTAAAAAATTTGCGCGTAACGATGTATAAACGGTTCTGTCGTCGAGCCGAATGACGGGCAATAAACACGAGCGAGCGCGCGCGCGCGCGCGCGCGCAAACGTACGTACGAGTACGGGGGAACGAAAAACAACGAAAAAAAAAAAAAAAAAGAAAGGAAAAAGTAAATAAAAATCAGTCAAAATCCATTCGTCAGTCGATTTATTATTCACCAGACGTTCGATTTATGTACACGACGCGGCGCAACGCACACGGGCGCACTCGCGTGTATAATATATTATTGTATATATACACGTTCACCGTACACACACACACACACACACGGTGTCCTATATTTTATAATACACGCGACTGTCGTCGGCCCCGACGGTTTGTTCGGCGTCGGCGGCGGGCAGGTGTACGACGGGACCGTCGTGCTTGCGTCTCGCGGGGATAAGTGAATTGTCCTGTTTCTTCGAACCGCTCTCCGGCACCGGTAGGAAGAAAGAAAGAAAAGAAAAATCCCCGAGACCAAGACGCCGCAGGTCGCAGAGAACCTTTTCCCCGCGGGTTTTGCAAGTTTAATCTGCACCGTCCGGCCGCCAAAAAGCCCGTGAAACGCGCAACCCGCTCGACCTAAATCTCGGCGGCTCGAGCGCGTCGCGAGTCCGTCGTTTTCGTGCGACAGTATTTTGATTTAACGCCGACGGGCAAACGGTTGAAATATGAAATACGTGAATCGCGCCCGCAGCGACGACAGACGAATTAAAAACGTCACGTCTCCCCCCCCCCACCCCCTGTATCAATTGTCGACTTTCGTTTGTCCCGCGCAGACGACGTTCGAAATTAGAGTCGTATAATGTAATATCAACGAGCACGAGACAGAGTACCTACCTACGTACGTTTTCCAGGAAAATACGAATAAAATAATAACGGGGGAAAAAATCAGAAAAACTTTATCGAAAACCCTAGTTCGGAGTGTTTTACCGAATGGCGAGAGCGCAGGACACAACGCGGGAGGGCCAAAAGTTAACATTAAACTTGCAGCGTTCAAAGTGTACATAGGTGATGTTACACTGAAAATAGAATACGTTATTTCGAAAATCGATGACGAAGTCTTCCGAGAAGCTAAAAAAAGAAATCAAAAGTTTACCGAAAACTCGGCAGAAGGACCGAAACGGTCGGACAACGCCCTTGTCGACGAGGCAGTTCCTCGTGCCGAATAATTCCAAGGGATAGAGGAAGAGGACCTCCTCTTTCTCTCTCTCTCTCTCTCTCTCTCTCTCTCTCTCTCTCTCTCTCTCTCTCGAGTTATTGCGGATAATCGATACGACGTGTCATTCGGTACGTCATTTGGCGAGCGAAAATCAACGGAAGGACGGAGAGCAAACGGCCGACGACGGCCCCGTTAAAAGAAAAGGAAAACGTGTGTCTACTCCGAGATCGCTGAAGCTATACACCGCCGCAGTACACCGATAAAACGTATTTTACTTAATTAATTCGAACACGTTGTTAAAATAATCCCTCTCGCCCGGCCCTGCAGCTCGCTCTCGTCGTCGACGTAAGAGCACACCCGTATAAATAAGTGTGTAAAAATATATGTGCGAGCAGAAACTCGCGGCGGAATACAAAATTTTCACGGAAAGACGTTTTTTTTGCTTATTTTTATACCGCGACACGCGCGTTATATATATATATATGTGTTATATTATATTATATTATATATGGGGTGCACGCCTGAGAGCTACGACACGGCATATGTATTATACATAATTTATGTACGTCGCGTGCAACGTATACACGCGTGTAACACGGACGACGATTGACGGCTCTCTTAACCCGGTAACGGGTATCAAAAGCGGAGAGAGAGACCGCCGCCGACGCGCGCGATTGGACCGCGATTTCCGCGGAGTTGACCTACTTGAATACACTAAAAAAAAACCGCGGCGACGTACGCCGCGGGACTGCTAATAACGAGCGCGTATATTATATTTTTACACAACGCGTTCGGACGGATTTCGTCAAGACGAATTCGCACGGATTTATTTACGATCCCGGACGGGCGACAATAATTACTCGGGCGACGACGTTTTCTTTTCGCCAATTACATATTCGCTTCCTTCTCGGGACAAATTGCTTTTTCCAGACATATTTTCGCTTCGAACGCTTCACAAAGCAATTCGTTTTTAAATAAATACGCGTATATATATATATACAATATATACACGTATATGTTGTACATAGTGTTCGGTGCCGAAACAACAACAAATCTTTTTTGGCTTTTGTCGTTTTCGAATTACACGCCCAGACGTCAGACGAATCCATTCGAATAGTAATTTTTCTGAAAGCCCTCCGCTTAGACCAGGAATACACAAACGATATAATTTATAAAGACAGGACGAAAAAACCTTTGCGCGGCGCCGCCGCCGCCGACTTTTGAATTTTAACAATATTCTCGGAGCGCCAAGACAAATATATACGATCCTATTGTCGGCTTTGTTTTGCGTGCTTATAAATATGCAAAACTTTATGTTTATTATATGTAATTATCATAATTATATATTCTAGCAGTGATTCACTCGGAGACTCGTTTGGTCCGCTGCAGCGAGCGCCCCCGTACGGCTGTACATCTACTCATAAATACACTCGTAATCCTTTCGCACCGTGTATAGATATACAATATTATTGACGAATTCGCATTCCAAAAACGTTAACAATAATAATATTATTATTATATTGTTTTGAAAATAAACGGCGCACAGTTGAATTTGCTGGTAAAACTTTTCACTTTTCAAACGGAAAACGCAGTGAAAGAATCGCGAGTAGGAAACGTTAACAAAAAATAAAAAATATGACCAACGTCACCCCAAACACACGCACACATACGCGTGTACAACGTATATATAGATAAAAGCATAAAAAAAAAAAAAAAAAAACGAAATCGCATAGTTTCGCAACTACGGTTTGTTCGTCGGTCAAATGTGTATACACACACACGAACACGCGCTCGCGACAGAACTATACGAGTATACGTACGTTTATAGTCGCGGAATATCGATTGTTTGTTCGGACGGAATGCGCGTTTAAAAGCGAAAAAAAAAAACAAAAATCATCTACAATTTATACGACGGGTCTCGGTATAAAATACAAAACGAGTGCTCGAGGTAAAATTCAATTCGGCGGGTCTGCAGCGGGCCCGACGAGACTGAGAACGGACCGGGGGGGGGGGGGGGCGACGATATAGTATCGACGACAATACACGGTTTGGCGCGGTCCCAAGTCTGCGCGAATAATATACAAAACGATACGTACGTGTGTAAGACGCGAGCGAGTTTCGATCCGCCGCGGCCGGTTCAAAATAATAACGTATTGTGATTGCGTTATCCGCCCGCACGTGTGCGTTATACGACTCGTCCGAGTACGCGGTGTTTTCGCGTGCGGGTTTTTTTCTTCTTCTTTCTTTTAATTAATTCCGGTCGCGATGCAGAACGAATTCCGGCCGTTTCGCACGGTTTGATTTTTCGTGCGTCGCCGCCGGATTGTCATCGGGTACGCGCGCGTTGTATACCGACCGCGCAGACACGACGAATGGTATCATAATGTACTCGTATTATGCCCACGCCGCCGCCGCGGACGCTCGGACCGAATGCGCGCACACAAAACACGACGATCGCGCACGTCGTTGTGGCGCACGAGGTTTGCGAAAACGTTCTTTTTTCACACACCGAATTCCGTCGACGACGGTCGTGGCGGAAAAAAAAAACCGCGATAAAATTAATAATATTCGCGTGGGTCGCGAGGACACGAGGACGTGCGGGATTGCGCGGCGCGTTGCTCGTCGGAATTTCGACTCGACGAGCGTATGCAGATTGTATTTCGTACGCGGGGGCGCGTTCGATAATCGATCGGCGCGGATCCGAAAAGTCACTCTGCCGCGCGCCACGTGCAATCGCGATCGAAACGCATACGCGGAGCACGTGAAACGCGTAAATAAATACTCGGAGACGCGAGCGGCAAATAATAACAAAGGGCATATCGTACGAATAAATGTTATTATTATTTTTTTATAGCTCTTAGCGGCTTCAATCCAACTTCACCACGATCTTCAGAGTCTTTTGGTCTCGTGAATCTTGTCCATCTCGTTTCATCATGTCTGTCCGTTTTCCGGACAAGGTCCTTATCGCAGATTTTCTTCCGATTTTTCCGCCCACCCTTGGCACATAACATATTTTTGATACTTGGTGGCTCGTTCTGTACGATTCGTCTAATTCCGAATCATTTCTTCTTTCCTATTCTCCCGTAATCGGATTCCTTGTGTTGGTCTTGTGGATCTTTCTTTCAAAATACAACGACTGATTTTCGTCACACTTGGTTGTTGACCACGTTTGGCATAATATATTACTATGCGCTTATATATTATACTGTCATAACACGCACGAGAGAAACATCTCGTCCGGCTCTGCGCTCGTGTTTGCCGTAGACCGCGTATCGTATTTTTATTCTGTCGGTATCGAGTTGCAGTTTCTCGCGCGTATCCAACTCGCACCGCAGACTGTTCCGGAAAAGACGGACGTACGGAGACTTTCGCGTCCGCTACAAAAGAGACACGTCGCACGCGTTTCGAACACTCGCGATGAACACTCGTTTATGCAAACGAACGACAAAAAAAAAAGGAAACGGTTCTCGTAAGAATCCACAATATTATACGTGTAACGTACGGTATACGACGGCAATGTAATGTTGTATAATTAATGGCTTATCATACTACTGGGTCACACGACGATTATCGCCGTTACGCGTTCGCGTTTTTATCGTCTCGGATCGTATAAATACGCCGCGTCCCCGGGATACGGTACGATACGTTTTGTTATATATTTATACATGTTTCGCAACATCATATTATGCGAGAGGAATATTTTTGAAAAATAATGCGACGCGGAATCGTGCGAAAAACATGTACGACGCGTGTAACGTGCCCGTGTATAAATAATGTACTCGTACCACGTGACGTTTTCCCTGATATTATCGCTCGGTGTCCGACGGGGTGCACTGCGAATCGAAAATTACACACGCCGACGACGACGGCCTGCTGTTTGCGGGGTGTCGTTCGTCGCTCCGCCCGTGGCGTTTTTTTTTCCCATCAAAACGATAGTCTAGAAATCCGCCCGAATTCGCGATGTCACCACTACGTCGTTAAAAAAATCTATACATAAATATATAGTCGATTCGTGGCCTTGATTTTCGTTGAAAACCTCTTGTAGTGAGAGCTGAGAGTTATTTGAAAAAATAAATCGAAATCTTGCGAGTGCGTATATTATTATATACCGACGAAGTATCTGTTTTTGTTGATTTTCATCAAATTGTGATTTCATGAATTTGGGCGTTTCAGGTTCTATATGTTTGTCCAAAAAAAAAAAAATGTAGGTAAATGCGGCCCTAATTTGAAAGTAATAATTGGGAAAAAATATATATGTGTTTTGAAAATATTTAAAAAAAATAAATAATCATTAGTTAGAACAAACGTGGCGAGCGGATTCGATAGGTACCTCGAGAGCTAACACAGGCAAAACATGTGTAAAACGTGTAGATGTGGGAGAATGTGACTTTGAAAAACGAACTTTGAAAAAGTCAGTATTTTTATTTATAAATATATAATAATATGTATTTATAAAAATTAAATACACACATCGCGTTGAAAACTGTAAGATATTACTACTTGAAAAACTGTTTGAATCGATAAAAGCGTGAAGAATATTTGATCGGCGTCGAAAACAAAAAATCGTTTGATCCGTTTGGGAAAATGAAAAAAAAAAACAAAAAAACCGAGTCTTAAAAATATTGAAAGAAAGTAATTTTTATTCGCGTTTTTTTATTTCTCGATTAAGAAATGCAATCACCACGCGGCGGCGTTTATAATTTTATCGATTCGAACGTTTTCTTTCTTTCTTTCTTTCTAACTTTCATCAATATTATTACGAAAATTATTACCGGGCGATATGTGTTAAACTTTTTTTTCGTTTTTGATAAAAGTTTGATTTTTCGCCGCGCACCAACAAAACAATAATAATAATAATAATAAAATAAATTTATCGTACGTCGAAAACGACGACCGCGCTCGCGCCGTGTTGGTAAACCAAACAAAGATTTATAGTTCGGTCTGCCGTGTAAACGCAAAGTGTACAGAAACTGTCGAGCCGCAGACATCACCCTGTACACACGAGCGCGCGCGCGCGCGTGTAATATTTTAGGAGACTGCGGAGAAGGAAGGAGAGGCGTGACCGGATCCCCGCGCGGCCGACCGCGGCGGCGGAATCGCGGTTAATGCCGAGAGCATCGCTCGTGCACGCGCGTCGCGCCGCGGCACACACACACACACACAGTTCTTTCTCCCGGTTTTTATTTTCTCCGGCCGCCCTCCGCTCTACCGCGGCGCGCGTCGCCCGCGTTTCGTGCGCGCGCGCGCTCGCGAGCGGGGGACCGACAAACGCGACCGGACCGACCTCGGACGGACGGGCGGCAGCTGCGTTATTATTATTATTAAATGCACACACACGGCGTTATGTCTCGTATTGTAAACGTGTATAATTCCAGTGAAATATCGTAAACGCGCGCGTTATTTGTCGCGTGATAGAAATCTAGACGCGTTTCCGTCGGCCCCGCGTAACAGCGATAACAATGAATCCCCCTCGGCTCGATTTTAGGGATTATACAGTAGAAGCCGCTAGTTAGAAACGCGGATAATTTTCATATACGCGTGTCGACATTTTTTACCTTAAAGTTCAAAAGCGTTCCGAATACTGGAGGCTTCTACACGTTGCGCGCGCGACGCACGAGTGTCGCGATAATGACCACGGGGTCGCCGGTATCGCCGACAGTGCGTTTGTTTAACGAATTTTCACGACCAAAACACGTTTTATTCTAAACAAACGGTCAATTTATCGTGGTATGGATCCTGCGGTATTATTTCGTCGTTTTTATTAAATATAAATCCTAATGCTGTCTATCGCCTGCAGTATTAAACGCGATAGACATGGACGATAAGCACAAAGTCGTAATTTATTTCTAAAGAATCGTGAGTTTCAAGAGAGATATATAATATCGAATCGAATTTGAAACATTTTTAATACCGGCACAATCATTAATCAGAGAAGCGAGAATAAGTTTATTCTATAAATCGAAATATAATATCGTGTTGTAAGACCGAGTTCAAACTTTATATAGTGCTTACTATTTTTCCAAGAAACTTTTTGGAACTAATAAATATGCATTTTTATATTTTATATCGAATGGCGATAATATTACGTAGACATCGCTCTTTGATTCACTAATTATTATTATTGTTTGCACGATTAACAATATTTTTCTTTGAAAATTCTATCGACTAGGCAACGGAATATACATATATTTTTCACTGGGCGAAATTCGCGTCGCCTGGGCTACCGGTTTAAAAAAATCCACTTGGCTCGTCGGACGGACGAAAGACGACCGGAATAATCTGGCGATATTATTTGTATACGTCTACGCGCGATTCCACAAACGACGAGCGAGCGCCGCCGGTAAACGGCCGAGAGACGAATATTCCGAAACTTTTTCGCGAAATTCCCTCCGGCACGGCGGCGAACCGAAATGGAATACCCGCGCGCAGGTATGCATCGCGTAACCACCTCTGGGGACTGAGTCTCGGCATGAAAATAAGTAGGGAAAAAAAGAAAGAAAAAAAGCGCGTCCGACAAACGACGACGCGATCGATACGGCGATTACGTAACGTAACGATCATCGGCTGAAACGTCGGCGGCGAGCACGGGGGTGGAAATAAAAACAATCGTTCGGGCCGAATCGAAAACAAAAGGGGCAAACGCCGCCGCCGCGGTGATCTCTAATTTTACGCCGTTTCGCGCGGCAGACGGCACACGGCCTTATAATATCAGAAATAATGCGCGACGACGGGAGGAGATTTTCGGGCTGACGACGACCGCGCCGCCGCCGCGCAGGATTTTTTTTTTTTCTCCCGTGTTGATTTATGACCGTAATATTGAGTATCAGTGTACACACGAGATAACGGTAAACGCGTCGCACCGTATATTATATATTATATACGAGTTTAATGAGAAAAACGATAGGGCAAAGCGAACACCGCCGGCCTTGGAGGTGGCGAACGTTGATATCGGGTCAACCTCGTCGGTGTTAAATTATTTTTACTATTATTATTATGTTTTATTAAGGGGGACGAAACGAATGGATTCCGCGCCCGGCCGCGCGGAACGACGATAATATACGAATATCGTATATTACATACACCTACACGGTGACGCTACCGGATTTACGACATCGGATTCGGTTTTATATTGCTACTGTATATGCGCTTTACACGTACGTGGACGATAATCATAATTATTCCGATTTGACGATCACAACAACAGACTAATTAATAATAATACGTGACGATGCGACTGCAAAGCGCCGCGTGCACCGCACGGCGAACGTGCGCGCCCGAAATGGCCATACTACGAGCGCGCGAGTGTGTGTGTGCGTGTGTGACGTCGTTTTTGACGCGGGTTTTCGTAATTTATGGAAAACAGCAGTAAAATAAAAAAAAAAAAATTACTTGAAAGTTTCCTTTTTCGACTCGAAGCGCGACGGACGAGACGACGACGTCGGAAACGGCAAAAACAACAGCGCGAGAGAGGAAAACAATTGAGATTGCTAGTTTTTTTTTCTTTTTTTTTTTTTTTTTGCATTCAAACGAAATGAATAATGGTTTTAATTGTCATTTAATAGTTTGAGCGGCGGCGTTTTGTTTAAACCGTTTGTTATTTATTTTATACGTCCCACTCGACGATGTAAATGTAATAAAAGAATATTCATCAGACGCGTCATTACGTTTTAATGCTCGTCACTTTAGCGTTTGAATTTTTACAGTTGCGCCTGCTGTTTTCGAGTCAATTTTGCATAGGCGTTTTTTTCGAGAGAGAGAGCGAGAGAGAGAGTGAGAGAGAAGTCGCGCCGGGGAAGGTCTCGTCCTTGGAAACGTGTCGTCATCGGCGATGAGATTCGTATTTTGTTCGCCGCGTGTGTACACAAACACACACAAATATATTAATAATTATTATTATGTAATACGAAAAATATATATTTCGTTTTCCGGAATCTCGCCGCTGCAGGTACTTTAATTATTACTTTCCAAACATTCGCCGGAGCCAAAATAACGAAACGCGGCGTGTTACCGTGTTACACGTCTTGAATACTAATAATAATATAATCCGAAGAATTTTGATTGGTTTTAAATACATCGAACCGACTCTAATAAATATGTTAATGTTAGAATGTTTTATTAATTTTTCCTCCTCTCGACTCTTTACGCCCATGCAGTTGTAATAATTATGACGTACCCAATTTTAGACGAGATAAAAAATTCCACAGCGCAAACAAGCGACATCGTAACATCCAAGACGGCAGTATCGTGCGCGCAGTGTGTGTATAATAATATAATATTATTGTGTTTGTACAATGATTACGCATTGTTTTAATTATCTACCGCGACATATTATTGTTTCGCCGTGAACGTCGCGAGAGAGAGAGAGAGAGAGAGAGAGAAAAAAATAATAAAAAAAAATAAAAAACCGCGGCAGCGCGCGCCTTCTCAAAAGGAATGGAATTACGTTAATGCTCGAGCGCGCGCGCACGGCGGAGAATACAATACAATATGATATTTTATTGTACGTATTCAATTTTACACGCGATTCGAAATAGAATATCGACGGAATATTAGTTTAATTTTCATTTCATGTCGACAACGGGAGAAAAAAGGGAAAAAAAGAGAAAAACGGGGTAGACAATCGAAAAGAATGTACCGAAGAATGCGGTTATTAAAACCTAATGGAATTTTACGGTTCACGACTTTTGCGGCGTTTAAGCGTTTGTCCAAATTGATCTATAGAAATGCTGGCTCGCGAAAACTTCGACGGCGGCGAGTTTACTTCTTTTGACTGGTATTAGTTTTAAAACTTTTCGCGAGGCGAAATTCGGGAGAAGATTACTGCTTTTTGAAAACTATCGTTTATCCGATAATTTCGTTATTCGCGGGCCTTTGCCGCGTCGCGTCGTCGACGGCGGCGGCGGAGGCGAATCGGGCGATATTTTTTAAGCAATATACAATCTATACGTTATATATATATATATAATATATAAACGAGTGTGCACCGTACGGCGACGTCGTTATCGCACTTTGCCGGCGGAATACGTGTCAAACGACCAAAAGTATAGTGTTTTCGCCGCCACGAGTCGCAGTCATTTTCTCGCGTTTTTTTTCCTTCTTTTTTACACCCGTTCTTTCTTCAGCTCTCGGAAAACATTTCGACGGGGGAAAAAATCCGTCCAAGGTGTTTCGCAGTTGGACGTTTACCAAATGTTCGATCCCCGATGCGGTTTTTTTCCACCACCGGCCCGAATTAACGCCCAAACAAAAAGACTCTTCCTTTTGTGTGTACGCGACACCTTTACGAGCGAAATTAAATTTGGACCCATCAAGTGTACATATATATATATATATATTATACACACAGTGCGCATTGTTATACAATGCCAAGTAGGCGTTTGTATACGAACACGAAAACCTATAGAAAAAACCCAAACACCAGCTGCAAGATTTTGCAGGGACGACTTATTTTATTTTTTTTTCCAAAACCGTATTGTGTATTCACCATTGTGCGTTATTATACGCGCGTATTATTGATATACGACGCGTCCGGCATAAACGTTTCATCGGAGTCCCACCGCGACGATCCACATATATATATATACTATTATTGTTATTATTGTTATTGTTATTATTGTTATTATTATCGTCAAAATATACAAACACACACATGCCAACGTATGATGTTTAAGACGACGATGATAAACACGTTAGCGGCGAAATTTCAAGTGCACCCGTTACACGTCATTTGAGTGGGCCATCGACGATTTTAAAGCAGTTGACATTTTCGTTCGTCCTAAAAGCGTCAAAAGCGTACTCTCTGCAGAGAAATACGCAGAACACATGCTCGGGCTTGAAAATCGGTAAGGCGATGTATTAGTTTCGGTTTTCCAAAAATATTTGACGGCGAAATAATCGAACCCAATGGTTTTCATTACAATGCCCCGCGAACGAAACATGTAAAACAAAACGTTTTAATATTTCATCATTATTACATTTTGTTTTCGAACAATTCATACGTATTTTATTTTTTTTATTTTTTTATTATCAACGCTCGTATATCGCGTATTACTACTAGCCGCCTATTACAATAATATACGTCTACTACAATGTCCTCAGAGTAGTGTTTACGAGAAAACTCGAGCCCATATCGTTGTACACACCATACGTGTTGTACCTGTGGCGACGCGTAATAAATTCGAGACATTGTAATTCGACGCGACGCGCGCGTGGAAACGATATTATCGTCTCGCGAGGCAATGTCAATATTTTCCTACGGACCGAGCCGTGTAAAAACCGTAGCCGATTAAAACGCGACAGCCAATAAAGTCTTCGCGGCTCCGCCGTCACGTAATACTCGTAAAACGCAAATAAAAAAATAAAAATAAACCCGAGTAGTATAAAAATGCACACGGCAACAGCGTGCGATAAACGTCAATTACTAGAACAACGGTGTGTAACAATATCGCCTCGGCATATTGTAATGTACGCCTACGGCAGTTTCGCGGATAGACACATCGTGTTATTGTTATTATCGTTATTTTATTGCACACGCAGGGGTACACCTATGTATACACGCTCTGCGACGACATATTACCGACGTATTCCGCCGTCACGTTTGAGGTTTGGTCCGTAAGGCGAGGCGCTGAATTACCACTCGCGACGTCTTCGCAACACGATAAAATACATAATACTATTATGAGTGTGACGAATCAATTCTCGCGTCGACGCGTTATCGTCGCGATTTCAACGACGACCGGGCGACATACGACGTCCCTCCTCGTTTGTAAGTAAAAAAGTAAAAAAGTTGAGTGTAAAATTTGGATTTTAGAATATTTATAGGTTGACTAGCGACCGCTACCGGTTAGGTAAACGAGAAGACAGTTTCGCTGTGCCCCCATCCTCCCCGAAAACAATCGAAAATTCTCCGTGAACACGATTGCGGTAGTTAAAAAATAATGAACTTTCGGTACGTTTTAGATGGCGCAGTGACGCTCATCGTCGCACACCGCGGCACTATAATATACTATTATAATAGACATATGTATATACGCTACACCAACTATGTGGGGGCTTACCGAAATCGGGTTTTTTTTTTCTTTACTATTCAGTCCTCGACGTCGGTTTCGTCGGTTAATTCACCATGTCGTTAATACGTTTTCACAAACATTGTTGAAACACGAGTAGCTGTAATTCGATAATAATGATATTTATTCGCATTGCAACTAATACGAGTACTGCTGCTGATGATACCGTAATATGATTTACACGTTACGTACACCTAGGGCGACGTGAGAGGAATGAACCCTTCTTATTCGTACTCGCTGAAAATAGGTTTTTATAAAAATAATGATTTGATTAATCGCGTGTTTTCTTATCATTGGTCCAAACGACGAACAACAACAAAAAAAAAAACACCCTTCCGGCAAAAAAAAGGTTTTTTTTTATCTCTATAACAAAATGTGAAATATACGCTTCGCAAAAAAAAATCCCGACTATATTACGTAATATATATGTGCAGTGCATTACGCTTCACTCGACTTAAATTTGACTTTATCAAATGTATAGCCGAAGCAGCAACAGCAGTAACATCTTAAAGAAAAATCCCGAGGCACCCCGATGGGCTGCACAAACTACTATAATATTTAGAGTCACGCTAAGGAGGAGGGATGGTTTCGAGGGTTAAACCGCTCCTATAAACCATCTATTTCGTTTCGTTTTTTTTTTTTTTTATAAAAATATAAAGTATCACTCGTATACTCACAAATACAAGACAAGTGTAATATTTCGATGTTTCCGACAGTATTAGACGCTCGTGTTATAGAAATAATTTTCGTCACGGAATTTATTACGGGTAATGTTTCAGGCTAAAGTAATTTATCGCGAACAATTTACACACATCATTATTTCGAAATGGATGAAAAATAATAATCAAAAAAAAAAAAAACAATCGACTGCTGCCTCCGCGTCGCGTGTCTACGCTCGCGCGTACGACGCATGTGAAAATTGTTATTCCACCGGCGCCGAAATAATGAAAATTGACGCTTATATTTTCAAAAATTTGACTCTACTGTCGTTCGTTGTTGTGTGTGTGTGTGTGTGTGTGTCATGTCGACGAAGTAATATCGAACGCAAACTCGTACGTATCGCGGAGGAGTCACGCGCGTTCGACGGGGGCAATCGATATTTATGTAATCGTCGAGTCATCGTGGTCGGAATAACGATGAGATTGGTATTATTATGATGGAAATGTACGGACGCATCGACGACGGTAATTATTATATGTATATACCGAACTCGACGGCGACCGGTTTGTCGCGGGAACTCGCGACGAGTAAAATAAGACGACGATCTATCAAAACGATAATCCCGCTCGCGCGTGTCCGTCGCGCGGCCGACTGTTTATACTCACATAATATTATTACGATGACGGATGAAAATTCGCAAATAGTACGTTTATATTAGTACACATGATATTGTATTCGCGAACGTTAGATCCACGTCGATGGCGCTGCGGCGGCGGCGGCGACGGTTCTATATGCCTACGTGGTGCGATCAGAGTGAAATTTCGAGGCTCGCCTACACTAGGGCCGTAAGTCAATCCGACACTGCGATATAACATGTTATAATAATATGTGCGTTTACGCGCGATGTACGTATACAGCGCGGACGGCGACGCGCAGGTTATACGGTGTCCTTTATGGGCTATTAACGCGAGCGCATATTATTGTAATAATAATGCGAATTCTGCGGGTTACCGCGCGGTATGTGCGTGTAATAGCAATATATATTATGTAATATCGGAGGTATGCACGCGGCGGACGAGGAGCGAAATCGATAAATCGTCGTCGCGGAATATCGCGCGTAGAATGTAGGCGGAATACGTGTACAATATACGCGGCGCGGCTGTATATTATGCACTTATTATAACCGTGTTACACGTAGTAGCTAGTATACGTATACACGCGAGCGCAGCACTAAAGCGGTCGGTCGAGTGGTACTTGCGAGCGAAATATTAATCGCGAAATCATAAGCCGCCGCCGTCGTCGTCAAACCAGTAATAATGCGATATCGTTATATATTTTATTGTTACAACAACAATACAGGTGTATTACGTCTCGAGAACGGGTTGTACACACACACACACACACACACACTACACTCGCGCGTATCAAAACACGATAATAATAATAATATATTGTCATACGATACACGGCGGCGCGCGACATTGATACGATAATTATTATTGTTGTCGGCTTCATCGATATAATATATTGCCGCGTGTGCGAGTGTCTACTGTAATGTTGCCGTTGTTTTCACGAAGGATCCGCGATGTTGTTTATTGTGTACGACGTGCGCGAACGACGAGTAAGATATTGTAACTCGGACCTCGGTTTCCGAGACGGATCCGCGGCGGCAGGAAGAGACCCGATCGCGCCGCCAATTCGTAAGCACGATCGAGTAAAGAGCTCTAGTAGACCCGCGTAAACCACGTTTAAACGCGGTCAAAACGTTTTAAAACGTCGAGTTTCGCTGTCGGCAAAACGATCGAATCGTCGATAAATATACGCGATGGAATAAAACAATAGGTTACATTTAGTTTCATACGAAACCGGTATGTGTAATAATAATAAAGTTCGTAGCTTTTATCGGTCGTATATTTGTGACGTTTTATGGAAAAATTCTGGCGGCCCGAGAGTTATATAAACTGCAGCTGATTGTTTAATCTACGATTTTATTATATAGCGTGGATTGTTATAGCGCGTTATGTTCAGCGATGGCGGTTCTAGCTGTATTTTTTTGAGCGAGGCGATTTTTTTCAGTAAACATTAAGTGCACGTTAAAATAATCGAGTTTGAAAAAAAAAAAACAACACTGTCGATGCGAACAACTGTTATCGGTGATTTTACGCTAGAATAATTGCGCAATTTCAGCACGATAAAACGGCGAAACGGGAATAGGTCCACTTGCTTTGAAAAGACGTAATTCGTTTCTAACACCGGACTTACAGTGCCGGAAAGAGGCGTTTGCAACAATAATAATTCAACGGCGGCGTCCATCGCGCGACTGCATCGATAATGATAATTCAATTTAGATATTGACGTTCTTCAATCAAACGAAATCATGATCGGTTAGGCTCAATAAAAAAGCTACGGCGCGGCGTTTCGCAGGCGACGACGGCGGAACAGATTAACAAATTATTTCGGAAGAACGACTTTATCCGACGACGATTCGAACAAGACTGAAACGATAATAATTGATTCAGAGAAAGTCGACGATTTTCGTTCTAATCGATTTCATCTTATTACCCTAATTTCCGAGTCTACTATTGGATTTTTAGATAATAGACGGTGTGTCACGGTGTCAACTGGTTTCATTTTGTTTGTTTATCTGAACTTTGTACATCTATTTATTCGTTTTCAAAACTTCATATAATTTTATTCACACCATACATTTGATTGATCCGAATAAATAATAAAATGAAAAATACGAACAGGCAACACATTTTAATATTTACTCATTTACATAGAAAATGTAATAGGTCGACCTACGCGTAGGATAAATTAAATTAAACTTCAGGTAATGAAAATAAAGGGGTGGCTTGGATGAGATTTATTTTCTCGCTCTAAATTTTATTAGCACCCCACTCCCGTAACTGCCCGTGACGTTAACCTTTTCCCCGACTGTACTTGGTACCAGCTGCAGCGTGAGGTTTTATTTTAACGATTTTCAAAGATATTCAGAAACGTCAAACGTCATATTCAAAACTACTATATCGTCGGAGCTCGCGAGCGACAGTCAAATTCTTACGGTTTTGTTATTATTATTATTATGGTATTCGAAATAATTATATGCACCCACGTACCCATAATAGATCAGAACGTGACACTTGTATGCAGGGCGTGGACCACCGTCGCGGACTGCGGCGGACGACGAAAATAGAACATTATTATATTTATAAGGCATTTATATAATATATATGTAACCATACAAGCAGTTTATTGTATGTATATACCGAGCCCACAGCGAAATACTATACTACTGCTACGCACACCCGCGGCCGTGTAGTTTGTGCGCGCCCAGAGCTTCGGATCGATACCGCACGCACTATACACAAGACAACGTCCTGTACATCCACGCGGCGGCGGCGGCGGCGGCGGCAGCGTTGTGTGTACATCGCGGTCCGGGTAAGGCTCTCGCGAAACCTAATCGCGTCCGTAGTGCCAGGCGATTTATTTGAAATTTAACGCACGATGGATCGTTGTTTTACTAGGAATAAAATATCGGGAAAACTCGATTCGGCGGCGCGTTAATTCAATATTACTGTCGATAATGTACGACGAACGTTTTGGAATCGCGTCGCGGTTTCACCGGAGACGGAAACGGTTGCGCGGGTCGCATACGCGAGCGCTAAGACCAATAGTATTATATAAATACGAGTATTGAAACTGGCGCGTAATAGGTAAGTATACGACGACGGGTTATGACGAGCGCGAAACGGAGGGCGAAATGTTCACTTTGGCCGACACTTTTCGCGACCGACCGCCGCCGAAGCCAACGACGACCGCCGCCGCCGCCGCCGAATGGAAAGTGTTATTTTCACCCTCGCGGCGGGGGAGCCGGGGGACGCTCGGCGGTAGGTCCTTACATGACAGATATAAAGTGACATCCGAGCGCACGGTATAGTATTGTATTTTCGTACAGCCGCACACACACACGTCATACATGTATATAGAATAATAATAATAATAATACGCAGAGACGCCGCTGCCGCCGTGGTTTAACCGCGCAAGCAATATTTCGGGTCTATGGCGGTTTTTTTCTCCGTTCCGAATTCGCCCTTAGCCTTTCCTACTTGCACGTCAAAACGAGCACCGTACAGTATACACACACACACACACACACACACTGATACGTACGCCTTAAGTGTCAGAAACGCGCGCGCACGCGATATTATATTAACTCTAAGGGTGTCCCGAAAATCCTTCTGTCAAATAAAAGCCACTTTTTCCATATACATAATATAAGCCCGTGTTGTGCGGCGCACTGCAGTCTGCAAGTACGTATAATATATACGTATACCGACGATTGGCTATATTATATATACCGCGTACGTTCCGGAGAATATACATATATCACACATCATATTATTATTATTTGCGTGCGCGCGTGAGATAGTATGATAAATAATAGTATGTCGTGTATGCGCGCGCGGTGATATTATTTTAACGCGAATAATATCGAGCTACCGAAACTCGAATGGTTCGTTTTTTCTTTTTAGACGTTTTTCACGAGTGGCAAATATAATCTCTGCTCTCTGTTCACCCCCCCGCAGTATATAGTGTGAAACGCGAATCGCTTGATTTTCCCGAATTTTCTTCGATCCGCACCGATCCCGCGTCGTCCGTTTGACCGATACGATTGCCGAAGTAGATGATCTCTCGCAGTCGTGTCGTTTCACAGGCACTCGGAACGTTTTTCGTGATGATATTATATTGTTCTGTCCGTTAAAACGTGACGTCACTCGCGAGACCGTCGTTTCGCATTGAGACGTTCGAACGCGTATAATAACAATAATTACGCGCGCGCGCATAATTTATTACGTATTATTTATTATCAATGCACGTAATACGTTACACACGGGGCGACTCGCAGCGCCGACACTCGATTTGTGTTATATAAACATATTAGAACGAGATAATGACGGGTCCGGGCCGAAAATAACCGCCGGTTTGTGCACAAACCGCGCGCGGTCGCCGGGAGGCGCGATTCTCTCGGCGGCGCGTTAAACGTCGTTTTACTCAATGGGCGAGAGCGGCGGCGGCGGCGGCGTGATGTCTGTCATAATAGACGTCCTGCCGACGGCGTTTACGGCGACGACCGAAACGGTTACCTACTTCTCGATACTACTAATAATAATAAAAAAAAAAAAAAAAATGAATACAATATCGCGCCGTGTAACCGACCGAATGTAGCGATAAAAAATGCGAGTGCCGCGCTCGGTCGGGCTATTTTTTTTCTCTCGCCACCACATTCATGCCTGCTATGTTTATTTATTTATATTTATAGTCACACCGAGCTTTGTCGTTCGATGACGGCTGTGTCAAGGCGGTACCTATTATGCTTTATATATAATATGTATGTGTATTCGATTGCGTGCACACTGCCGACGAATCGCCCACGAGCGTTCGGTGTTCGAGAAAAAAAAATAAACCCCGGACTCTCCCCGATAGTGCGATGTTTTTTTGTAAAATAAAACTCGAATTTCGATTTTAATGCGGCATAACGATGCCGCCGAACCGACAAGACGTCACCCTGGAAACGCTGTTGCCGCCGCTCGAATAGGAAACGGATTAATACCAGAATTCGGCGGATTTTTAAGTAGATGCGAAACGCGCGCTTGTACCGCAGGTTGTCCTTCTGTAATAACGGCGTTTGGAGTTGAATATAGGTATGTTCTGTACATCTGTCGCTTTCTTAAAAAAGTATTCCACTA
The DNA here is from genome assembly GCA_948098885.1 of Drepanosiphum platanoidis. Taxonomy (NCBI): domain Eukaryota; kingdom Metazoa; phylum Arthropoda; class Insecta; order Hemiptera; family Aphididae; genus Drepanosiphum; species Drepanosiphum platanoidis. The sequence goes on from OX402533.1 coordinate 14,613,159, forward strand.
GACTTGTTGCGAAACACTCGAACGCCGCGTGGGATGTACGTAGATGTCCAATAAGATTGCGTCGGCACTACGAGTGCCCTGCAATACGCGTGTGTGTGTGTGAAAATAATCGAGCGTTTCGATGGAATAGTAATTTTTGATAAGTTTCGAGTTTGGCTGGCGGTATTACGACGACGGTTCGAATAAAACATACGACTTTCGTTTTTGGCCTCACGGCATCGTTTTTAAAACGCCCGAATAAATAAATCAAATTAAAAAATTAAAACATCGCGGAGTGTTTTAGAGTTTAAAACGCGAGTGATTAAGTAGATTTAAGTTAGAATAAATAATGAAATTCAGCATACAATTGGATTGTTATAAAAGGGTTAACACACGAAGGTAAACCGTTTTAAGTACCATTGGTAGATTCAATTTTTTTTTCAAACAAAGACTATACAATTGGTTTGGTGTAAAAAAAAAAAGGTCAATTCGGGGCCGTAGCCTGGGACAAGACCCGTTTCATTCAGAGGTGGTTCTAAGAGCCCCTACCCATATATATACGTACATACATATATATATATATTTGTACAACTGACGACGACAAGGACAATAAATAATAATAATAATCCGACGAAAACGAAATTACGACGTTGCGTATATGCGACCCGTACGGCTATACCTACCTACACCAATACCATAATATATCAAATGTAATAATATAATATAAATAATAACGCACTGGCCGTCGTCGGCACGCGGGACGACGATCTACACGCGATGGAAACACGATTATATAGCTGCTGCCCGGGGGTCGGGGAGGAGATGGTTGATCTTTGATTATATTTTCCATGCCGTGATGCGGCTGAATCGCGAAGGTCGTTATTAATAATTATTAGGTATTATTATTGTAACGCCGCGTGAAGTGATCACGAGTGCTGGGATAAATAAAAATCGCGAGCGATTCGAAACGTCGTCGTTTATTAAAAAAACAGTCGTTTTATCGCGCGACAAAAACACACACGATCTACAGTCAGACGCGATTATCTCGCCGCGTTCTCGTCGTCGCATTGATATGATAGCATACGTTTTTAATGTAACATCTCGCGTGCATAATACGTTTTAACATCGCGCCGTCGTATTTAATATCGGGCAAAACGTCTCGGGGAGTCGCGATAAATTCGATTCGACTCGAACGCGCGCGCGTGCAAGTCGACCTATTTATTCGACGCGTGAATATAATATAACACAATCAAGGCGCGACCGCGCAATGTATATATACAAGAATACTATATATAATATATATATATATATGTAATAAAATCATAATAAAACATCGCGGTCGGCCTTGGAGAGGGCACGGTGGTCGGCGTTGCGGCGACGGCGACGCGTATGATGCTTTAGATATTTAATGAACAATCAATTTAGACCGAGCGGCGGCGAGGCGACGGACCGACTCGTGAAAACAGACGCGTTGTCCCAGCAAATTTGATTTACTCGAAACCCGCTGCTATATCGTGTTCCGTTGCTGATTAAAAGGGATATTTATTTTAGCTTGCAGATAGTATACGACGACGACGGCGGGACATGCGGAGCGGAAGTGATGGCAGCAGCAGCAGCAGCTACGGCGGCGGCGGCGGCGAATTAATTTAATTATAGTCACACCTACAACTACCCGGACTCGGGCGCATTGTTGTGCGCGCGTTTCGATCTTCTGTTTCGCGGGGGGGGGAGGGTAAGGGTGGAAAGAAAAGTAAAGTCGACCTGCCGTCGTGCGGATCACACCCCACCCCCTATACGGTTACTGCGTCGGACGTGTAATCTCACACGCCGAGCATTCGAGTGCGCAAACCCGCAGGACTCGGAGGCCGATATTTTAACGATGTATTTCCTTCGGTTCTTTTCGATTTGATTTTGCGATTTCTTTGGTCGGTGCGAATTTCATGATTCTGCGGTGCCGGGCAACATTTCGTTCGACCGAGAACGATGTGCACGATGCGTTGTGATTTGAGTTTTTCCTGTCTCGTGAAACGAACACACGTGCACACACACACACACACAAGCAAAGAGGCCGCTCGAACCGGAACCAAAACCGGTACCCGAAATCACTTTTTCTTCTTCCAAAGTTTAAAAACGTAACTGAAACCGCGAGCAATCTTTGTGACTTCGACGAAACGTCGTGGCGCAGGCGCGCGCGCGCGATCGTCAACATTTTTTTACCGGATCACCAACGGTTGCGGAACACCGGTCGGGCGTTTTAGGCCCAGCTAGCGCGCACAACGGAGAGACGGCTCGGCGTGTATTTTAATATAATTTATAAACTATACATTGTTTGCCGTTCTCGCGCGACATTATTCGCGCCGCGGTCTTATGTGCGTATGAACGCTTTTTCCACGGAACTGCGTTCGTTTCCGTAAGTCCGCTCCGCCCACGCTCTCTCCCTCGCGACCTAACAACAACTTCAACAACAGCAGCAGCAGCATCATCAACAGCACGTGACAGTTTCCACATTATATACACACGCGTAATAATAATAATAATAATACGAATATCGCGGTGTACGCGCGAGCGTAAGTACACGTTTTACTAAGCTATTTATGTATGTGTATGCGATTATTTCTCTCGCAGTACCCCGTCAACGGTGTCTTTCGGTTAAGCGCGTCGCGTCGCGTAATCCGAGTGGAATTTCTCGCGCGGAAATCCTCGACTCGCGCGGCAGGCTTTCTAATTGTGCGCGCGCGCGCCGACGATAAACGTACGTCGTACATCGGATACGGCGTGTGCATAATATACGTATACGAGCACGGCCGCGGGCCGGCGACGACGCGGCGAAACGTTTGTTTGATATTCGTCGATTCGCGCAAGCGCGCCCCGAGAGCTGTGCGCTTAGAGGAAACGACCCGAAACGCGATTAAAAATAATAAAAATTAAATGTTAAACGAGGTGCAACGGTGCAGGCGACAACGCAGCGGCAGCGTATAGTTGTGCGCGGCCTGCGAAAAGTTTTAGTAAAAGAAAAGGAAATTAAAAAAAAAAAAACAAAAAACTATAGACTACCGTGTACGGCGCGGCGCGGCGGAGAGTCGTAAAGCGGCGGGGGTCTAACTTTTTAAACACAAACTCGAAAGGTTTAGCGTTACTTAAATATACACATAGTATACAGTACACTATATCGTCTACAGACGTTCCGCGAACACTCGGTCGCTCTGGATTTCCGCGGCGTAGGCGATAATAATATAATTATTATTTATCCAAATTAAGTAAAAAAAACGAATTTCCGACGGAAAAACGAATGTTCGTTTTGGAAGATTTCAATTATGCCGACGATCACACACCGCGGTAGTCTCGTCTTTATTCTTTATTATTTGTGTTGACATTGAAGTTCACGAATATATAGCCACGCCCAAATGTGGAAGACGCGTTACACGATTATCTTGTACGTAAAAAATATGAAAACTTTCTTTTTTCTTTGTATTTTTTTTCACCGTAGTAAGCCGTGATGGAATCGAGTCGCAAAAAACTTTTGAAAAAAAAAACAACGAGATTTTCACTAGCGTCGCCGCCGCCGCACGTCGTTTATGTGTGTAGAAGAGGCGATTAATTCGTTATAGGATTTGGGCGATTTAGGAATTTGCGCGCCCTCTATCGAATTGGATACGCGGACACGGTTATAAGAGTGCAGCGGGAGAACGAGGGAGACTGCGGCGAAAGAGCCGGTCCGAAAAGGCGGCGTTATGGTCGGTCCCTCGAGTGTCGTTCGGCGCACATAGCCCCGAGCCACTAAAGCAGCCATCTTTTTATTTTTTAATGGACTTTATAAATTTTTCATCGGCGCGTATACGTAGGTACACAATTACACGTGTTTTTTTTTATTTTAAGGACGAGACGGACGTAACGACGAGAGACGTGTGTGCAAAGTGATATTATGCTGCACTGTTTTCGGTCAGGTGCAATTGGTTACGATAAGGGCGTGCTTGCGCATACGAGGCGCACGACAGGAACGAGTTTACGATAATTGAGATTCACTCGTAATAATTATACCGATAATTATTATAATAAGGGTTGGGAACGAGAGCGACGATTTTTGGTTTTTTTTTTTTTCAGTTGATGTAATGCCTCCTCTATGCGTGTTGTTATTACACGCGTTTCGTTGGCTGTAGTGGAAAAGAAAAATAGTATGTTTCGAGCATCGTAGACGGACCGAATAACTGAGTATGACCACGTCGGCCAGCGTGTACCGAAGGGGATAATGTGAGGAACGCGCGCGGAAAAATAGAGAGCGCCCGACGGAATTATTATTTTCGAAGCATAATATTTCGGGCATCCGGTTTTAATATTTAAAAGTTCTTTTCAGTCAGCCTCGATTTTTTCTACATTTCTGGTAAAAGGTTTACTCGGTCAAATACTTTTAAAACTCAATAACGTCTAAGCTGGGTTCGAAAGTTTGCAGCTAACCGCTGTCACACACATCCTTTGCAGTAAGCTCGTGGCGCACAACCTTTTCTCTGATATATACGGGCGTTAAACTTCAAAACATATTCTTACGCACACACACGCGCGCGCGCGCGTATATAATTTCAATGTATTTATACGAAATTAGAATATAAAAAGTTCTCTCGCTAAAACTGGTAATAAAAAGAAATTTTAATGCATATAATACGTATATTATTATAATGTACGTATTTTTGTTGTTTTTGTTTTCGCGTTCGAACACCGACGACGGGCCGAGAGAACTGCGCGCCGCGGCATTACTTCCTCGATATAATAATAATAATAATAATAATAATAATACATCTATTGTACATAGTATTGTATTGAAAATGGCGATTCGATTTTCGTGTCAGTGACGCTCGAATTGTGTATAGAGTATAATATAATATATACCACACTGCAGTATGAAAATAAATCCATATAAGTATAACGTCAAATCGCGCGAAAGCCAAGAGCATCAATAATAAACAGACGGTTTTGTTAACCAACGGACCATTAACCGATGGCCGAAAAACGGCATTGTCCAATTTAAATTCGCAATATATATATTTAAAATATATAATAATCACCCCGGAGGGGATCAGTCGACTCTAAATCACGCGATTATTGTATTTACGCTCTCCAATAAAAAAAAAAAATTAAAAATACGCACACGCACACACGTACGTACGTATACGTATATTATACCTATTACGCACGTAAATATTTCCACTGCACCGGTCGCGCGGTGTACAAATAACAGCTCCCTTCTACAAATATCTATTGTGGACGAGTAGCAGCAGTTAGTTTTCATAATACAGCCTTTCCGGAATTTTTTTTTTATTTTTTTACACTTTTATTTCATTTTTTTTTATTTTTTTTTTTTTAGTCGTATTAATTATTACCCTTCGCGCGCAGCGTTCAAAGCGAGACGTTCTCTTTTGTGTATAATATATTATTTCGACGCGGAGAAATGTGCAAGTGTAATTTTTTTTCGTTATTTTTATTTCGTTGTGCACTTAACACACCCTATGTAAAATGACGGTAAACGACGGTGTATATATATATATATATATATAATTGTCATTTTATAGAGTCGTCGTTAAATTTTACGGTAATTATAAAATATGTACATAATTCAAGAGTGTACCGTACAGCTATACACACATACACACGCACGCGCGCGGACAGACTAAATATATCATGTGATGTTCCTTTTTAAAATGTTTAATAATACATCACATTTTTTTGGTTTTTTTTTTTTTTTATTTTTTTTTTTTTTGTATACAATTAATGAGTTTTAATTATTCGCTTACTGTTTCCGCTCCGAGGGTAGACGGTGAACGGTGGATTTCGGACGTCCTCAGAAATTTCATAAACACCCCGACAGTGTTGTTCACCGCACGCAACAGACATAATTTATTTTTCACGTTGCCATTGGAAACTATGTGTATAATATACGCCGCGGTCTTAGATTTTCGGCAGACCCCTATTTCGGACACTGAATTCATGACTCTATTGGATATTACGTCGGAGGGAGGTTGTATACGCTTTTTGCTCTCCGATCAGCTAAGCTCCATTAATACCAGCACGCAAAACGTCACCCAAAGGCTACGAGGCTACTTTCGACGACCATTTTTCAAAATAAATGGAGAAGGAAAGAAACGGCGAGAAAAAAAAAATCAACGAGAATACTCGTATATATACGTATAAAGTATGCGCGACCCCTAAAACACGAAGGGAAAACAGGTCTTGTATCGTATTTTGTTAATATCACGTTTTTGTTAACAAATATTAGCATATACGAGTAAGTTGAATCATGACTTTAATCAAAACTTAAAATCTCGAGTACATATATATATATATATATACGTATATATATATATATGTATATTATATACACACGGTTTTTTGTCGTTGTCGTGGAATACATTGCCGTCATCGTATAGAGTTCACGAGGCAAGTGCGTTAGTGTTTGCTATGGTTATTATTTATGAAAACGAAAAAGGTGTGTAGCGCGATATACGAAAAATAATAAAATAATAATAATATGGGATATAAATACTTGAGTTTTAATGTAATACTTTCGGTATATTTATTTTAAACTCCGCGAGCGCAACGACATTGAGTGGATCATCTGTCAAACATATATTTTCGAGAGTAGGAAGTATAGTTTTTATACGTCAAGAATAATTTACTTTTGAACGCGCGTGGAAGGGAAAGTTCAAAGTTTCAATATAAACAAGTTTAAGTGACGAGCAATTTAGTGAGCACGTAAACATATTGTTCGGTAAACTTGTAATCTCTAATATAGTGAAAACTAGAACTTCCTGTCAATCTCGAAGAGTTGAAAGATAAATGTTAAGTAAAATATTACTCTGAAAGTTCAAAAGACCACCTCGGCTCTGAAGGTAAATTAAAATCATTATTCTGAATAGATTCTTGAAAATACAAACACGGCGCGCGGTGAGATATTGCGATTTTATGTAAAATACGTCGAGCGTTATGTTTCTCCGGCCATTCCGGTTAAACAAAACACAATACAGATTATTAAATAATGTCATTCAACAGCTTAACCTATACGCGATTCGCGATACTGGCCATGGTGCAATGTGTAACTTCACAGGGACAATGTGATTTATAAAGCTAAAATATTGAATTGCTGAATAATAGGAAGCTCGCGTATGTGCACGGTAATTGTATCTGTCAGATGGAAATGGCTCGATAACCGAAACGTTATTAAATTACGAGTTTGTGATGTCGGGAATGACAGTATTAATGGATTATGTACCGGCTATGACCATAAACCGAATATCGATGTAATTAATTTCTCAGATTATGTATAATATTGAACTTGCCGTGTATTGCATACAAATTGAATAATATTACGCCCTTTAATGAGAGATAATACGCGTCTACTCTCCGTCGTTGTTGGGGATTTTACGTGTAGCGCTCGTCTCTTTTGACCGGAAACGATTGTTTCGATTGAAAAAAAAAAAAAAAAACAATTCGTACGCCGAAAATAATAACTCACTAAACACGACAAGGTATATACTACGAGTATAATACGGCCGGTACTCATTATTGTTAACGGTTTGATTTTAAAACGTATATAATAACACACACTCGAACGCGTGCTAACGCGCGTCTACCGCGCGCATAAAATGTGATCTACATCACGCACCAATCGGATTGTATTCGATTATTTTTATATTCGTGATCGTGTAAAAACAAAAAAACGTCGGGGCCATTGTGCCCGGACGGAGTGGTATAGACATTAAAAAGCAAAAGTCTAGAACCATTGTAATGGAAATTAGATATTTCATCGATTCGCCAATTCGACGGTATCGGACTAATAGCGCAACAGCATCGGCGGCGGCGGCGGCGGCAGTATAATATAATACAATATATAAGAATGCCCTTGAGATGGCCGCGCAGTAGGTGTACCTCTATGGCGTACGTATATATATCGACACTGTATTGGTTTCACGCGTAAAACGGTTTATACGCGTTTCGCAACAAAGTACGCGTCCAACAAAAAGGTATTTAAAGCCCGACGAATCCTTTTAGATACATATACCGCAGGTTTCTCATGGGGATCCCGCCCGGTCGCTAAACATATATGAGCTACATTCTAAAGTCCGCCCGGTACCTCGGAACCTCTAACATGTTAGACGGACTGTTGTTGTATCTATAGGTACTGTATGTTATGTGCGGCATTAATGACTTGGCCCCGAGTGTATTCCCAGCCTCAGATGGCTGTATACGTGCTTTTTGTTCTGTTCGTTAATACCATTTTAGATTTAAATACATTTACAATAGATAGATATATATATATATATACGTATACAGTCCCGGGGAACACACGACGGACCCCGGTCGGGAAATCTTTAATTCCGACTGACCTCGTATACACGAGTTGCGTTTTGTCACACGATTCTTTCGACACAACTCGTTCGGAAATTCACGACGACGGAAAACGCAAAATCGTAATAGAGTGCGTTCTGTTTTGTTTTGTAATTTTATTTCTACGTGCGTTTTTTTTCTTTCTGGTTATGCGTTGATTTTTTTTCTTTCTATACGAACGGTTTGTGGTCAATCGCACTCGTTATAACCGGATTTCCAAGATATCGGGACGTGACGAGAACCGAATAAACTCGCTTCTACGCTACCATCTCATCTCGTCATTTCACACACCGGACCGAACGTTGGGCAATAATATCTGATAATAATTGTGAACGGGGATCGGACGAAGAAAAAAAAGAAAAAAACTCTGTGCCCACCACGGTTTTCAATATACACGTGCGTATACGTATACGCATTATGCCCGCACAATACGACGAAGAAGTGAATATTATTACGTCGAGTATATTTCGGACGACCACAAGACTATTATCGATTTCATGATCACAAAGCATCTCATCATTTTCGGGTTGTTATTTACGACGGACGAAACGACTCGCGAGCCGGATAGATTATGAAAGAAAAAAATAATAAAATTACTCTTGTGCGCCGCGGCACGGGAGTTTGAATGTTTCCAACGGAATCGGTCTCGTAAAACTATTTTCAGACGGTTTTCAATAAATAAAAATAATAATAATAATAATAAATAAGTAGGAGAGGAAAAAAAGAAAACGGCGCGCGGGTAGGTAAACCACGAAAGACGATATTTGTAGTTTATATGCGCATTTTACACACCCCCGGGACCTAAAGATACCCAATTTTCCTTTCGTTTTCACAGATATTTCGGTAAAATCGGTTTAGCCGAACACAATTTATACACGACGGTTTTAAATTATACACACAAACACTTTTATGCGTATACGCTTTATTTTTTTTTTTACTCCGCGCACAGAGAGTTGGCGATAATAATAAAAATATATTAAACATCGCGTTGACATATTCGCGTAATCGGGAAAACACAATGCGCGAGAACAATGCGAAAAAAAAAACAGACGATACACACCACACCTACTGCAGCGGCGAGTTGGACCGTGCGCGTGACATTGAATCGGAAACAATCGAATTTTAATTGATTACAAAATCTATGATCCTATAGGAGGTTATAACCCGTATACACGCGCGGTAAGTTTGGGCCGTTTAATTAATCGTGTGAAACGTTCACATATTTATTAAAAAATGTACACGGGGTATTAACAACGCGCGTTTCGATGAAAGCCAACGAAGTTTGTGACACGTTTTGTAAATTATTAATCGAGTATTTGTTAAGCTGCGGGGACTGATGAAAATCGACTAGCTAATTCAATTTACATCCTTCGCCGTTAAACCGTTTCTTCGAATAATAGAACGCGAAGGAAAGGAAAAGTTTCTCTGACCGAAAAATACATAGAGAATAATAACTTAGGTTCGGGTGTTATTTAATTTCGCGACAAACACTCACGGGAAATATTTTCAGTCGAAAACCATAAAATATCGGTTTCCTCTCCGAACGGACGAAACGAACTAGGTTTTACGGAATACGAGGGGGTTCGCTATTTTTTAAATTACAATAAATACGATTTTTTTACGACTTCGTTCTAGAGAAAATTGTAAATCAAATTGGGGAGCCATTGTTCGACTTTCTTTTAATACTTTTTACAGTATGCGCTAACATTTATTATTCCGCAGAAACTCAATAAAATTGAATATTTTCTAGACGATTTGCCAATCAGGCGTGTATAAAAATATTATGTATTTTATTTTTCAAGACTTAAATCTCATCGAATTTGAGAAAAATCATTTATCATACTGCTATTGAAATCGCACTGTTATAAATGGGCATAGTATAGAAATAGTAACGTTTTATATTAATTTTTTAAATGAAAATCATAATCTTCATTAGAATGACGTTTGGTTTGTTTCAATATCGAATAATATTTCCATATCATTAACAGTTTCGAAAAATAAATAAAGTCATAACTCACAGGGAACCGAATTATTCAAGATAAGAAAACCCTAAATCAGAATACAATATTATTTTTAATATCTTTAATATTGTAAAAAAAAATAAATAAAAGTTATTGTTTTTATTCATAAGATATTACGCGGTAGGTACAACGATGGAATTTATTTGCTTTACAACGGGCGTGCACTATTTTCTCTTTTAAATTATCTTTTGGGAACGGCAAAAATTGCTCTGAATTAATATCGAAACTATTTACTGATTATGAAATATAATACAGTATAAGTAGTACTTGTTAGAATGGGTGGTTTTTTTTTTTTTATAAAATCTATAAATAGAAAAACGAAATTGTTTACAATATAGACGAGCGATATATTGTATCGGACGCGACTACGCGAGTTTATTATGCACTATAGTTTTTGATCAAATATTTATCAAACGTTTTCATAAAAAGAAAAGGTTCGTCGCGAGCGGTTAGATGAATGCAATATTTTATCGTCGATTTAAAATTAAAATTAATACCGCGGTGTTTGCGCCGAGTGGAGGCGAGCGAAACTAGTGCCCAACCCTTATGGTCTGAGTATCCCGTGCACGACGTCTATATTTTATTATTTATAGAGGGGACGTACTTAAAAATATTAATGTATTCTTGTTAGTGAAAAAGTAACGGCGGCCCCGTTATACGGATAAAGTTTTCATTAATCTCGAGTGAAAATTCGGTTCATTACCGTGCGGGGGCCTCCGAAGTTTACCATAAAATATACATCACGTCAAACGGCGCGGCGGTTTCGTGGTAAAAACATCGCGCGATACCGACATGTGACCACTCGTAAATTGCTTTTAAAAACCGTATCGAGACGCTAATTAGTTTTTCGATTCGTTTAACGTTTCATTAAAATTGCATAATGTAATAATATTATATATTATATACACAGTCATAGTTCGAAGGGAGCAAAAAAGTTCTAGAGGGTTCGCCGCGAGCAATTACGACGATACGAATAATATAATAATACCGAATAGAAACAAAAAAATAAAACTTTAAACGCCGCCCCTACACACTGCTACTACTCGTCTACCGGAGAGAGAGAGAGAAAAAAAAACCCCTCGACTAAACGGTCCGACGATTAATCAACCGAAAAGGATTGACTAAGACGTTTAATAATAATACTAAAAATATCGGATGATATATTTTTTTTTTACTTACCATCACACGACGGTCAGTGTAGAGGCGGCTTGGTTCTCGGGCGGCCGGGTCTGTCCGTGGTCGCGGCGGCGGCGGCTGGCGATGTTTGTTCGCGGATCACGCGGCGCGCGAATGGATTGCGAAAAACGCGAGCGGCGCGCCTATCACATAATCCGGTGCGGAACGAGAGAAAAAAGGAATTCACGAGAGAAAGAAAACGCGTGTACGTACGTACGGCGGTTTTCGTCGGGTCGGTCGTTTTTCGTCTCGTCGAATTATCTGTGGGCGCGAAATTCTCGACGCGCCAGCGGTTTTCGTCGTCGGTTTTTCGCTTTGGAAAATTATCACGCGCGGTAAACGTTCGGAAAAATAAATCGGGGAAAAAAAAAAATTTTATCGAAAAAAAAATAAAATTAAATTAATAAACCGTAAACACCGGTCGCGGCGGCTACGACGACGACGACGACGACGACGAAAACGAATGTTTTAAATAACGGAGACGACTACGACGACGACGACGACGTGACGGGACGGCCGAGCAGACTGAACTGAACGACGAGCGAACCGTAGCGGTAATGCGAGGCGCGCGCGAGAGTTCGGCGGCGGCGGCGGCGGCGGCGGCTACCGACAACAACACACAAACACTCGCGCGGGCCGGGCGGACGGGTGGCGCAGCAGCTGCCTCGCAACGACGACGACGACGACGACGGTGGCGGCGGCTGTAAACGACGACGACGACGACGACGGCGGGACCACCGCCGCGGCCTTTCTCTCCGACTCGCGGCGGCGGTCTCTCCTACGTATTTCGCTCCGGTCCGCCGCCGCCGGATCTCGTACTCGGATTGTATTTTCGAAACCCGTCCGGGAAGAAAATCGACGGGGAAAAAAAAAATTTTAATAAAGACGCGCTTTCCCGGGCAAAGTCTCGCGGACTTTGGCGAACCAATGCGGGTGCAAATCGGGGGCAATCGACGGATTTAATTAATTTCGATCGGCGAAACGTCCAAATCAAACGCCGCGACCTAGAGCTTCGTCGAATTTCCATCGCGGTTTCCGGGACCGTTAAAACCGTGTAATAATAATAATATGCGTTTTTCGACGGAACGGAACGAAACGAAAAAAAAAAAAAAAAACGCGTAAAATAAACGAACGTTTTGCGCGTCGCCGTCCGCGGTTCCGCGTAAAAAACCGCGGTTCCGAGATTTTATTTTTCCGACGGAATATGGCCCTCCGGGCAGCGGCAGCTGTACGGGGAAAAGCGCCACCCGCCCGGCAGTGTTGCCACGACGCCGTCGTCGTTCTTCGGGCGCCGCCGCGTATGATATAATATATATTATTACGACTCTCTGGCGGCGCAGCATCCGGAGACCGGGCGGCGGCGGCGGCGGTGGCGAGGCCTTAAAGCGGCTAAGCCATCAAAACTCGAACCCCTCGAGAGAATCGCCGCCTCGAATCTTATTGGGCTCCGCGCTCGACTGTCTTCTCGTCGTCGTCGTTATCGTCGCCTACTATACATAATATTATTATATTCGCGGTTTAAAATATTGCACACATATATATGTTAAACCGCGCTGGTACGATCGCCGTGGGCGGCGAGCGACAGACGTAAAAAATGAGAAAAACCGTAGGGGTAGGAGACGAAATAATTTATCGACCGGCGATTCCGGCGGGGGATCGAATGCGTTTTCTCCGCCGCGATCACGGGGCGACGACGTCGTAGCCGGTCGATAGTTTTATTGTTCGGAAACCAATTTTTTACCAATCGATACATGACGGTGCTTTTGTTTTCTCTTATTTCGCCCAGAAATAAATACAATAACGTCGACGATCCATTGTGCGTGTATACACTATACTGTTACACAGGAGAAACGCGAAAAATACATTTTTTAATAACCCCGGTGCAACGATATCGCTTTATTTCAACAAAAAAATAATTCGTATATATTATTCTATTGAGTCGGTACACTCGTGCGGGGGCCAAAACACTCCGCCCCTGCCGAGAAAACGTCGAGGGGGGCACAAGTGAGATCGCGCCCGTGTTTTTTTTTTTTATAATTTACAACACTATTTCAAGATATACGTATAAAACGTACAGCTGACGTGACATTATCACAATATTTATATTTGTTTGTAGGTTTACGAATTTATAGTTGGTTATTTTTGTTCGATAACACCGTGGTGTTTATAATTATTACCGCGAGACAGGTGCATCCCTTCCCAACATCTCTCGAATTTACCGAGACCGCCGCCGTCGTCGCCCGAACGGCCAAACGACAGACGAGAGGAAATGTAGAAACAACAAAAATCTACATGTGCTCTCTAGCTACAGCAGCTGAGGATTTATTTTAACGTTCGTTCGGGCGGCCGTCAAAACAAAATAATTATTACCACACCTATTATAGGGATTGTGTTTTCGATTCGTACAGAGTCGAATCGTTTATTTTCAAATCGAATTTGTCAGCATTATTCACGTTAGTTCTTAATACTTACACGCAAACTACTTTTCGTCGAACAGAAAGTGTTGAGCATGACTTAAAATATATATTTTAAGTACACTTATGTAAAAATAAAAATCGAGTGAGAACCTAATTCGATTTTAAAAATGTAATCGAGATATTATCGAACAAGTGTATTAAGCCTCACTCTGTGCCGCGACCCGGGTAATTGCTCGATCGACGAGCGCTTTAAATACGGCCTAGCTCTTATATTCTAATGTGTATACAACACATATAATATTAATGATAATACACGTACGGATCGATTTTAAATTCGGCGAAAAATCCCCGTAAAACGCGTGAACGGGATTAAGTCTAGTACACGCGAGTAAATATATAACGTTATGTACTACCTTTACGTTCGGTAAATATACTCGCAGCGATTGGAGAGGGGATTTTAATTTTCGATCAGGAACCTTTGAACGGATTATTTTTAAGTTTAGTTAAGTTGAGATTATTTTTTTAGCACAGTTCGATGGATTTCGTATATAGTTGAATTCGGTTTAACCCATATTGACAAGTTGATTTGACAGCCGAGTTGTACGAAAACAACCGAGGAAATTCTTTAAAAGGTATCTCCTTATAAACCTCGTACACGGGGACTGTTCGTTTGAAAAGCAGTTTGCGAACTAGTATAATAGAATATAAACTATCTACGATATATAAAATATACGTGCGTTCGGTGCATTATATATATATATATATACGCGAGGAGAGTGGAAAAGTCGAAGAATGTACAGTCAAACACCCCGCCGCCGATTCGATTTATATTTTTAAAAGTATTTTTAATTTAGAAACAATACGATCCTTCTCATTGTGTGCGATAATTACCATGTTCAATAATGATTTCGAAAAGTTCACAAATAATATTCCAATATCGAAGTGACGCATAATCATTTGTTTTTATGTACACATAATTGAATTAATTGTTTTACTTTTTGCGTCGAATAATTAATCAGTTGAAATAAAAAAAAAATGCATTGATAATGAACGGTTTAGTTCAGTGACATTTGAATTCGTCGCTCACGACTTTAACCCGTTTATACATAATATTATTTTAGAGGCGAACAAAAGGAATAATAACTCGAAAACAACGTACCTCTGAATGTTTTTTATAATTTATTCGTAACGATTGTGATTTGTATTTTTAACGGTTTTTCAATCGTTTTTCTCGTTTCGTGGGCCCATTTACGAGTTCGCGGCATCGTCGACCTCGCGCGAGTCAACAAAACTCGAACGCAACGCGTTGTTTTCATCATTTTTTTCCTTCGCGTCAGCGATAAATGAAAAAAAAAAAAAACGCACGACAATTAATTATCATACGATAAGTCGTTAAACAGAAAAAAAAAAAAAAAAACAAAATATACGTCATGATGTAATTATTGCAATAGATAAGGTACACGGACGATCTTTAATGTCGCGGGTTACCGTTTAAAACCGCCCATGACGATTGCGTCGTGAACAAACGATGTGCATCGTAAATAATATTATTAGAAAATAATCGGCGTTGCGTCCGACGCGTTTTTCTTTTTTTTAGCATTGCCGTGTTATGTTCTTTGTCTCGAAATCGTCACGCGTTTTATGCGAAGAGGGTGTTTTTTTTTTTTTCGTATCGGAGGAGATATTATTGTTATTTATTGGTATTTTATTAATTCGTTTTGCATAAGTTCTTTCAATATTGTATTTACTTTATTCTACTTTCATTGTTTATTGTATCCTTATAATATGTTTTAACAATTATACTCTGTACTACTCGGTTTGAGCAAGGACGGATCCAGGAATTTTTCACAAGGAAGAGGGGGAGGCTCATAGCCAGACGTCACGACCGGGATAACATTATGAAAGTCATAGTCCGAGGACATGGCAAAAAACTGTAATTAAATCCGAATTAGACGGGGGGGGGGGGTGGGGGCTTAAAAACTGTTTTTTATCTTGAATAAATTTTATCTTTAACTTGAAATATTGACAAACACGAAACGGTTAAATATTACGACTACACGACGAGGAATAAAATTACGTGATAATATTACTACAACGCGTGATATAACTGCAGCCAATAAGTACACACACACACACACACACACACACACATTATACTTAATTTTTATTGTTAAAATATCGAGTTTTCTTTCTTCATTTTTTCTTTAGGAAATCCGCCGTCAGTTTTTTCCTCGTCGCAATGCTCTTTCTCGGGATCCTAATGATCCTATACCGGGATCCGGGTCCGATGGATCTGTCGTAGAATCTCTCGCGCGGTTTTCGTCCGCCGCGCGCGACGTTATTACGCGGCCGAATAATCCGCGCGCCGTGTTTGTTTTTGTCAGCGGCGCGCGACGTACACGCGGACATGTGTCAGTAAACTATATAAAACTTAATCGCCCAACGACCCCTGAAAATTACTGAACCGCGACGAGGGACCGACCGTTAATATATACGTATAACCGCGGAATCGATATTTTTTTTTCATCCCGAGCGCCCCGCGGAAGACGACGAGTGGATCCCGCGGTTTCCTTTCGATTCGTCGATAACACGACGACGGCGGCAGGTATATGGCGACCGCGTGCGACGAAAATCGGTAATGATTTCCTTTGAATTGGCGGTGTTGTCGACGCGCCGGCGGAAAACAACAATTACAACGCCGCGGGGGCACGGGGCCGCCGAACAATGACGTCGCCGTGCGTGCTGCAGGTTTCACCGCCGCCGCCGCAGAATCGTTTTTCGACGAACTAATTAATACGATCGACATAATAATCGTCACCGCGCGACGGCGGCGTATTCGTTCGATTCGTTTACGATACGACAATAACGTTAGACGGAGAAAAGAAAAAAAAAAGGGAAACGCGGTGTTCACTTCGCCCCTCTCTTCCGCTCGTCGTCACGACGAGGTGGATATTCCGTCGCGCGCGCGGAGTTCGTTTTTGTCGTTGTCCGTCGCCATACACCGTGCGATAATAAATTCGCGAGGAAAAATAAAATCCAGGCACGACTACGCGATGAAATCGTATCGGATATTCTGTATAATATTATAATATACACAGACAGCATACCTTAATTAACTGAAAAATAATATCGGCAGGACATTGGCGGCGGCGGCGGCCTCGAGTACGCGGTCGCGGCCAAATGGCATTTTATCGGTGACCGTAACACACACACACACACACGCGCATACTGCGAGAAACAATTATGAAGGAATCGCTATATAGTATATTGGATATATGTACGTGCGTACACCGACTGCACGGTGGCGGCGTATGTGTTTATTGTGTCGGCGGCGGCGTATCGTCGTCGAACAAAGAAATCGTATTAAATGGCAATTTATTATTATTCCGAACGCTCTGATATATACGTGTGTGTTATTATACAATACATTATATTATGGTTTGTTTTCCCATATACGTACTCATACATTACGCGTTGTATAATAATATCATGTCCGCCCCGATAAATTTTTTCGTTCGCTTCGTTTTCGTGTATTTAATTTTTATTACGCGCGCGCGCCGGTCATGCCATTAAAATATATAAATAATGTATTAAATATATATTATAATGTTTATATATATATATGTTGTTTTTTTTTTAACGGTCCTACTTTGAAACCACTTGCAGCCGGTTTGATTACTTATAATACGATGTTCGGGCGACCGACGACGCTGCCCGCCACCGCACGTCGTATTCGCGCGTATAAAATTACGATAATAAAATGTAACATTACGGCTACCTATAGAGGAAATAATATTATATTATGTGAATAAAAAGAAAAAAACGCGTTTTATATCCTCCGCGGTCTGACATCAAAAAAAAAAAATAATAATATTACAACTGAAATACTCTCGCGGTCTTGTGTTCGCCCGCGGTGGGTTTCGCGTCGTGAAATCGTTAGAATTTGACGCGTTTTATGGTTCCTGCGATACGTCTCGAATTATGCGACGAACGCGGGCGAAGGCGTCGAGAAGAATACGATATTGCGTTTTTGTCGCAAACGCGGGTACCGCACTCCGTGTCGTAGTGTCCAAAGGCAGTGGACGACAGTGGTCGCGAATAATTTATAGGCGCATTTTAAAATTCGCGACGAACAGATTGAAATTCGATTCAGCCGTCGCGATCGTCGTTCGGATATTGCGTATAAATTTGTTGTTAAATCAATATTGCATTAAGTATTTATTTTGTCGAATAAAGATTACGCGTAAATTGAAATCTTCACAGTCGAAGCGACGACTGTGATCTTGGTTAGGTTACATACGCGCGTACACATTATAATATGAAAACGGCGAACGAATTACGAACGGTAACGATTATAATTAGATTGGTACGAATTTCAGTAAAACCGCCAACACCATCAGCCGAGCGTGTAAAAAGACCCCGCGCAATTGTTTCACGTGCAACGCGGCCAATGTGTTATGATTTCGATATAGGCACATGAATGTTGTTTCCGACGTTTTCAGTAGGAATTCGTCGTACCTAAAGTCTTGTACAAATACCGATTCATTATGAATGACACCGCGCCGCGGGGCTGTAAACGATGATCGAGCTATTTTAACGACGATTGTTTTGTTATTGTTCTTAACTTTTCTCATATTGACCTTTGTGTCACTGCGGGGATAAAGTACCCGGGACCTGTAAGGGTTTACCTATTGTATTAGTTAAAGGGTTAAAAGGGGTTGAGTTTTACGGTCCAGAAGATACATATTCACTAAAAATTAAATTATTTTCCGCGGTACAATAATTTTCGTATACACGCGACGGAAGAAAAAAATTAAAACAAATAAAAAATAAAAATAAAACTTTTCAGGTATTAACTTTTAAATTAAATAATACGAATGCAATTTTGTTTTTAAGTTGATTACTCTATTCGGAACAACAATATTATTATTACGATACTGTTTTTTTTTCTTTTTTAAATTTTAATTGAGATTTTTTTTTCTTCAAAAACGTTTATCATTTCACATGATAATTAGTTTATATCGTTTCATATATCGTATGGTTTTGATATTTATTGACATTGACTTGAACAAATTAAAATAAATACATCCGAAGTATAACAATATTAAAGTGTAGTATATTCATTAAATTTATAATTTATAAACATTATAATATTATGTTTTTTATTTCATTTTCTACGCCGGTATTTCGTTTGAAATTGTGTTTTATTGATTGCGAAAAGCAATTGCGGTATTAATTAGTTATACGTTTTGTCTGAAATTAATTAAAAAAAAAAAAAAACGGAAAAAGAAAAGTTTTTATTAACATAAAAAAGGCCTTTTTTTTTTTTTTTAATGACGAGTTTTATGTGAAGGGTATTTTCTTAAGATCTACCGTCGTCAATGCGCGTCTATTGTTTTGTTAATTATTGTTTGTTTGACGCGCTAAACAAAAAAATATATATATATATACGTATAATATATATATATATATGCTTACGTCAGAGAGTGTAGTGCACGTACGTATTATAATATATTACTCGCGTATCCTCGAGTAGTATTACGAGTATTTTTTTTTCAATTTTTCATCTATTCGTCAGACACACGAAAACACCCGTCTCGACTACGTTAACGCGTGGTTTACACGTCCGATGTGATTTCATTAACGCGACGATAGCGGTAGCGCGTCCGAAACACCGGTGGGGAGAGGGAAAAACAACCGATATCTTAAACATTAATCGGTCAACAGGTCCTACGCGCGTAGGAGTCGCCGGTGGGATAATGTTCGAATACGCGCGTTGTTAAAACGATTTTCTAGTTTTACTCGTTACTAGCGTACCTGCCGGCCGCACACGTGTGGCCTATGCGGCACATGACGACGACGACTCGCGCGCGTGTACAGAACGGAAGTTTCGATTCCGGCGCGTATTGCCCCCGTCCGATTGTCAAAATTATACGGATTTCCAATCGACGAACGCGCCAAGGACGAGACGAGACGACGCGCCGTGTTACGATCCGACGAGACCGAGACTACGATTTTTTCAAAGTAGAAAATCACACGCGTCGATAATAATAATAATAACCGTTGTTCACGTCTCTCGCGGAGGACGAAAAAACCAATAACAATCGTTGCGCGCGCGGGTCTTACGCAATATTTTAATTGCGGCGAGGCGCGCTTGCGCCCGTGAGCGGCCGCTCGCGATGATGACCGACCGGAAATTTTCCCCGTATCCTTATTATACGTTATTGTAGACGATTTCACAGCCACTTTGTGTAACGCGATGACGCGGCGTTTATGTTTTTTTTTTTTGTATTCTATATCGGTGCGCGGCAGCCGTACAACGACAACAATAATCATAATAATTACGAAGATACCCATACCGATCGTCGTTAAATCATTATCGTCGCTGTGCGTCGGCACGCTATTATTAATATTATTATTTAGAACGCGATGACGGTGGTTTTGAAAATACCCACGGAGTGCCCCCCCCCCCCCGGTTCTGCAGAGCGACTTTTAGGATATTTTTGGTTTTTTTTTCCACACGTACCGATCGCTATTCGGTTTTTAAGTAGCCGCGCGAGGGAGACAATCCCCGAGAGTTAAAATCAATAACTATTAACACCGATAAAATACGAGTAGGTAATCGAGACGATTATAACTATTGATTATTAATGAAATATTACCTGTTAGTCTTGACGGTAACAATATAATAACACGTATTCTTAATTATGTTTTCAAAAGAAATGTTTCTATTTGTGTTTTTATAATATTTTCAATCCATGACTCGTACCTGTACATCGGTAATATAACTACCTATAAAATAGAGTTTTTTTTTTTTTTTATACGATAAAAACGTGACAAATTATAATAATACTTTATTTAGACACGTCTCACATTACTCACATTACGACGCGGGGTCTCCCTCAAATCCCGGGTACCGACGGGCTCCGAAGCCAGGAATCGCCACGACTGGTTGCACCACTACAGACTTTGGTTAGCATAGGTGATATGTTTCGTATTTTTATAGTTCAAGGATACGCGGTGTGCTTTTTTCGTTCTCGTGTTTTTCAAAAGTTTTTTTCTTTTTTTGATAATTTCCAGGGATTACTTCCTCATAGGATATAAAACGTATTATTATTATTATCATTATCACAACTATAATACACCTATGTACGAAAATTGTTTTGAAGGCAACGAGAATATTTCGTTTGTGCGCTGGAAGCCGCGTGGTGGATAAAATAAACTTTTGGCCGAGACCACGTGTAGGTATCGCCAAAAATATAATATAATGTATAATAATATTACGCGCGGTTCGAGGTTTCATTTTCCCCGCCGTCGCGCGTATCGCGACGGATTATCAGGACAGAAAGAAGCGCACGCTCGTACGTTCATATATTATATTTTCGGAAATGACGATAATATAAAATGTAATTCGAATAACCCACGCTGTGTGTGTATACAGTGCGCATCGTCTCGAGAACGGCGTAAAACGAACCCGGCGTAAATCCTTTTTGTGCGTACGCGAAGAAAATCGGTCGTCTCGAGGTTTTTGTTCTGTTTTATTAGTATATAATAATAAAGCGTGTGTAGGACGTATAGGTAATATAAAAACGCGTTCCGTATTGAGAGCGACGTAAAAAAAAAAACAAAAAAAAAACGAAAACACCACTGCGCGACGAGAGACATTCCGAGAGACGCGGCTATTTATAACGGCTTCGGAAGAAAGAAAGAATAAAAACGGGGGAGGGTGGGGGAAAGGGGGGTTGGTTGACGAAAAAAGAAGCGTTTAAAAAAATACTCGTTCGATTGTATTTAACACCGGCTCAGAAAACATCGTCAAATCATCGCAATAGCTATTATACTCGTACGTATACGTATATAGTCATCCGACGAAGCGCGTTAGAAACAAAAAACGATTTAAACGTAATAGTATATAATATACGATGTGATAGTTTTTTTTTTTTTTTCAACCGTAAAACGTTCGCGCCGAATAATTCGCAAAAGTATTTTTGTGTTTCGAAAAAAAAAAAAAAAAAAACCATTCTGTAGATCGCAGACACGCGTGTTATGCTTGTGTTTCAGTATAGTTACCGTACCTATATATATATATTTAATGTATACGCTTATATGTGCGCGAATATGACGTCGGAATATTATTATATTTCTCTCGTTTATTATATTCTCTTTTATAGTGTGCGCGGCGGTAGTTTTTAGCAAAAACAATTTAACTCCTTTCCCCTGCAGTCGTTGTCGCCGTCGTCGCCGTCGTCGCCGCCACCGCCGCCGCCGCCGCGACCGAGTGCCACCACGCCGCCGCGGCGTTAACGAAAACGTAAAGAAAATGTTATTCAATTCCATTGTGTAGAACCGTAAGAGCGTGCTTATCATCGAGTCGAAATTAAGATTTTGTTGTTAATTTCGAAACGAGATAAGTACACCGAACGCGCGGGCGTCACCGCAGTGTACGCTCCGTCGGCAGCAACGCGCACATAATTATTATTATTATTGTGATATATTTTCCGCGAACGGAATTATTATTGCGACTCGAACTCGACGATATATTTCCCGTGCGTTTTTACGAAGACCCTCGAAGCGCCCGAGCTCAAGTCGGCTGCGTTGATTTATCTTACGGTTTTTGCGTTTTCACGATTGACCGACAAAATTACAAAACTCCCGGTTTGTAGGCCTGCGCTTAGTTTGATCCGTTTGAAAACACTATAATAATATTATAATATATTATGCACGCACTGTGTGTGTGTGTGTGTGTGTAGTCATCTCTCGTAATCTTGTCACGCGACTATACACACCATCCCGAAAAGTACTGATCATAGACGTAAACTTGGAGCGAGATGCTCGGATTTAAATGCATTAAAAATATACGACTTTGTAAAAAAAAAGAATTTATGCTTTTACATCAGAAAAAATAAAAATAAAAACGCAATACAAAATTGTAATTATTCTTTTTTAATTCTACGATGTTTGTGAAACGAATATTGTGTTTTGAAAACATTGTTTTAAAACTTTTACAAAGAAATTCAAATTGCATTTACATCGAACCTATAGTTATAACAATAAGTTATACAAAAATATCGAATACACGCGTGTCTCTCGCGGTCAATTGTTTTGTAATAAAAAAAAACTCGATTATTCGATCTATAAAACGAGACTGTTGATAAATATTATCAAAACATTTCGGGTATCGAATGAGAATTAGAGCTAAAACGAATAATAGTTATCGAGCATAATTATTTACCTCGTCGTTTCATCGTCTCTTTTGCCTCGCGCCCAATGCCGTCACTGATTTTATTGTTTATTTTGATGGGATAAACGTTCGAGTTGCGCTCATCACGACGACGGTCACTATAATAGTTAATATTGCGATGTTAAACGTATGTGGGAAAATACGTCGTATAATATTATACATATAATTTACCGATTTACTGATCCGACGTGTTGACAATCGCCAACGGTTTCAAATCCAACTAGAATTTCGAATTGTACATCATGAGATTTATCGATTCGGTCTTTAACACTTTTAATAGCAGCCACTACTATATTGTAATACTGCGCAGACCTCATCACGCGTGCGACAACTCATGATGTGCTCAGTAAACGTATCATTCAACCAATTAATGCGATTAATAATTTTTTCGATTTAATTTCTTACGATTAGTATCCGAGAACATACCGCGGCGGTTACACTGTTTCCGAACTCCGACCGCCTCGGAATGAGTCGGGAAAAAAAAACGCATTTCCATCACTGCACAATAGTCGAACGTTTATGTACGAGTCATAATTATATTTATATACGATCGTCGGGAGTCACCGCGTCTACGGGTACGAGTTGTGTTCTCCCTCCTACTCCCCGAACGATTCGGTAAAACCGAGTATATTATCCCGAACCCTTTTACAGTACTAGACCCACGGAACGTAGCTAATTATTTTAGTTTTCGTTTCTGATTTGCATAAAGTTCGAAAAAGCCAATTTACGGGAATACACGCCGCCGCGAAACAATAAGCGAAGCGGCGACGACGTCTTAACCGATTTCGCACGCACGCAAACGTAGCGAAACGAAAATAGCAGAAGAAATGAGAAAAAAACCAACCGAAAAATAGGTATTTCGTCGCGACGACGCGTATAGATCTTCCGCGTGTCTACGTCGTCGCCGCCGCCGCGCCGCCGAGTTTGCGACGACGACGACGGGGGAGAAAGGTCGAAAACGAAATTTCGGAAAAAAATAAAAGTAAGAAAACTATACACACCTTCGGATGATTTAAATATTTATGACTCGCTTTAGAGGACGAGAAACGGAAAAAAAATAAAATAAAAAAATTCAAAATAAAAAGCGAAACGAGAGGAAACTCGCGACGACGGCGGCGGCGCGTTTATAGATCGAGTTGCGTTTCTATACATTTTATAGCACGTCCGCGCCGTATTATGCGCTTTTAGACGCGGCGAGAGAGCGGCGCGTACGTGTGTTTTATACGCGCGGCGTACACTCGCACGCGGTGTTACTACACACTGTACGTGTATTTATTTATACGTCACACACGCATAAACACTTGCGGGCGAGCGCGTTTAACGTCAACTCGGCCGGGACTTTTCGACGTGTGCGCGGCGGGCGGAATCCAATTTTGCCGCGCGCGATATCTTACGCGGGGACAGGTAGCAGGGAATTTTTTATCGCGATCCGCAGCTCGCGCGCGCGCGCGCGTTAAATACGTAATACGCCGTATAGAGTACGTATTATGTGTACGTCGTACGTGTATACGGACGGCGACGTGCGATCCAGGACGCGCGGCGATCCTTATTCGGCCGGTACGTTATTAGATTAGAGCGCGGCGGCGGCGGCGCGGAAATTACGACGCTAGACCGAAAATCGCGAAGGGGCCCGAACGAGGAGGGACCGATATATTTCGCAGACGTTTTTTACGTCGTTGTATTATCGGCGGACGATAAAACCCGTAAAAAACTGCTCGCCCCCGTCCGGATCGGAGACGACCCGGACGAGAAACGCGCTCGTTTCGTACGAGTCGCTATACGCGTGCGCGCGATATACGAGTATACTCGATGTGAATTATTAAATTCGAAAAACGGGGAGTAGGGGGAATATTCGCGAGCGTGTAGTGTATAAATACTGCTCATGGTCGGTCGCGATTCGTTAATAATTACGTATTGCAGCGATCGTTGAAAAAGACGAGACGGGCAAACGACCTAATGTTGACACGATACTCTGAACTCAATAGTTACCCGGGTCGGTCATCCTGCGCGCGGGGAACGTTCGACGTTGAGAAAAAACAACCGTCACTGGTTCCTAGCAGCGGCGAATGATAAAAGAACGTAAAGTTCTCCTGAAAAGAGTACAGAGACTGCAGCAGTGAGTATGATAAATTTAGCGTCACCGCCCCTATAGAATTAAGTGAAATCCGTCACTGGTTCCGAGTGCAGGTCTTTTGTCGAGCGCTCGACGCGTGTAGTGGCGGGTTTACGGTTTCCTAACGGCTCACGTCGCTATCGCAACCGAAGACTTAAAACGCGAATTCACCCGAGAGTAGTTGGACCGCAGACAAACACGATATTTAAATTTTAATAATTTCATTCGAACAAACATCGTCGACAAAGTTTTTTCTAATAACTATGACCCTTATCGTCAATATTGAACTATGGTTGAATAACTTTTAGTTTTAGAAAAAATAACATTTTATTACGAAAATTATTTGTACATACTTTGTTGGAATAGTTCAATATTATATTGATATTTTACCTGTAATTTTTGGGCGAGGCGACTTACTCGTTTCTAAGTAAAATTTACTAAAAAAAAAATGTTCGTCTACCGTCCAACTATGTCTGGTTTCAATGACTTTAATGAGAAACAATTCGGTAGTTTGACAATGATAAAACGAATCGTTTTGTTTGTTTATTCGAACTTTGAACGCAGTTTTGCATCAATTTCATTGTGACCGTGAACGAGTTAAGTTTTCGTGATGAATATTTCCCAGATTAGCTTTATTTCTATTCAATAATTAAATAAAATGTACGATTAGGTAAAAAATTATTTAAAGATATGGATTATCAACGAATCGAGACACATACTTATCGAGTATTGTTTACTCAAAAAACTCAGACGAGACATCGCTTTATATCGTACGAGTTGGCTCACTCTCACCTGCCCTTCAAAAAAAAAAGTGTTCAAACGATCATGCGCGTATATCACACAACGTGGAAACACGCGAAAGGGTATGTGTTGGGTACCGATCTGATCGTAAATACAACAATATTAAGCACAGACTACACATCACTTATCCGTCAGGTGCACCCGTACAAAACATACACGCACCTGCTGCGTTGACGATGATGAAAGGTGATAATATGAATAACAACAACCGTAGCCGGCCGGTCGGGTTTGAATGAAAATATTAAACCGGCAAAAGGGCGCATACCATAATTATAAAGTCTTATTTTGACGTAGGACGTTCGACAATTTGCCGCGCCGATAATAAAACGATATTCAAACGATAATAGTTTAATCAGACTTATAAACGCGCGTCATATTTTTTAGGATAACATTTATGCGCACGAGTGTTCGCGGGGTCGATAGAAGTCGTCATAGTTCCTCAAACATTCCTCTCCCTCCTCGGCACCAGAGTGATTTCAGAACGCTTTGTTCGCGCGATACGAAACAAACTGCGCGTCGAAAAAACATCATCGCGCGGACCGTCGTCGTCTGCGTCGCGGAGAAAAGATCAAAACGAAACGGCCCGAAATCGTTTTCGAAACATTCGTTCACGACGACGCGTTTGTTGCGCCAACTCGAGAGACGGACTGCAATATCCGAAACGGTCTCGCCGCCCCCCGCGACGGTTGTGCACATCTCGGCGGCCGATTTTCGATTAAAACACGCTATATCATTAAAAAAAAAAAAAAATCGATTTCCTTTATTAAATTAGAAAATTAAATTAGTTCGCGGAGAAAAAAAAAAACACATAATCGGGCGGGCTTTAAAATCGAAACCGGACAATCGCCGCCCTCAATCGAGCCTAATACCATATGGATAGCTCTGCGGGATTCGCGGAAGATTCGCCAGACCCGCCGCTCCAAACGTTATTATTAATCGGTATTATTATTATTACGTATTGTGTACTGGCGCCACTGTGACGACGACGACGGTCGCGGCGCGGCGCGTCTCAAGTCTTCCGACGCCGTCGGAGGATCACGTGCGGCCTGAGCAGCTGCACCGCCGGCCATGACTATACACGTTATACCTGCAGTGTATAATGCGTACACGTAAAAGAGAGAGTGTGTGTGTGTGTGCGTGCAGAGGATTTTTCGCCCGTTCCCGTCCGAACGATTTATAATAACGATTATTATTACCTACTTTGCCGCGCGCGCGCAAACGACTACTACAATGCGCGAACGGCAGTCGAATGTGTTATTATTATTATTACCGAGCACTCCGTATGGGTAAGTCATTACAGTACTATTGTGTGCGTATACGCCCGATTCTCGTGTATATAAAAACGTATTTTTATATACACGCATGACGAGCGTACACGTCTTGGCTAATATTATTACCATCGCGGACGTCGTCGTCGGCGGCGTATATTATATCGTACACGAAAGGGGATTTTTTTTTGTCTGAAATTACCGCGTAATTTGGGCACCGCGTCTCGTCTCTCGTACCTATCGTTATTATCGCTATTGTGCGCGCCGTCGTCGTCGTCGTATACTATACGGCGAATAGAAATCGCATTATTAAAATATTATTATTTATGTTTATATTACGTATATCATCGCCGCATTAGTCTGTCGAGTCGCGCACGCGATCTCTTTTCAATTTTTCGTCCACAGCCTTTAATGCGCTTTTGTGCTCCAGTTTTGGCCAGCACACGCACCACACACGCTTCTTAATGAATTGTTCGTCACGGCGACGTATCGATCGACAGGATGGAGGGGGGGGGGCACGATTTAGGCACGGGAAGATTTCGAGATTTCATAACGATTTTTTCGTGTTGACGGAATTTTTTATTTCTAATTTCTCCCCACAACGTGATTCCAAGACGTCTGCGGTTCGTTGTTACACGTTTGCACTTGCAACCAAATTTGACTACTCGGACCGCCACGTCTAAAGTAATAATCTCGCGTGCCGATCGGACGTTTTCTCCGAGAAAAATGCGATATCATTGCAGGAAAACTGCTGGAAAATGTCGGAGCACTTATAGGTTTTCGTCGTAAACGTGTTGTAATCGTTAACGTCGAATTTTGCCGAGAATTTTCTTCGAACAGAGTTCTCGTATTTATCATACGAACGTGCACTTGATATTTTTTAAATCGCATACAAAATTAAAAAAAAAAAAAAAAAAATCAAGAGGAAAGAACCCGTATTCTCGACTTTCAATGCGTTTTAACTTTTTCAAATAAGCGTCACAAACTTTGAAAGTGATTTTGTTGATTGTTATTTACAGGAAGAAAAAAAAAAACGAAAAGAAAGATTCCAACGGAGCGCCCCGCGAACAGCAAAGTTTATTGATGTGAGACACATAATATACGATTTGACTTCTCCGGACTAAAAACACGACTGATCCACTGTATAAGTTTTCGGTCGTCCTCAGGATTCGTGATATTCAGGGCGATAATATTTACCACGCCTAAACTATGTGTAATTTCTATTCGCAATATCCTCGTTAAAAATACACGCGCACATCCTCTTTCACCGTTCGTTCAAAATACCAATGGACTTTTCACCCGTCGTGTTTTATTTACTGTACGTACCATAATTATCGGTGGCGCGCCGAATCATATTTTAAGAAGGACGGCGGTGTACATTTTTCGAGACCTTGTGTTTTGGTGCGGGTGGTAACACATTCGTACAAGATGAATTCGAAATATCGCGCGGGCGCTAAACTAGATTTGTTTCCGATGACTATTGGTAAAATATTTCGAACCCCACGGACAATAATTCTGAAATGACGTGCTTTACCCTACTCGATAGTCGGGTAGTATGTTTATTGTTTTCTTTAGTTTTGACGATTGGCAAGTACGGTCGGCGCGCTTCAAATTGAATATCGACGTAATTTCTCGGGGAATAAGTACGAAACGTATAATATCTAACATCGTATCGAAAATATAAAACGAAATAAATAATGTTTGACGGTTAATTGGCTGTCGATGTTATCATTCTGACCTGTACTACTAGTCACGAACGATGACAATTTTATTAATAATAATAACATGACGTTGCTACTATATTACAGTCTAGTGCAGTACTAGTGCATAACGTAAGCGTGTGCAACGAATGCATTGCATGTTATATAATACAAATGCAGATTACAGTTGTACTTGTTGTACAATAGAAAACTACAGACGCACGGCGTTAGGATGCTGTAAAAACAAAAGTTCACTATGCAAATTATAAACATAGAAAAAACCACTTCACACATCATGGACACACCCGCCCCTTCAAACGAGAGTGGCGGCCACTGTCAATTATACTTGCGTTCGAAAACACTGGTGTTTTCCTTCTTCAAGTATGGTATGAAATTTAAAAAAATTATACATTTTCTTAGTGGGAATCTTCGTCGGGCGCGGGCGGCGGGCTCCCCGAGAGCGTGGAGGGGGTCCTCGGATTGGTCGGTT
The DNA here is from genome assembly GCA_948098885.1 of Drepanosiphum platanoidis. Taxonomy (NCBI): domain Eukaryota; kingdom Metazoa; phylum Arthropoda; class Insecta; order Hemiptera; family Aphididae; genus Drepanosiphum; species Drepanosiphum platanoidis. The sequence continues at coordinate 14,642,738 of OX402533.1, forward strand.
GAAAAGCGAGGGTCGCTCGTACAGTCATCGTGTTTTCTCGTAGCGTCTCGACTATATTTATTTATACGGGAAACGCGGTATACACTCGTATAATTATATCGTTCAGAGGTACAGGAACGCGCGGTAACGTGGAAAAAATAAAACACAATAATACTTTAGTTAAAACCGATAACAGGTTAACAGTCGATAAACCTCTAAAGTACGACTCCGCGTCGGAAAACTACTTTAAAGCCATTATAAGCTGTTTATACTATATATGTGTATAAATATGGGTGTGTGTGTGCGTATAGTGTTCTGGGCAGTTTGACACCCTCTTCCGTTTTCGTGCGAACAGCACGCGCGTTTTGGGCGCGTGCTTACTATAGAGCCTCGCAACACTCGCTATTATGAACTATTATATAATATATGTAAACACGTGTACCGCACAGACGCGCATTGCGATTTTATCGACCAAAGTTCAACAGAATCTAGAACGCAAATGACAGTCAATATTTGCCCGTACATTTCTCGATTAAATATCTACGCGATTATGCGTAACGTGATAATGTACTCGGTGATGTTATGTACCTCGAAGCCGTGCTGCAAAGCGTCAACAGCGCGCGCGCGCGTGTAGTGCGAGAACCGTATTTTTCGAATACACAATTACTTGCGAAATTTCCCTCTTTTCGCTGTTCGCCGCGCGGCATGATGGATACAATAAGTAGTGATTTACTGTAATAATGGGTTTGACACCGTTTCGATTTATTCTCTTGTCCCGTTTAAACGATTAATTTTATTAGACATATTCGTGGACGTTCTTCGGGTATTTTTGCAGTGACTATACACAGTTGGCCGTCGGAGAGTTTTCACCTAATTTTCATTCAATATAATGTGATAAATATTGGAAATATTTTGCGTAAAAATACGCGATCGACGACCGATTCATTGATATTCATCAGAATTAGTAGAGCTAATAATTACAAACGCGCGCTGCGATCGTTCCGATGGGTTTTATTCGAAAACGGCCAATAATAATAATAACGCGTGTTGTGTCCGATTGAATTTCCCGAAGAAGACGAACGCGGACCACAACGATATTGGTCAAAGGTAATTTATTTTCGAACCGTCGTCGCGTCGATGCGTCTCGTACCGGACGAACAATGATACTGTGTTTTATTTTCGCGCGTTTCCGAGTCGGACAAAATTCAGAAAAAAAAAATTACGTCATCGCGATATCGTCCTAGTGCATTTTTTCTCGCGTACGTTTTATACTCTTTCGGAATCCCCCCGGGGCACTGATTCGGTGACCTTAATTTACATAATTTTATATATTATATACGGTCAAGAGTGTGCGCGCGCAGACCTTTGAAACGCGTTCTCTCCGTGCAGACGCGATTGCGGCGTGTAATTGCCACGACGACGCCCGGAAAACGCGTGTTATCGCACGTGCACGGGGTTTTTTTTTTGTTGTTCTTCGCCACACAACGCTCTGGCAGATATAGCGCGTGCGATACCGCGAAAGGTCACGCGGTTAAAAAAAAAACACCGAGTCTTTCCGATATTCGTCCGCGTCGCGTCGCGCCCGCGTGTCGTAGGACATCCCCAGGACCATCTATGGGACACACTCGCGAGGTTAGGGACGAAAATATTTTCGAGGATTCGACCATAATTTCCAACCACGAGTGTCATTAAAATATGCACCCTTTTTTTTGTGTTAACTGTAGAAAATCGTTTTCACTATAACCACACCGCTCCGGGACTTTCTGAAGCGTCTGAGACAAGGTTTTTTTTTCCATCACATATGAAACGGTACGTTTTCTTACCATACGGCATGCACGTGTGTACAGTGTTATTTCGGCGGGGGCCGATCAAAATTTATAAAAACAAACATGGCAACAAAAAAAAAAAACGAGCATCTATCATTTAAGTACGTAGTTAATAATTATTATTATTATAATTTTTTTTTTTTTTTGTACCGTTTAAACGAGAATTTTCTAAACGTCTGGTTCGTTTGCTGTCAGAAAACTCGTCTGAAACCAGCGAGTAATAACACATCATAATTCTATGTCGTAAAGTCTCGAGCACGGTCGACGATAATATTTTAACAACGTGATATTGCAGTCGTCTCAAATCGCGGACCAAAGGTTCAAACATCACCGTTGATACGGATTGTAATACGTGCGAATACAATTTATTACAAACCCCGTTCTAATAATCGGACAAAACAAACATACGAAAATTGACGGATTTTCAAAACTCTCTAAGCCGCGTAGTGGGGTGAAGGCTCTCCGCGCGGTTCCGCTTCGGAGAAAATAATTTTCCGATCTCCATCTCGCCCGGCGTGGCAAACGCCTATCGTAACATGCTGTTTTAAAACGTACGTACGTATGCGAGGTTATGATCGACGGCAGAGCTTTTGTTCTCGGCATCGCGTCCGATGGAAACGTGAAATGTTTTAAAACACGCGCGTTCGTCGAACGCACGCGCAACCGTCGTCGTCGCTCGCTCGGGCATAGCCAATGCGCATGGAAATAATGCGTGTTTTTTTAGTTTTTTTAATTTTTCGCACGCGTGCGCGCGCGCTTATATCGTATTAAACAGTTCTAGAAAACTCGCGCGCGCGCGCATAATAAAACGCCTAATCGAAACCGTTTGTCGACGAATAATATTTAACCGTACACAAGAGGGGTAGGGGTCTCCCCCCGAAATTTCGGGGAAATTATTGATTTCATACCTCAAAACCATGTTTTCCATTTGTTCACTCGTATATTCTTTTGTTTTAATTTCTTTTCTTTTTTTTCAATTTCATAAGTTTTCTTCGAGTTTTTCTTTGAAACTGTAATAACACTGATGTTTTTAATTAGAAATCAATGATAATCCTACGATTTAGATTATGTGAACGAAAAAAATAAATATGTTTTTATGCTGTGGTTGTTAACACTCCCATACGTTAATGCGTTATTACGTACAAGCGTTTATGTGTGTTCACCGATTATTATTATGTCATATACGAAATGTCATATAACAGGCGTATTTCGAGCGCTCCGCGGGGCATTTCGGCGTTTTAACATTCCCTTCGAGTAGGCGGCCCGGCTCAAGGGGTAGGGGCGATAAAATGGTCCAGGACGGCGTTTGAAATCCGCATGATAATGGTTCAATCAGAAGGATAACGACGATTCCTGGAGTACTCGCTCGGATCAAATCGCGTGTAGTAAAAAACGAGAGCCTATAAATCGTGTTGTTATTAAATATGATTAATCAAAACAAAGGCATGCGCGTAGGGCAAACAATATGAAACATGTCCTTTGATTTTATACGGCTGTAAATTGCTGATTTTTTATCGGCACAATAAATAGCGAAACCGTCGATAGTAGCGACGTAGTATTTACGCGCGGAGGGCGGCGCAAAAATCGCCCTGCAGGCATGTTCAAAAAACCGGGCCTGCCGTCGGAGAACGCGTCGTCGTATCGTCCCGGTCCGAAAACGTCTCCGCGATAATCGATAGTCGCGCGCGCGGCAGTCGTCGCCATAATAATATACAATAATATATTATATCCTTTTCGAGAGAGAGAGAGATAGAGAGAGAGAGAGAGAGGAGAAAGCGAGACAAACAGAGGGTGTATAATAACCTATCGCGCGTCGTCGTACGCGCGCGTGTATTATTTTGTACGCAGTCGAGGGGATTTTTCATTTTGACGTTTCGAGAAAATTAATTCGTTAACGGCGTACGCTGCGGAGCTGTTATTTTTGTATTATCGTGTCGTGCGCGCCAACCGACGGGAAAGACGTGGACGGAGAGAGAACGATAGCGAGCGAGATAGACAGATACATATATATATATATAGAGAGAGAGAAGGGGCGGAGAGTGTGTGTATATACATTATTAATCGAAACACTATTCCGACAGAACACTACCAGACTAGACCGTATACATTAATGTTTGTGGTTTATCTGCACTCTCATTGTGTATATTATATACGATTCGCACGCGTATATTGTTAACACCCAATGAAGTATGGTTGACTTTTTTCGACGCGGTATTATTGAGTTGCGTATATTTTGCTTTTCGCCGCATTGTGCGATTTCAACAGAAAAAAAAAAAAAACACAATAATAGTAATAGTAATAATAATTCATAATGTATAACAAATGTATTGAAAACGACTCGCGTATAATACATGTTTATATTATATTATTATATATACTTTGTTATGGCGAGAGAAAATGTGATTTTTTTCTCGTTGTCGTTTTGTTTTGTAAATAGGAAATTATTTTTAATTATTTTATATTATTATATACTGTTTTACCGCCTAAACAGGCCGCTTACTTGTTGTTTTTATGATAATTTTTTTTATTTTTCCCAAACATAAATCCACGCGATAGTCACAGGTGCTGCTGCGGCAAGACGACGTTATACGTATACATTCAACGGGGTAATATAATATATTATACCGCGTTATAGGTACACCCGCGCCGTCGCTGTGGACAAGAGTGTTAATATAAAAAAAAAAAAAAACCTAATACACATATACCCCCCGCGTTTTTAGTTGAGTATTTATGCAAATTCCCGGCCAACGTATTTTCAGACCCTTGCGCAGTCCCCGGCCTGTATGCGACGAACGGCGGGGATTTTTTTCTCGCTCTCCGTCCGCGACGATTAAAAATCCCGGCAAACCGCGTGCGTCGACCGCGTCGCGACAGTCCGTTTCTTATGCTGCCGTTAATATCGTTTGCCGGCTGTCCATCGGGTTTGGATAAAAAGGCACGGGGAAAAAAAGGTCCTCATCATTTCGCAATAACGACGTGGAATTATATCTGCTCGGAGATAATATTATATCGTTTATCACGGACGACAGAGAGTTCAAAACCATATTTATATCGACCGCAACGATTGCACTTTTTGATTTCGTCGTTTCCACTCGTAAAATTCACATACGTAAAATACGAAAAATAAATAAAAAAACATATACGAGACGATAAACGAGATCCGCGTTTTCCATGTGTTTGCGAAAAATCACTGATTTCTCTGTGAAACGCTGACCACTGCCGAGCTGTAATACCTACAGACACACGGAAATTCAACGAAAAAACATCATATAATTACTGTCGTCGAAGAACAGCTAGAAAACGGTTTGTGGAGTGAAAAGATTTCGAATATATTATCGGATGGCGCGAAATAATTAAGTAAAACGCACAGTGGTACCTAGTGCTCGTCAATCTTTTGGGCGCAGAAAATCCCATGTTATTCATGTGGTATTCTACTGCGAATCGTGCGCATCTCCAGAGCGTTAAATTTCGAATCGGTCTGATCGAAATGTATAAACGCCATTCTATTCTGATAAAATAAAAAAAACAAACGTATCTTAAAAGCGTTACGTGAGCACAAGTATTTTTTGTAATGTAAATTTTATATCGCGGTCTATTATTCCGTACCTACGCCTAAAGTACTCAGACGTCATCTTATATAGTTAGAAAACTCGTCTAAAACCGTAAAACGATCGGATTCGTATATAATTCTATCGCGGTATCAGCGCAGTCAGGTCCGAACGCTATATAGGTAAACACGCCCAGTTACGACTGCCACGCGAGTACAAATAATGAAACACAGCGTTCTAATCAAAAACAAAACAAACAGACGCAAAGACGCAGTTGACGTACATCAACTCTTCCGGACATTTCGGCCGGGGGACCGCAGCTCTCTCGGTCCCCCCCTCCCATCGTAAATACGCCCCCGCTGCCGCGCGCGAATAATATTCGCGTCGTCGTATTTATTATAAACCGACGCCGCCGTTGCGTTATATTATGTTCGCGCGTAGAAAAGTATACGCGTTATTATTATTTCGACGTCTCCAGTCGCCGCCGTCGGCTGCAGGCGCACGTGATAACTGTTCGAGAGCGATTTTTTTTTTACACGCTTTTCGCGTTCCCGGCGGGTAGCTCTCTGGAAAACAGCGTACGTGCCGACTGTCGAGGACTATGCAATACGCACGACAAACAAATTCTCGACGAACTCTATACTATTATTGTATTATTATTATATTGCGCGAAACGACGACGGGACGGAACGCGCGCACGCCGACGACGTGCGCGCGAGACGTTTTCGACATTCGGCTGGCGAAACACGTAAAGCGCCGAACACGGAAGTGGCTCGTCGAGCTTTTACGTACGATTTAAATCGCCCCCCCCCAACGATAGGTTTATACACGGGAATATCGTAAAACCAGGCTCGTTCTAAATTCTTTGCCATATTATTATACTCGATCGGCCGAAATTTCGCCCGGCTCCCCGAGATTTACTCCGGCCTATCCGGACGCGTATTAATTTTGCGTCGAGAAACGTCTCCTCGGCCTCGCGACGCAGCAAACACGGGCATCGAGTGACCGAGTGGGCCGAACCACGAACTTTCCGAAAGCCTATAGTTATATATATATATATTAAAAAAAGACTGCGCACAAACGATCGATATAATATAATATGTTTATTGCGCCGCTCATTCGTTACGACGCGTAAGTTCGTGTACGCGATTCGCACTATATTTTCTACTTTATTCCGACCCGATTGTTTTTTTCATCTTTTATTATTATGAAACTACGACATAATATTAATGTATTATAAATATCATATTTGAATACACTCGCGCGATTCGAAACGGTTTATCGCTTCTCTGCTCTATAAAACTCGCGATTTTTTTTTCTCCTTTTTATATTATTTACCTCGCTCCGAGAATAAACGCGTTAAAAGAGATATTTCTCGGAAATTTTCGACTCGAAAGAAAAAGAAATTAAGGACAAAACAACGCAGAAAAAAAAAAAGAAAAAAGAAAAAGAAAGCCATCGCGTTAAACGAAGCGTCCAAGACGTTGACGTCGCCTTTCGGCCGCGGTTAAGTGTTATCGAACATTTCTGGCAAGCAATCAACGTTCGGCTATTTCGGCGGCATCTTCGAAAAAGTTCACAGCCTACGACGCAGCTGGCGAACCGCGCGGTTTATCGGAGTGAAAAATAATTTCCGAAACGTTGGCCCGCCGTCACGATAAAATATTATTACCGTACGGCTTATGAAACAATAATAAGCCGTCTAAACTCATTGACTCGTCGTCGCACATAAACGTCAAATTTCACAAAACCGAGCGCGCAGAGAAAGGGGGAGGGGGGCTTTAACGAGCGTCCGAATAATTGAAATCGTGACATACCCGTCGGACGCTATTACACACGCAATCTCGCGGTGCATTCGAATATGGCCAGCCGGCCGAAAAAAAAAAAGCATAAAAATTACGTGTCCGAATCGCGTGCCGCGTAGAATTTTACCGATTTTACTGCTCGGCGACGGTTTTCGTACGGTTAAAATACGCGCGAAAATCGAAACGGTCGGTTTTTTAATTTTGATTTAAATACGGAAAAATAACGTCGTTAAAAAAGGCCAATTCGTAGTGGCAGCGATTCGTCCCTAAGAAATGTGTACACGTCGAGTCCGCCGACCGGTCATTATAGTTCGTTTATTTTTCGAATTCGTCGTAGACACAACAACAAAAGGGACTGCGCGCTCGACACCCCACCCCTTTGGCCAATTATACGATATTCGGACGACACGAGTTTAGTGACGAAGGCAATTGGTCGAGTAAAACCGATCGTCTCGGGAATTCTTGATCGATTACGACACGTTACGACTATTATGAATTCGTCGATTCGATATTATAATCATTTCGACTGCGACGATTCTCCCGAGATACGCCAAAACCACTATGTAGTAGTCAATTTTTTTATAACGTGCAAGGTAGTTATATAATCGCGTCATTACATTCGTGAATTTCACGACTAGTATATTTGAGAATATCACGACATTGTCGGTCTTTCGGTGGCATGCGATTCGGACGCGGCCCGCCCGCCATCGTAGCAGGTTGTTTTTTTTTTATCGCGTCCCCGTTTCCCCATCGAAAGCATACGCGGAATCATTCGTTATTTCGCCGCGCGTTTTTTAAAGCCGTTTTTTTTTTTTTCTCTTCGTCCGACCACTGCGAGCACTAATTTGTTTCGAGATAATAATTATTATATTCATTAGTACGCGGTAAGAATCGGGATTAAAATCACGACCGGTTATGCTCGGGCAATAGCGTACGTATTCTACGAATGAGTCACAGCGTAATAATATGTTAATCGATCCGGATACGCCGGGTCCGTTTGCCGAGTATAAAAATGGGGAAAAATCGATTTCGGGGGGATGTACGCGACGCGTGCCCGGGTTACGAATTTCGAATTCGCGGGTTCGAATCTCGTAGTTAACAGTAGTTGTTTTAGCGGCGACGAGTGTTAAATAGTTTTCGCGCGAAAACCTATACGTGCGCCAGCCGGCTAGGAGTACCGGACGGCGGCGGCGGCGGCGGATAGTAATGATAATAATAATAATCGTTTCAATTGCGGGAAGCGGAAAAGAAATCGAAGGGAATCGACGGACGATCGCTTAAAATAAAGAGCGAGCACATACAATAGCATAATAGTAGGTTAGGCGTAGAGCGCGCGGGTTATACGTATAATAATAATAACTTCTTTTTTTTTTTAAACTCTCGAGTCGGCCGCCGCTTTCTAGAACGAATACAACGGAACAGGATTTATTAAAGCTACCGATATATCGCGCCCAGCGTCATTGTTATAACGATATAATAATAATAATAATAATAATAATATTACGTTGTACGCACAACACACACGGTTTTCAATATTGTTGCGCGGCAGACGTGTAATTTAACAACAATACGTGTATAATATAATATTCCGCGGTCTTTTAATTAGAGACGTGTTTCTTTTCAATTTATCCGGCAGTAGAGACGCGAGACCAATATAAAACAATATCGTTTCCGTCATATCGCGAGCGCAAAGTCTACACGACGTCTGTTCGGAACGAAACCATTAATAATAATTACAACAATAATTCATTCTTTTCGAACCGAATAATAAAAGCACGCGACGACGATGGTGTTGTACGTAAGCGCGCGTAAAATAAATATTACTATAATACTAGTATTTATAATCAATGATATTACGTACGTAATCGAGACGAATAAATTGTTTCCTTTTTTTTTTTTTTTTTTTCAATTATTAGAACGACCGTTTTCGTTCGACAGAGCGACGGCGGCGGGTCAATAGGTACACACACACGCGGGGTTTCCGATTCATATGGAAAAAAAAAAAAAATCAATAACAATAATAATTATGATATAATAACAATAAAAACGAATCGAATAACGATAATGACCGTCGAGTAGCCCCGATGACGTTACACGAGAAGAACACAATGACGCCGCCGCGCCGTTCTCTGGTTTCCACGTTTTTTGTTGTGCACTCGATGGATTCTCGTCTATTGTTTTCATAGCGTATAATGTTTGGACGATAATATTTTCCCAGACGTTTTGAGATATAGCCGGAAAAATATCGACGAGACGTAGCTTTCTGCGCAGTGGAAAAAACGAAACAACACACGATTTACTCGTATCTAAACACGTACGTCTAGTTTTATTTTATTCGGACGCGAATTAAAAAAAACACGTCGTTTGAAATAAATCGATTTACGCCCGCGATCCGTTATCGGGCCCAGAACAACGTTTTCCCATCCGCACATAATATTATAATATAAAATAATTTAATGGCAGTCAATTATCGTTAAACACATCGTCGTAAATGTGTTTTTTTTTTTAATTATCGTTCAACGCACTCGATCACGACGATGTTATAAATACGCGAGTGTTTTTTTTTTTTATGCACGTTTAATATTATACTCGATATCGTATTATATCGATTCGATACGTCATACTCGATATTAAAAATACACCAACCGTGCGAGTCATTTCTGCAACGATACTGTAGGAATAATTCGAATGCGCGCGCGCGCGCGCTTGTTTTCTTCAGATTCGTTATTTTATGTTTAATGAAAAATATTAAAAAAAACCCACGAGAAAATCACGTGATATAGCATTTGAAGTTGATGTGTCGCCGCAGGTTTTTGTTAATGTCTCGTTCGCTTTATGATTATGTCATTGATAAATTGATACGCAACAGCCTCCAACGGGATGGAAATACTCACGTGGTGTACCTAACCCTTCAAAGGAATTTTTTTTTTTTTTTGTTCACAGTCAGCTATTTTCGGATGATAGTAAACATTTCAAGTGACGTTTGTGAGTTTCTTTTTTGTTCACTAGGTACTATTATTATATATATATATATATTTTTTTCCGCGTGCTTGCTCAACGTTCGAAAATGCGAACGAGTAGTTATAAAAAATTTTAATTGCTTTCAAAAAAAAAAAAAAATAAATAAATAAAAAATAGTTCCTTCTGTATAATATATTATTCGCGCGCTGCAGTACTAAAACTGAAATCTGATGAAAAATCTTATGACGTTGTAAATAGGAACACGCCATACCTGTCTGTCACGTCACACGAAGCGATCATCTGATGGATTGCAGTTTTTCAGGTAACCGTTCGAGTTTTATTTTCTCACTTTGTGCTTTGAAGAAAAAATAAAACTTTTAAAATATATATTATACTACTTATGGACTGTCGGCGGGAGGGAGGTCAGCTATGAATATTAAAGCACTATATATACGGCGCACGTATATAATATATATATATATTTATGTAATATTATGTAAAGGATTTTCATGTACATATAATATTGCGCCCTTTTATCTGATTTCGTTTTAATATTATCGACTCTAGTAAAAAAACGTTACCCATTAAGTTCATTATCATTTCATCCGTTCCACTCATATTTTATTTTCGTTAAAATCGGCCAGCACGCGACGGCATGGCACTGCATGTGTTTCCCCCGTCCGTTTCGCCGTGTGCTTTCCACAATAAAGCATAAAAGCAAAAAAAAATCCACCCTCCGACCCGCCTGAGTAAACATATAATTAGTGTCGTTCACGTTTTGTTTTCGGTTAGGACGTTTGTTTTTAGATTTCCCGTCCAAGATTAGGAACCACTAAATTATTGATTTTACGTCGGTCGTTCTAGAAATATACGCGCCAACATATGTGATATACGTACAATACGAGTATGTACGTTACGATAAATGACGAAAAAATAACAATAATTTACGTGATTTTACCGTAGGTGAACATCGCGAAAGTTCTTTTTCAATTAATACGAGAAAATGTTTACGTCGATTACCTGGAATTTATGAAAAAAAAAAACAAAAAAAAAAAAACTGTTTAAAAATGGTTACCCTATCTGTTTTCGTTATAATCGTTTTATTTTCACACGCGTCGAAGACCAGTAATTATAAACACGTTTATAATTATTTTAAATTTCGCTTCGCAGTGTCATATCTCCGGTACCCGTTGAAATACATTCAATAGTTTAGCGTGAAAAACACGTTACTACAGAAATACACGACCAGTTGTTGTTTGGTGAAAATCGTAATCAAAAACCTCTCGTTATGCGTTTGCGGTATGATAATTTTCCAATTTCTTTTTAGTCGTTTACCCCGTACACGTTTGGCTGGAAAGACCGAACGAGAGGGAAGAAAAACGCGACGACGTTAATGTAAAACAGCATTTTTGTAACGTATATACGCGCCGTCGCCGTCGGGACGGATTCTTCGGTGTACGATTTTAGACGCTGCGTGTGAACCGAGATCAACACAAGCCGCGACGTGGTGTTTTGCGGGAAACCAATAATAACAATATTTACAGATCCGAGGTCGATTCCGGTCATCGTTATTCGTCGTTTCTCGAGGACGTACGATACGGCACTGCCAGTGGTACAAGTTATCATTTTTTAAGCGTAGCATGTAAATATAATATCGCCTATCAGCCGTTCGGACACATTTGCTCGTGTATAAATACAGTCAGATGTATATTTATTTTTAGGCACGCGAGAAAGGTCCCCGAGTGCACCGTGACAATATGATCATAGAATATAATGTATATGGGTACGTATAGATCAATAAACATTTACAATTTTACTCTCGAATCTTTCCAAATCACAAGGGTAGCAGTTACTTTTACAAGGGGGGCTAGCTACTTTTTCCCAAGACTATATAATGTGCGCCACCGAGCACATGCAGCGCGCTGCGGCGACGCGGTAATATAATGACGTTTAAACGTTTCGCGTGTCCGCGAGGCATAAAACGTGCGACCGAATGCATAATATCGCCGCCGTCGTCGTCGTCGTAAATACTTTCGGACGGAACGATTTAATCCCCAGACTCGAACGTTAACCGCGCGATAATAATAATAACGATATAATGTGGTATTATACAACCGACATACGACCGATCGATCGGGCCGCGTACGACGATCGATCGTTCGAGTAGTACACTCGCATACATTTGTATAAATAATAATTTTAAGAATATTAAAAAATCGATTTTCATTTTTTCATTAGAAATTTAATTCAATTTAATCGGTACAATAAGCATATTATGTGTTTATATATATAATTATTACGAAAATATTAAATCTTTTTACGAAATTGATTGAATGTAATGGAAATTATTTTAAATGTGTACGTTCTTATATGTAGGTGTACCAACTCGTGCGAATTGTAAAATAAAATAATTCGATATGATACTCGTCGTCGCGGTCGTAACGAGTGAAAACCGTACGCCAGCGATTCCCAACCCGTGGGCTGTGGTACGCGAGAAAAAATTGGGTAATGGCGGAAAAAAATGTCGAATTTGTTCTATTTAAGCCGATTAGTTTCGGAAATGTACAATAAACGTTATTGAAAATGAAAACTTGTATCAGACAAACAAAAACTTAACCATCAACTCATCTTAGAGAACACTACATGTATATAAAATAGAACATCTAACATAGTTGCGGTGATGGTGTGTATTGAACAACTTTGTCCGGTTTAAACGTAACTTTAGACTACTGATAATAACAATATTGTTATCGCGCAATTTTTATATTACAATTGTTTTATTCGTAAAGTAAAATAATTAATTTTGTGTGTGTGTCTTATTACGAAATATAAAAATGTATACATTATTACATAATATTATATTATTGTTATTTTTTATTTAAACACGTGTTTACGAGTAGTTATGTGAAAACATTTAGTCATAACGAGAGGGATATGATATGGCGAAATATTAATAAGCTTAGGGGTACGTACGGAAGAGTCGTCGGGCTGGTATAGACTACAGAGAGAGAGAGAGAGACGTGTGGTGCGTTCGAAAAACGTCCGTCGGTTTGTTCCGAATAACGCTAATGGGATTGCCATCGTGACGACGACGACGAAGACGAAGACGATAATAATATATAAGATCCGTTTTACGATCGGCCTCCGCCGTACACGCACGCATATATATATATATATTATATATGTGTATCATCGACTGGACGCCGCCAGATAAAATAATATAACGCGTGTACATTTATTTATTTTTTTTTTTTTTAATCAAAACGGCGGCGGCGGCGCGTCGTTGTAAAATAATAATCCCCATGCGGACTCGGTTTGGACGACGACGCTCGCTCGCACACGTGTACTCGTTTCGTCCGACACACACACATAATATATAATATACGCACACGTTTACGTACAACACATATGCTGCGTTTTATGTTATTATACCGTGCGACCGACTGTTTATGCGATGATATTATGTTTCAACGTCATACGACCGGCCGACAAGCGCGAAATTAACGATTACCACCGTCCTCATACACGGTTACATATACTATATAAACATATATATATATATATTTTTTTATATAATATATAACATTATATTCGGTGTCGGATGAACGGCCGGCGCGAGCGGTCACTTTGAAACGTCTCTCTACCAGCTCGCACCCGATATCACGGGTTTCCGGACGTTTATTTATTTATTTATTTATTTTCTCGCGTTACTGGCCGGCGGTTTATGCCGGAGACGCCTCAATAATATCACGCGATATTTAGTCTGCGGCGGAACGTAATATACTAATAATAATCGCACTCTCGAGTTTAATAATAATAATAATAATAACGATGTGCGGCGGACGATCGGGGGGGGGGGGGAAGCCTCTCGTCGCGTCATTCGCTTTGGCGCCTACAAACGGTGCCCTTTTTGCCCGGACGCGTTTCGATATATAGTGCTCGCGTATATAATTTTTATTACCGTATCAATTACCGCGCGGGACGCTGTGTTGTTTTCGCAGAGCTCAGACTAATAAAGAATCTCTCTCTCTCTCTCTCTCTGTTTGTCGAGAAACTCGCGCGCACGGGGAGAAAAAAAAAAAGAGAACGTTTATCGAGTATTGCAAACATATTAAATCGCAGAGAAAGAGCGAATTAAAAACCCTAAGCGCATTGAAAGGATTATGGACGATTTTGCCGACGCAAAGGCCTTGCGGTAGGGTGGGAGGGCCAAGGAAACCCGAGACAGAATACGGGAATTACGTGAGATATTTAACCAAAGATTTATTTCAAACGTTATATTAAAAAAATTCCGCGATTAATAATAAAAACGAGTAGATAATAATAATTGGTACAGAGTTCTCAAATACCTGGCGATATTTTATACTAATAAAAATTATGGATTATTACCTGCAAGATAATTCGTTGTCTGCGAAAATTGAAATAATCCGACGGTCCATATATATCCGATTGAAGAATTGAAGCGACCGCGACGACATTCGAGAGCGGAGCAGAGTGGAAATGAGTTGGTTTCACGACAACAGCCGGTAGAAAACTGATTCGTATTGTTTTGGTAAAGTTATCAGTTGTCGTGTATAATATTGTTTTGATCGCAGTGGCTGCTCGACCAGTCAGAAGACGTGTGCGCACGCATTTAGCGAAAGCACACTATTAGTCGCAGTGACGACGAAATATCCACGTACATTTCTCCCCTCCCCCTCAAAATTTCGATTTTTCAACTTTTTTCAACGCCCATATTTAGTGCCGAATTCCTGCTCAACCCCCAGCCCCGAAAAATTAAAAAACAATATTTCCACCCCTCCACCCGTTTTGATTTTTCAACTTTTTCCAACGCCAATATTTATTGCTCAATTCCTGTCGATTCCTACCACCGTTATCGGAATTTCTGCTCAACCCCCTCCCCCGAAAAAATTAAAAAACTTAACGCGAGGCCGGGAGAAACGTTTCTTTTCTTTTTTAAACGGGACGGTTGGAAATATAAGTGAAATATCAGGCGGACCTTGGAAAAACGCGGTATAACGGCCGAGTATAACATACGTATACCTATTTACGTAATTCATTTATTATTATTATTTTCATTTACACGCTTAACGTACGTATTTGATTGGATATCATAACTATTAAAATATTATGCCTTATAAACTGGCACTTATAATCATCGTGCCTCCGACGGTTAATTGATTTTCTTGGAAACTTAAAGATTTACGATTTATAGATAATAATATTTATGAATTTCTGAAATCTAGAAAATATCTTTCCTTAATTGTTAAAGTTTTCGAAAAAATATAGCGGTTTTTTGTTGGAGATTTCAACTCTTTTGCGGATGACGGGACGCGCGTTAGGTACCGGTTATTTATAATACCTATTACTTTCCCGTACGGCGTAATGAACGGACGATAGGTGAAAATTATTTAGTTTTCTCTACGCCTTCACATAAATACACCCCTATAATATCCGTCGCGTAGTACGTAAATAATATGGTGTACGGACGAAAGAATAAAAAATGTAAAACAACTTTGAAAAAAAAAAAAAAACAAAAAACGATTTAGTAAGGAGAACTATAATAATTCGTCCGTTTTCGCGAACCGAATACGTTCTATAATGTCGTCCCTCGAGTATTCATCGATTTCAATATTGTACGAGTACGTATTGTACGGCGTTGGAACGCGTAAGACGACCACGTTTTCCCGGTGCACCGGACAGAGTGTCGGTTCCGACGCGCGGGCCGACGGAATCGAATTTTTTAAACGGGATCCGAGGGGCGGCGGGGAAAATACCTCAGTGATTATAAATAAAACTTGCAGCGGCCGCAGACCGACTGTTATGTGACGCGTACGTGTGCAGTGTGTATGTGTTTACCAGACGATTTTCGTGCACATGCAACTCATTACGCGCGAGAGGGGACCACATTTTTATGTATACGACTCGCAGCCCCGCACCGGCAACAACGACAACTGCGACGGCGACGACGACGACGACGACCAAGAGACGACCAGGACGACGACGACAACGACCAAGACGACGACGACGACGACTTCCGAGTATTAATCACTCGAGATGTATAACGGCCATCGCTAACGATCGTCGGGGAGGGGACGAGGCTATTAAGTTCTTGTTAAAAGGACCTCATGCCAGAAATGTCCCTTATTTTTATTCGGCTTTAAACATTTTAACATTTATCTACGCCGCCGCGTACGCGCGCACACACTGCACTACGTATACGTATACGTGTACGCGACCGAAAGCATTCATCACGGATCGTGTATATATACGCGCACGGCCGACTCTTATTTTCTTCTTAATTGGAACGTTTGGAATAATCCGTGCGGTCGGAGGGCGAATGTTTCCAACGTGCGGCGCGCGCATCCGCTGTAAAAATACGACGAAAACGTCAACGACGACGATAATTTATGTGAGGTTTTGGGTTTCGTGAAATCGCAAGCGCGTGTGCGATCCGAAAACGGGCGGGCCAACGAATTGTACACCGTTTGTACCCACCCGGAATACGACGACGACGGGCAACGGCGGCGTCATTAAGTCGCGCGCAATAATATCATATTTTTCACAATATATTATGATCGACAATATTAATATATTTCGTAACACGCGCACGCGTGTTTTTTTCAATTCCGTCGCCCCGAACGTTTTACCACGTCGTCGTCGTATTGAAATCCGCTGTTTATCGCTATAAACAGGTACGTTGAACGGGCCGAAAAGCAAACGCGTTAAAAGTTTTTAAAGCGTTTTAGAGCGCAAACGGATTACGTTCGATCATCGATCGGCGCACGAAGGCTGTTGTTCTATAGAACATTTTTGTATAACACACAAACGCGGCGTTCGGGTGAAAAACGCACCGTCCGATGACGGTTTTGACGCGACGACGACGTCCGTTTCTTTTTACGGGTCGGTTTTTTATCATTACGGAGATGCTACGATTTTGAGATGGTTATCCTCGACTATTATCGGAGGTCGCATTTACCCGCGTCCACATTAAAAGAAATCTATGTAACTGTAAATCGTTTCCCCGGAAAACAATGGACAATGCGCGCATTCGTCCTGCTCCGCCGGGGCGCGCCTATGTACGCACAATCGCGGACGAGTATTATTTTATATTATACTACGACATCGATATCTATAAAAAAAACGGGAGATTTTTCTTTCTCTTATTTTTAATTCGCTAAGAATATAAACACGGAAAATGTATTTTCGTGCCGAAACGTTATTCGAAAGTATTTCAATTTATCTGACATTTTGTTTACGGAACGCTCGCATATTATTATATTGCAGGATGGGGTTAATGGTGTCCGGAAAGAATTTAATAAAACGTTAGTCGTAGCGTTCAACTATATATATATATATATATAAATTTAGAGTAAACAAACACATAAATAACGTTTCCGAACAGATATTCCTCATTTGAAAAAAAAAAAAAGAAAAAACGTATCAACGCGTATAACGTACGCGTATATACACGCACATACTATGACGAAAAAAAACGAGCCGTTTACGTATATATATTATACCTATTTTATTTTTATCGATTACGTTTCAATCGTCGCGCACGTCGTTAATATTTTTTATACCAATGTCCATTACTACACTGGCCGGTCCGTTGATTGATACTCTCCGCACAGCGTCGCGAGATAAATCTAATCCTGGGCAAAATCAAAATTCAAAGCGCAACACATCTAGATCGGTGAAAACTATAACACTCAATTATAGTCGTCCGTAACACGCCCCCGCGCAGTAGACTAAATCGTTGAAAAAAAAAGAAGAGATTTCTGACGTTTTTTTTCTCCTTTTCTCGCGAGTTGCTTTTGTTTCTTCGTTTGTAATTCGGTTGACATATAGTTTTTAACGTGTTTATTATATAAATGATATTTCTATTGCGGTGCGTAGCGACGCGATCGCTCTGGTCATTTTTCGTAAGAGACTCACTTTGCGCTTTATTATTGTTTTAATTATATCGGTTGTTTTTTGTTCCGTGAGCTTTCTCTCGGCATCAAATCAATATAGAATTTTCTCTCTCTCTCGCGTCTCGCAGTATTTTTTTAATTTTTTTTTCTTTTTGTAAAATCGTTTTTCCTCTTCTCTTGAATATAATGTAAAACGTAAAAATCCTATATATGCTCCGGCAGAAGCCTCGGCCATCGGTCGGTGACCCTCTTCTCCCGTCACACGGCGCCCGTCGAATCCGAGACGTCGCAATATTATCTTCTCAATTTAAATGTTTTAAAGTCTTCTGTACTTGTTAAATTGTTTATTGTTAGACGTACAATAGTAATTTAATTTTAACGACGTTTCATCGTACATAAATAGAAAATAAATGCATTTTTTTTTTCAATTGTCATACTAGAGTCGTTTTCATCCGGCATTGATTTTGTACTCTTTTATTTCTTTGATTTAATAAAAAACTTAATTCTTTTCGATTTACAATTCGTTTATTATGAGCCGCCGCGGTGTAGCTTTCGTCCGATCGCATCCGCCGCCCGTTCCTCGCTCCTGGTATCTATTGAAATTGTCGATTTTATGATATATCTGCAATTAAAATTAGACCAGATTCGTGTTTTTTGCGACTGCTCGACGTACGCAGTATGATGAAAAACTAACTGTTGTTGGCTTCACCTGGCCAGGTGAACATTACGTGTGCCAGTCGTGCCCGTCAACCGTTGAAAAACACGACGACCGCGTTGGTGTGATATCAAAATCGAAACTGATATTTCTGCGTTTTCACTCGTTGTCACTTGGTTTCAATAGAAATCATTATTTTCGTTGCTTTTTCAGCGTTACTATTTGCTCGTAATGTGTTTATTTCTGTGAAAACGGCAGATACGACATGATCCGTTGTCTCTTTCTTGAGTTGTTTGAACTAATTTTTTGAGTTGAAAATACGTCGCGATTGTAGACACAGTGGCTTGCGTTACAACTGTTGACAATTTTCACATGTCTTTTTGTCCATCGTGTGTGTTGTGTGATATTTGTGTTCGTACTATATTTGTGTATTACGCATGAAATAATGTTGAAATTATTCGACGGTATTACATACCTATAAACAGTGTACACTACAGGCAACCGTGTTTGAAACGTCGTCGTATGTTGTGGATCAGATAAATATCGCGGGTGGTTTTTACAAACCGGGATTATTAATAAAATATAACTTTTGTTAAAAAATTAAAAATATGTATCGTTATATAAACAATACATCAGTTTTACTTAAAACTAAAATCAAAGAAACTTCGATAATTCGTTTACAAAAACTCATTAAACATCATAATTTAGATTGCGTTTTACTTTTTCGAGAAACTTTAAAACCCACGCGTCGTATTCTATTGCATTATCCTGTTATAATTAGTAAAGCTGGTCCTGTCAATTTTTGAAAAACATTTTTGATAATTTAGATACGAACTGAATGACTTAAAAACATAATATGATCGTAACATAAGAAACAATATTACATTGTCTATAGCTAAAAAATGTCTGAATAAATAATATGCTTTTAATATTAAAACCACTGTATAACTGTACAAATTATACAGACACGTTGAGTTGGAAGAAAAGTATAAAATAATTAGTAATAATAACGCAACATTTGTACAGAGATTTTGTGGCTGATGTTCTGATAATTCGTCGAGTTATTTTCGAATAGTATTTAAAGGCGCAGTAGGTACATGAAACCGGGTGTTTATTGAACAAACTTTGTTAACGAAATTCGCCTGCCCACCGGAAGTGCAATTATACACGTGTTTATAATAATATTATCCCAGTGAAAACACGTCCTGTAACAATCGAAATTAAATATGAGGACCGTACGATCCTTAGCACAGGGCGCCGTCGTATCATCGCGTGAAAATAATTCCGTTTTCTTCATCGACGTAGTTCTCGTTATTTAATTGATTTATTGGTTTACCGTGAGATTTCACGAGGCGAAACGATTAAAATTGTATTTTAAATGGCTATCTTACGTACATACGCGCGTACACGAAGTCATTATTTAACGAACCTAACCGAAATCCCGCAGTATCCGCCCGCGGGTACATTGGCGCGGCGTCGTACGGAATATCTGTGACGGTCGACGAGTCGTGGATAAAATCGTACGGTTCTATAGTCTAACGTGTATTATTTTATGGGAAATATATCTGCCGTCGGCGGCTGCCTGTGCGCGCTCGGCCGGCCATAATTTTCCGTCGATCGGCGGCAGCAGCAGCAGCAGCAGCAGCAGCAGAACGAATCGGCCGTTCGAACCGACGACGACGTCGCGACGATTGCCCACCAGGCGGGCCCGGCAAGCCCGCGTGTAAATTAATACGCTCGTAATAATAATAATTTATTCGTCTGCTCTTGACGATACGCGCATAACGCGAGAGCGTGAAAACGTAACATCCGGGAAAAAATCACGCGCGCGCCGCCGAGGACCACCGACGGGCCTGCAGGGACCAGGAACGAACGAATATTTACACTCGTCGCGACCGTGCACGTCCGTCAAGACCTGCCCCGCGCGCGCGAGCATGATATATTATACGATCGCGCGCGCATACCTTGAAATATATCACGTATTTTTCTCCCCGAACGCGCGCCACGATAATGCTAATTTACCACGCTCGGATTGCGATCTGGCGCGCGCAAGTCGCCGGACCCGAAACGCGCGAGATCAAAGGCTCTCCCGAAGGACGAGTTTCGCCGTCGAATTATTCCGATCCGCGGCGGCGTGTTCCGCGCGACGACATTCGACCGTTCGCGGACGGTTGTTATTTATTTTTATTTTTTATTTCCGTTTTAATCGGGCAACGCGGGAACGATCGCCCAGATCGCCGGATCCGAACCGCGCGCGCATACATAACGTAAGTATATTATGTTTATGTTACGGCTCGAAATCGGCCGAATCACTCGATTCCGGAGTGGACGCCGCCAACGATACTTATAGACGCACTGACATTGATGTTCGGTATTTTTTCGTTATTATTATTTAGTTTGTTTCTTCGGGCCCCGATGAACAGAATCGCGGTATGAATCGATTGAAACGGTTCGGACGAATCGGAATACTGTGTAACAAACCGACGGTTCTAAGATTTGAGTTTCGATCGAGTTTTCGATTTCGCGAAAACTTTTTGGCAACGTTTCAAAATCGCAATTAGTTTTTAGAAAAAAAGTTACTCGTATTAAAGTGGTTTAAATTCATTTATATTGTAATGTGTTAGTTTTTTAAAAAAAAACAATTAAATGTTGATTTTATTTTGTTTTCAATAAATATCATATTACTATAGAGTATAGTGTATAACAAAAACAAACCAAAATAATATGCGTTTGTTTTTTTTATTGAGAATTTTGAACTTGAATGTTATCTGTATGTTTATTTGATTTATTATACGATATGTGTCATTCGACACAGCAAAATAGAATTATGTTTAATTTTTTCGTTTTCTCCCCACTCCTATACGACTTATTCGGTTTTCAGACTCCCTTTGCGCCGGTCTTCTGTACGCATACATATATATGCACGTCAGCCACATTGCTCGAATAAAGTGAAAATGTAGGATCATAAATAATCATTTTGTGCTGTAGCCACATCCTATGAAGTAGTAGTATACATTTGCCGCGCATGTTGAATGGCCAAAGTAAAATTCGAATATATATAGGACCTTTTTTTCGTTCTTTTTCTCGGCTGACGCGTCAAGTTAGTTTCATATTTTATACATTTCAACAACAAGTAGTTGAAATAAGAAACTCGCGGCGACTTTGCCACGTTGAAATTATATGATAAAGGAATAGACATTTTGGTGATGAAACACGCGCGTGATCTTAGTGATCACAGCACATTCACCCGACACGCGCGAGCACCGGCAGGTATCTGATGGCTATTGTCTATTTATCACGCCACGTGAATATCAATAATATTTTTCGATTTTGTCAAAATATTTAGTCGGGTTTCGACCACTCGTTTCCAACGTCCGCGAGTCACCAAAATCGATAACTGTTTACATTTCTTATTGACATAAATAAAAACGTTTCGAAATAAAAAAAGAAAACACGACCAATAATTTTTAAACGACTTATTTATGGACGATAAAATATATAAGTGCATATTTTAGTATAGTGATTTGATAATAACGCTCTGACACGGGAAGACTCTGATGTGTAATCGACAGACGGCGAAATGCAAGAAATCACACCTCGCGTGCCAAAAACGACGCCGTCGCGGACTCGCAACGGAAATTAGACTGTATATTGTGCACCTATACTCGACGGCCAATCGGCGAACACTATGATTTTATTTATTACGCCATCTGCAAGCGCGCGTGCGTATAATACGGGAACGCGCGATAATATTATACGCGGCATGGTGTGCACTGCACACAGAGTGCCCCAAGACTGCAATTTATTAATTCGACGAGGTGGGGTCGTCTATACGGAGTAGTTATTGTGTATTCTAGATCCACGCGGGACGCCCTGGTACACGGGGTTTCGTTCGACAACGGTAAAAATATTATTTTCTTCCTTCACACATTATTCCTTCAAGTACAGTATGTATCTATATATTTCAGTACTATATACTATATACGTACATATACTCGTGAAACAATAATTTCGCGCACAGCCGGTTTCAGAAACACTTGCGGCCTCTCTTTAATTCCCGTCTCGCAGCACCCCGTGTAACAACTACCTATTTATCATCATACATAATATATTACACATATAATACACTCGTAGAGTTTAAGAAAACATTAATTTACTTTTTTAATAAGTTTGCGCGCCGCCGCCGCCGCCGTCGTTTTAGCGCGTATCCAGTCGTGCCGTCAATCGACGTATATCATACGAGTGTATGCAATATTATTATTAAAATGCTCGTGTGAGTGCTCTCGCGTGATTAAGTATTGTAATGCTAGCGTATACGTATATACTCTTTACTCTATGGTATATATACAAATGTGTATTATAATATGATTCGTATGAATCTTAATTGCAGTTTTGAAACGTGCTCCATATATTCGAATACGGTCGAGTTCACAAAACCTGCAGCGAAAATTATTACTCACGTGCCGTGATATAATATCAATTATATATACTCGTATATATATATATGTGTGGCATAGTATTTTTGATTCTTGATCCTCCCCTTACCGACATTACTCTAAAAATTCTTTATTGCTCACTCGTTCGTTTTAATCGACGAAAATGACTCTTTAATTTTTTTATTTTATCTCGACGCCCGAGGCCATTAGTGCCACACGTTTATGACATATTAATTGACTTCATTATTAGGTATACAAATATAGTAAATATAACATTTAAAAAGACAGTTAATATTGATACGAATAATAGATATGGAATGGATACCATATGGATATCGAAAATATAATAAAATGATATAAGAATTCTTAAAATCCAAACATTGATGCCGAACTTTGGGTTCAGAATCATAGTTGAATTCGAACTTATTGAGAGACTATTACAGAACCGGAACATTCGACATTATCTTCTCTTATATGTATAACTGTAACGTGCTTTTTCTTGAAATCCTCCCACAGCCCAAACCGCTGGACGGATCGGGTTGAAATTTGGCACGAAGATAGCTATTATGACGTAGACGCGCACTAAGAAGGGATATTTGAAAATTCCACCCCTAAGAGGGTTAAAAACGGTAAAAATTCTAACGCTGAAATCGAGACGTTTCCACACGTATAATAGCTGGGAATCGTGCCGAGTCCGTTTATCAAAAAACAAAATAAAATAAGTACAATTTACATCCTTATGAGAGTATTACGTACGTATATTATTAGGCTTGCCGTTTACGCGATTCGTTTATTTTACGTCCGAGAAAATCGCGGCAGATTATTATTATACGAGGGCACCGCAGAATAGGGTATACCTACAAAGTGATGCGTTTTGACTTACCGAGATTGAAAACGCAACCGTTCGACGGGGATTATCGGCGAGATCGTTCCGAGGGCGGCGGCGGAGATTCTTTCATAGCAGCGAATCGTATATAGATAATAATAGGAGGGGGAAAAAAAAACGTGTATACTAAAAATATAGTATACGGTATATCTGTTTGGGAAATAAAAAAATAAAAATTTCCTTTGATCCGGCCGGATTCTCGACGATTCGCGTTGTTCGTTTATTTATATATACGTATGAGTAATACTGTATTGTATATATAGTCGAAATAACTATATATGAGATTCCGCGGACGCGCGAGTGTACGTATAAACCTTAAGTCAACGAAATCTTCGGATTTTTATTTATTTTATTTTTTTTATATATAATACACATTAAATTAATGATCGCACACATACGCGGGCACCGCGCGTTCGTTATATCGCGGGTACGACACAGATAATACGAAAAGGCTATTATTTGATGTGAATAAGAAAAAATATAAAAAAACATAAACCGTCACCCGTTTACGAAGAATATTTCATAGATTCTATTTTTATATATATATAGTATTATGTCGTGAAGCGGCGTGTTTTATGTTGGTTTTTTTTTTTACTCCGGATTTGTGATAAATAGACGAGAAAAAATGATCAACGAAATGCAATTTTCTTTTTATGCTCCGCGTGTTGAATAGCTACTACCGCCGCCGCCGCGGCGGCATAAAAATACTCGTCTCCGAGCCCGTCGACGAAATAAGTATTTTATGTACAAACACACGGGGCGCGCGTGATAATAAAAATCGTATTGACGAGTTGTATTAATACCGTTGTATTTTAGATGAAAATAACGCTTGAAAAATGAAAAAAAAAACACATACTACCGGCTGCTATGACGAGGGGTCGGTTTACTATACCGCATAATATTACACGGGCAGCGCGAGACAGATCGTAGAGAATATAATATACATTATATTATAATTTATAATATACGAGTGCGTTATAGAAACGACGAGATATCCGACGCTCGCGTTTGCTCGCTCACAAACGTCGAGTTTGTCGAGAAACAATACGAATCGTGAAAACGAAAAAAAAAAACCTCATAAAGAAAACTCGCGCGGCGATAACCGTTAATAATTCGTGCGTTATTTTATACGTCTATTGGTACGTTTTATTAATCAATAGCCACTTATCTATTACGACGATTCCTCTCTCGACAGAGACATGGTCTATTATTTTTTCATTCCGTCGGAATCTATAATACTTTTTTATTTAGATGGTTTTTCTTTGTTGGCGTATACAATACGACGAATACGTTTAGAACTATATAGGAACACATTATTATACTCTCTGTGGCATTGAACTGAAGTATTCTGCGAAGGACAAGAGTTTTGGAAAAACAAAAAAAAAAAAAACGAAAGAAAAAACCGCCCGCGCGTCGTGTATGACTTTCGAGAACGGTTTGTATTATTGGTAATGTTGCGTTGATTCTTATATTTTTCTTGGCGTGTAATATATATATACGTATATGCGAACACATAGGCATTTGCATTCGAGTACGAAAACAGAGAAAACAAAACATATAATACCCTCCGGCGGACGGGTTTAAATCGAAAACAGAAAGGCCGGGGAAATTCGTCCCGGCTGCCTCGGCGGTACCTACACTAACGTACACCTATGATACGAGCGCGCGTATACGCTATTTTACGTTCCGGAAACTACGAGGACCGGCGACGTCCGATTTTATTTTCTTAACGAGTCGAATATATAACAACAACAACAACAACGACGACGACTACGATATATTTATTATTATTTATTCGTCCGGAGAGGCAAAAACAAAAAAGTCCCGTCGTGTTTATACGTCCCGCGGCAGACGTCATCGTAAAGTCAACACACATGACGAACGCGGTCTGAACCACACACGATACCGAAGAGTAAAAAAGCGCGACGTATTAGTCACATTCCCTCCGCCTGTAACACAACTATAATATGCTATGCTGTGACGAGATTCGGCGGCATGTCCGGTTTTCGCTCGTCCACTACCCGGTCGTTCGGACCGAAACGCCGAAATCCAATTTATATTTTTTTCCACCCATTATATTATTTATTATACGATGGCTCACAGACGAGTGGCCGTCGTTACGGCGGCGGTGATTTTTTTTTTTTGATTTTTCAAGGTTCGTCGTCGCGTCGTGTGTATAATATCATCGGGTATAATGGGCGCGTAACACACACACACACACACACACACACGTCGGACATTCCATCGTCGAGCCGCGGCCGTACAATAATAATTACACGATTCTCCTCGAATCCCTCTCCACTGCGCGCGAGTACGTTCGAAAATATAATTTGCCCCGCGTTCCGGACACACGCGCGCTTCCCTACTAATAATATAATAATAACAAACAAAGCCTCGTTACGTATTGTCGTCGTTGTTTTTCTTCTCTCTCTCTCTGTATTTTCATTTTTTATTTTCCGTCCCCCCGCGCGAGCGCGCGCGCGCGCTCGCGTATAATTACGTTCGAAAATAAAATCTAGATTCCGAAACGTGTCTGGAGGTCGTAATTTTTACGCGGTCTCTCGCCCCCTCTCCCATTATACGATGTTTTTAGGTCCTTTCGTGGAGCTCGCGACTGCGCGGGGTCGCGCGTTCATAATATAATAATATACTCGGCCAGGTGTAAAACTACCAAACAAGACGTTTTATTATTAGGGCTTACTTTTCTCTCTCTCTCTCTCTCTGTGCACGTCGTTTTTTTTTTTTTCGCATTGTTCGGGTTCAGGTGTTCCCGCTGCCGCCGCACACGTATATACGCGTGAGCCGCGGCAGTCCATTGAATCTTTATGACGGGCTCGACGAGGGTCCTCCTCCCATACTTTTGGGGATAAATCGCCTCTGGCCGGAGAAATATAAAAGGCACACACCACGACACGCACACACACATAATCGTAACGCGTATTCGCCGCCGTCCATTGTGCGCACGTCGCTCGGTGTTATTCTCGAAATGAAATGTCGTATGAAATGTGATTTCACCCCGAACGAAAAATCAAAATCCTATTGTTGGACCCGCCCCGGTGTGCGTGCGCGCGAGTGTGTGTAAATATACGTACGTACGGGGCGCGTCGACACGTCGTCGTCGCCCGGTGTTTTACAATCAATAAAGTGTAATCTTTGTGGAATCGACAATTTTTTTCCCCTCGCCTTCGTCCGCCGCCGCCCTTGTTGTGACCTATCCAACGACATTTATATTCAACGCGACCGAGAGACGACCTGCTTAAACCCTTCTTTTTTTTTTTTTACTTCTTCTTTCACTTCTTCTTTCGGACGCGTTACCGGGTAGGTGGTAATTGTGTACAAAACACATACGCGCGCGCAACCCCGACACCGCCCGCGCGTCTAATATACAATATTGACCGTGTTTCGTTCGCGCGTCCACGGCGTTGTGTTCTTTACCATCTACCATATTATTATTACATTTACGGTCCGCAGAGACGCGACGCACAAAGTGAAAAAAAAAAAACCGTATCTCTCTCTCTGTATATGTATACGTTTTATATATATATATGAATAGGTAATGTAAATATTCACTCGACGACGCAGGTACGTATATCTAATGTGAAACGTGAACACGACGACGACGACGACGTTTAAATCACTCGGCGCGCGGGAGACGAGTGTTTGTAAATATTATTGCGGTCCTCTCTTCCTCTCGGAGGACGCGCCGAGCTTCGGCGCAGACTGCACGACGAAAACACGGGTTTAATTGATCGATCGCGTCGTTTGTCGTTTGAAATTTGAATAATAATCGAGTTGTTTGCGACGGGAGGGGAGACGAGCGCGCGCCGGCTCGACGATTTCGATTTCAAATGAACTACTCTTGTCGCGGAGACGCGCGCCGCGTACGACTCGCCGGCGGCGCGGCGAAGAGCGCCCTGTACAAATAAACGATACGCCGCCGCCGCCGCGACGGTGATTTGGAGTAGGAGAGGGTGGTTTTAAGAGTAACGAACTTCGCGCGTTCCTAATTATTTCGAATTATTAAATTATTCGTTTCGTTCGCGAGCCACTCGTAAAAGATAACAAAGTAATAAATCATACACACTGAAATCGCGGTGAATATTTTAATCATCGCGGCGCTCGCGAAAAAGTTTAAATATTTAAATCGAATTACAACCCGATGGAATAACAAATTATTATTATTATTATTGTTGTTGTTGTTATTGCTGCTGCTGCTGGTGAAAAACGATTTTTATATTCTCGTGTCGACGACGACGACACTGCGCGCGTATATTATTATGTAAAATTCATTCGTATAAATAAATATTACTAACGTCGTGTAAACATAATAATAGAAACCGAATGGTCTACGCGACCATTGTGGTTTTTCGGGCAAGCGCGCGCGGACAAAAGCGGCCGACGCAACGTAATGTAAACACGGAAGTCGGCTTTTTCGAAAAAGAACGTTTCGAAACAATCGAATCGTCTACGAACCACATACGTCACCGTTGGGTTTTCAATCGTACGGACTTGTGTCTGAAGAGCCGTTATCGCGAGCAAACAATAATTATTATTGATATGGTTGACGTTTTCAGTATCGGTTTTTTTTTTCTTTCGATTAAATTCGTTGATTTTAATAACATGACGTTTCACACTATTGGTACGATATTGCGCCGCCGCGTCAGCGTTCAGAAATAAAAAAAAATTACATATATTATTATAACTGTAGAAATGCGTCGTAAGTTTCATTAATATTTAGTTTGACGTTGAATTCACAGCGCGGCGATCGGAACGATAGCGCGTTTTGACGACAACACGAAACATCGCTGTATTGTCATAGTTATTGTGTCCGCTATAATTATAAACATACGTATAACTACGACCGTTTTCGCGCTATATAACAATAAGCCGTAAAGCCGAGTCGGGTCGTATCGATTATATAAAATCAAAATTTAATAAACGACGAGTTCACTATTATCATGACGTATATCAATTGTAAACTAATTGACGACGTGCGCGTAGGAGTTGTGTGTCCTACGACCGTCGACATGGCGCACAACGGTTAATTTTTCACTATAGAGACTTTCTGTATCCCCTCTCCCCCCCCCCCCCCCTACAGATTCATTAACCCGTCGAGTAGAATTCAATATTTTTATCAACTCTGCGTCTACTGTGTGCCGATATAAACACATTCAGATATTATAATAACTATGGTGTGCTCTAACGTTAGTTTTGAAATTTAAAATAACGCAGTGAAAAGAGTTTTTCTCGATACTCGTTTAACAATATTATATCACCGTTTCCGTTTGTAAGCGCGCGCGGTATACCGAGGATACAGTTATATCCATTTGTTTGTTATAGAATTTGTAGAGAGAAAGCAAAGGTTTTGTGTAGGGATTTTTTTTTTCTTTATGAAAAGAGTAGAACGTGCAATATATAGTTAGTGTGTTATAATAAACTCTTTTGAACTCTGTTAATAAGTTACACAAAAATACTCAAACATATAATTTTTTTTTTTTTTTTTACTGTGAATATGATATTAGATAGAAATGTATTGTTTTAGGTTTGTTTTTTTTTTTATTGTCGCTATATAAATTGTCGATCCCAATGTGTTTCGAACCCGGTAAAATATTATAACACCACCAGATTGGTTATTCGAGAAAAACTTATGGTCACCCGGTAAACATGCACTAAAAAAAAAAACAAAATAAAAAACGAGCTGTCGTGAAAGTCTCGATTCGGTTTAACGATACGATGGTGCTGCAGTGGTGACGTCGTAATATTAAATTTATTCCCGCGGCGCGCCGATAATGTGTTTTAAAAAAAAATTACAAAAATATCGAACAACCGTGTGAACGCGACGAAAACGTTTTGTTCGCCTCGTGATGAATACGGACAAAACAACGCGTGTTGTTCGACGAATACGCGGTGAAAAGAGACCGCCGAGCCACCGGTGGTTTCGCTCGTAGAAATGTCACGTGACTAATGTATTTTTTAACTGTTTTATCCGTTTTAATGGTCCGCGGAGTGAGCCGGTGTGCGGAAAAAAAAAAACGTCGAAGCCGAACTTCTCGCGCGATTCATCGTCGGATATTTGGCGATTGCTCGATTGACACGTCGTCGTCCGTTTCGAGGTACACGTCTTCGAGGGAAAAAAATAAAAATTATACGACCGATTCCGCTCGCGCGAGATAATACCAACCGCCCGCCCGACCGCCCGTCTTTTTCTCTGTTTTTGTACAAACGCGTTCGAAACTGTTAACCACTCGAGTGTATTATTTTTCACTCGCACAGCGACGCGTTTAAGCGACAAGTCGTTTCCCAAACAATAGCCGTCGTACGACGACCGTTCGTGCGCGAGAAGTCACCCCGACGCAGTGATGATGCTATTATTGTTGGTAGAAAACGATTTATTGTGTTCGACAATACGTCGTACCTACAATCGAATCTTCACCTGTACGGTTCCCTTTCTCACGCGTCTATACATTCGATTAAAATGCAGTTCCGTGCAGTTCATCCTTTCCAATGGGCGAGCACCGAGAACAACGCGATTCTTGAACGTAAACATAAATATTTGTTAGTGAAATCGTATACAATAATAATAATCAATGGCTCTAGCGGTCACTCGTGTAGTCTCGTACCGTATTAAAAAGCAATTGTTGATGGAATCGAGTGAGTGTTTCAGTAAACTTGGAATCTAGGTAGCCGCCGAATTCTACGCCGAAACAGAAAACAAATAAAACTTGAAAAAATACAAACGTCTTGTGCAGAGAGACAAAAGCACATAATTGCTCTTGTTTATTCGAAAGGAATGAAAAAAAAAAGAAAAAGAATGTCACAACGTCACGTAGCACATTACTCGAGAAAAAAAAGGAAAAAAAAAAAAAAAACAATAACAAAATTATGGAATAAATTATTTTTATAGCAATTGTTTTTAATTTGTTTGAAGTAATGAAATGACTACGACGTATCACAGTTGTTTATACGTCGACGTACGTATAAATAGTTTACATTAAAGTTATATAAAGCTAGTTTATCGGCAAACTATTGAAAAAAAAAAACTGTAAGATGTAAGATAAAAACCGAATTACTCAAAACAATCTGTGTGGAAATATCGACTGTTAAACATCAATAACACGCATCTGAATACGATTACGCCGCTTTTTTTTCATAATAATAAGTATAGTTCGTTGGTAATAATATTATTATAGCCGAATGGACGAGGTTTGTAATTTTCGTACACTACAATCTGTTGTATTATTGTGATGAAATATAAGCGATTAAATTATCTCGAGCTCGATCGATTTTCCCCATATGTATCGGACGAGTTTGAAAACGAAACGTCGACCACGTCCGTCGCGCGCGCCTGTTCTCATAACACAACGAGCGGACGAAGATATGTTTTTCGTCGACTATAACATACATTAACCGACTAGCCTATCGCGACGTCAGCGCACATAAATACTCACGCGCTATAATATCAGGTTCCCAGTACGCGATTGCGGCGTTTGTTTTATCGGCGCTGTTATTAATTTTTAATTTTTTTTCCATTTCCGTTCACAGTCATAATTATTATCATACTTATTAGAGCACGCGCCACGCCGTCGTATTGTTTTGAGTATAAATAGAAATCGATATTTTCCAACGAGACCGCGTATGTATATAGGACTCGTATTCGTAATTGAATTGCGAAAAAAACACCGGATAGCGTTTAGAAAAAAAAAAAACGTTTCGGCGACGACGAAAAATTTGAACGTGTAAAAATATTAAATGAAAAAACACGCATCACGCCGCCGTCCGCGGGAGCGTATACGGAATACATTTATCGTAAGTTCTGCGGAGCGATTTGAAGCACACGGTTTTTAACGATATAGGTACGTAGGTACACGTCGGCGTTAATCGAGCTCGACGCGCTACATCATAAACGTCGCATAAATATTCGATAATTTCTCGACGTTATGCTAAATAACGTGTGACGACACAAATGAAACCGTCTGCGCGCGCTGTCGGGCGCGATAAGGGAAAAAAATCGGCAAACGCATTGCGTATTTCGTAATATAATAACGTCTCTCCCCTTCGTCGCTCGCGCTTAATATAATATGCTCAGTGTATAATCAAACCGGTGCGGCGAATGACTGTTGTCGAACAGCGGCCGCAGGGCCGTCTTTACAGAGAGGGCGGGCAGGGCCCGGGGCCCTGGAGCTCGGGTTTTTTTAATTACGGATTCGGGGTCTCGCACTAAAAAAAAAAAAAACCAATTTTTAACAGTTAATACGAACAGAACAAAAAGAGCGCGTATCATAACGACTCTTGTAAATAGAAATTAATGTGGACACTGCCTCGGAAATAATTTCGCCAAAGGCCCCCCTCCCCACAAACCCCGAGGGTTACGAGGCCGTGTCGTGTCGTAAAAAACGGGTATCTTTAAAATTAGATTTTTTTCCAGCGAGGGCTGAGGTCTCGAGAACAGCGCCGACGACGCGGCGAAATACATAATATCAGACGTACACGACGTGTTTACGATAATAATAAAATCGACTCGTAACAACAATAATATACAGCGTACAACCGTTTCCCTGCGACCGGCGCGTACGGTGCGCGGAGGATGTATACGGATCGCGACGTGACTTATTCCGTCTCGCGTATATATTACAGTATTATGTGTTATGCGGCGACCGAAAGCAATTTACGGTCTCGACGGGACGGAGTATAAATTGTACGCGGCGCGCGATCACGTTTTTAAGGTGTACGCGCGACACTAGAAAAAAAAAAAAAACACATTTCACCCGGATACGCGCGTGTATCGCGTATACCGAACGTTGAAATATAATAATAAATGTGCCGCGCGAAATTTCGACTTTGTCCCTCGGCCCGTCCGCAGGTCATAAGGTTAACGCGACGAGAAAAAACATTACAATATCGTACGCGATCGTCAGAATCTTAAAAAAAAAACACCGACCGATAAACAACGATAATCTATACTATATATAAAATTGTAAGGGTTTTTCTTCGACCGCGCTAACCGAGAAAACTACTGGACCGATTTGGCTGAAATTTTTTTCGGCTGAAACCCGACACTCTGCTGAAGGTTTTAGTACTACTTTTGTCGGTAAAAAAAGTTCATAAAAGTTCAAAAAATATTAAAAACAATTGTACCTATATTGTGCGGCACGGCGGGATAGAGTTATTATTGCGAGCATAATTTGTGCTTAGTTTTTTTACCTACTTTTTGATTATTCTTATGAAGGTTTATTGGGCATGCTAATAGAGTTAAATTTTGGGTAAGTGGCCAATTCATCATCATGCCGTGAACCAATCACGGGCGAAGCTGTGACAGGTCGGCTAGTAATATTATAATAATAGTACCGGCGTACGTTGGCGCGCGACAGCGATTTTTGTCGTTAATTTTTTTCGTCTATTTAATTTCTCTCTCGCGCGCTTTATTATCATATTGCCCTTATAACTATCGTATAACAACGCGTAGTATTTATTACACCTATGCGACAGGGGGAGGGGTGGTTTTTTTTTCACATCTCGGTCGCGTTTCGATTTTACTACTCTATAACGCCGTATAGTGTTGCAGTGCGTGTGCAGAGTCGTCACTTTACCACCGCCGCTGTTCCAACCGATGCAGATGACGGCCGCGGAGAGGGATAGTTTACACCTGGCCGATTTAATATACTATATATATATACGTTCGGCCATAACATAGCGTACAATATAATACATAATATAATAATACACGGTCTCGCCGATATATCCGTGCACACGCGATAACAATAACAGTATAATACATCGATGACGATAGTAATAATAATAATAACGACGGAGGAGAAGAAGAAAAAAACACAATAAACGTACGTACCTCCCGCGTGCGTATAGGAAGCGTATATTATATACTCGTATTATTAATTCGATCGTCGTATATACGCACGTAATAAAAAGGATCGATAAATATACGTGTACATATATATACGTATACGTATATATATCACACACAGGACCGGCCAGGAGGTACGTTATACATTATATAATATCACGGGTATCGTGTAAACGCGGCGGTGTAAACGATTAAAACGGAAAACGACGTGGACCCTAACGGCCGCCGCCGCCGCCGCGCGCACTCACAATGGATATGTGACGAATCATTACGGAGACGGCCGGCGGCGGCAATTCGGCTGGGGGCTGTGTTTATCGGTCGTCGCACTGCCGTCGTATATTATAATAGTACCTATATACTACACGGCGTTGTGTCCAGGTACGCGTATGGCTCTCTTCGTATAGCCGGACGGGTGTACAGGGTGTTTCCGCCAATTCGTATCGGTTTTTTTCCCCTACAAAATTAGTAACTGAAATACGAGTATTTTTATAAGTATCACGAAGCGGGGCCAGGTTTTCCAACGTACGTCGGGGCATCTACGTATCGTCCACTCGATTTCGCATAAAGCGACCATGGGGCCGGAGTGTTTTTCGCTCTTATATATACAGTGAAAACTCTTTATAACGAATCTTAAGGGACCAAGAGATTTCTTTCGTTATAGAGAGTTTTCGCAATAGAGAGGGTTTAAAAAAAAAACAAAATTTTAATTATTTATGTATAAAGGTATGTACATATTATGTAATATTATATATCAAACACATCGTTATTTTTACGAAAATAACGATATTAAAAGTAGATAATGAAAGAATGTAATCGTTTTTGGAAATTTCGGCATTACTGCCGATTATTTTTATAATTTATGTATGTAATAGGTACAATAACACATAAATTGTATTATGAAACATAAAATATTTTTTCGTTATTGAGAGTGACAATACGTTATAGAGAATGAATTGACTAATGGATTATATAGCAAACGATTATATATTATGTAATGTTTACGTTATATAGAGTTTTTCGTTGTAAAGAGTTTCGTTATAAAGAGTTTTCACTGTATATTGAAAAACGAAGTGAACGAAACAACGTGTTCTCTAGGACGACGAATGACAGAGTGGACGAAAATAGTCGATAGGAAAACCGCGTCTCCGAATCGACCGTACACACGAATATTCGTATAGTAGAACGGCGAGGAAAAAAACGAGCGCTGCTCCGGACCAACTATTCGGCGAATTACGTCGCAACACACCGTTGTGTAAAAGTACAACGACAATCATATTATTCGGGAAAAGTTGAATGGTCACTCGCGGGGGAAAACGTGGGCCGGGACACCCGGTATAATCCGGAGATACCGATGCACTTCTCTGTTGTACACGTACACGCACACACAAACGCGGACGGAACCAGTTTGGTGCGTATCCAAAGAGAGTAATATAAAAGTATATATACACATAAGTATACAATACGTGTTGCGCGCCGGAGCAGGTGAGCTACGATGTGTAATTCCTTTGTGCGCAGGACGACGCGGCTAGCGGGCTCCGGTCGGGGATACGATCACACAATCTACCGGCGTCGTCGG
Source organism: Drepanosiphum platanoidis (assembly GCA_948098885.1). Lineage (NCBI taxonomy): Eukaryota > Metazoa > Arthropoda > Insecta > Hemiptera > Aphididae > Drepanosiphum > Drepanosiphum platanoidis. Next base: position 14,678,185 of record OX402533.1, read on the forward strand.
CTGCAGGGGGCTCCGGGTACCACCTATAATATTATTATAATATACCTACTTTTAATTGTCGTTATCTCTACGGCGCATCGTCCGTTTGAACCACGCGTGCAGTGTACTATACGCGCGCCGACTATATGACTTTTAATATATACACACACACACACACACACACGCGCGCGCGCGCGGTGGTAACGGTAATAACAATTATTATTATTATAATCGTTATTATTATTATACTGTGTATACACCTAGCCCGTCCGAGTACGGGCCGAAACGCATATCATTAAAATAAATTTATAATATTCTTATTTTCATAAGCCGACGACGTGATACGTATATAATGGCGGAAAAATAACATGGTATCGTCGGAGAGCGAAACGCGGCGCGCGGACAATAGTAATAATTCATTATCGGTGTAATATAATATAAAATTCTTAGATCCGAGCAGTGCGCGCGCACCTACTACCGTCGACCGAGGCGGCGCGCGCGCGGCGCGAAGAATCGTTTCCGCCGTAGTATTATGGTCTCTTAGTATTTGTGAAGCCCGAGGCGAATAGTATTTGTTTTAACGAATAATTTCTATTTACGAGCGTCATTAAAAACGCTCATTCATTATTCTTCTTTCGTATTAAATCAATTGTGTAGTAACGAACGTTGATAGGCCGCGCGTGTTTATTATTTATTCCTTCGACGCGATTTAACTATATATAATATCGACATTTATCACGCGAAATTTATCAATTACAATATTTACCTGCCATGTTTTTTATTGAGCGAGAGAGATCGCAAACTATAACCGGAATGCAAGACCCGAGTCCTGCACGTCAACCCTTAAAAAAAAGTACCAAATTGCATCGCACGTATATATTATTATATTCGCCGGTCCAGTCCGGACACGGTTCCGAAGTCACGATTTTCTCAGACCGGAAATCGAGATCGAAGATTTCTTTCTTTCCCTCTTTCTCTCCGTATACGACGTCGCTGTCGCCTGGGGAAACACGAGAGAGGAGAAAACTTTTGACCCCCCAGCTCGCGGCGACGAAAACGGCTCAATAGACGCGCTAATGAACCTCCGCTGTCGTCGTCGCCGTCGACCGGAAAGATGCGCCGTCGAACGGCCACGAGCATTGAAGAATTACACAGCGTACATGGTACTGATGGCAAACCTACACAGTCGCGTATTTAATATATACTATATATAATATGTATGAGTGCGCGTTAAATATAGAAATCGCGAAAATCGTAAATAAAAGACACGGGGAAAACGCGTGTGCGAATTTTAACTCTCCGAAGTATGAATGTCGATTATAGATGTAACACAGAGACAATATTTTCGAGGGCTAAATTCGATATACATTTTTAGACGATTAATACGAAACGTTTGTCATTAATTATCACGATATTTCATTTTTAAAACAAAACCATTGCTTTTATTTTAAACAAAGTTCTGCGTCTCTTAAAACGTTGATAATTTAACGCCAAGTTCATTAGCTATAGGTTCTGCGCGCTGCGTTAAATTCAAATTTATATTTTCGTCACCGCAGTGCTGCGGCGAAACCATTACGTTAATTATATACTCTCCCAGCCGAGAGAATTTTTACGAGAACAATAATTTTACCGTGACGACACGGAGACCTGAATGCCGAACAGGAAAATATAAATATAAAATGGAAAATAGATTTTTATTCTTAAACCGAAAGAATCAATATTCGTTAACGTTTCATCACCGTTGTCCATGCACTTCAACTAGATTTACGTGTTTTTTTTTTTATCGTACTACACGAGGGCGTTTTTAATTTCAAACCAAACCTATAGTAGAGAGTTTTTATGCTCTGTTGTTATATTATCACAGTGGTGTGAAATAATATTTGCTAAAATCTTAAGTACATATAAATAGATATAATAACTCGTATATGTAACGTATATATGAGTTATATGTATAGACATAAATTATACTAAACAGAAATAACAGTATTTTTAAGAATACAAATAATAACAAACAACGCGTAATTTATTACCGGTGATGAAAGTGCGTTATTATAATCGTTATTTATTGCCAAAAGGAATGGACAAAAAAAAAAAAAAGAAGAAAAGTAGTAGCAAAGAAGGTGCGCAGTAGTTGCGCGCGTGTGAGTATGGCCAATTCATAAATCAATTAACTAATCCGGCGTTGAGAACATAACCTATATTTATCGGCATACGTTTATATTGCTTAAGAGATTTGATCAAATTATATTAAGTTGTAATATTTGTTAACAGTATATTACGCACCTGGTAGAAAAACTTCGGTACGCCACGTCATCCTGACATTTCCTGAAAAAAAAATAATAAAATAATTTATAAAAATTATCACGCGGTACGACCATGAGAACTATAAAAAATACCTTAAAAAATTAAATAACTGTGAATAAATAAAACGTGCAATTTGGAGATACATTTGGGACGACATCGAATGAAATTTTAAAAATTTTGATCTTTTAAGTTTACGATCGACAGGTACGACATAAATCACGCGTAAATGCCGAACAATTTACTAGACCTAGTAAAAAAAATTGTACTCTACGCGTATTCGAGGAGTGCACCGAAACACATTTGTAGATTTCGATCTCTTCGTGTCTACCATTATTCCCCGACGAAAAAAAATAAAAAAATACTAACGCATTGAAATCTGAATACAATAATATAATAACTCGTGATTCTATCGTCCGACCGTATACACACCCGTACGTGTTATCGCAAGACGATGCGTTATAATCTACAAACGTCCGTCCGTGTGTGTGTGTATAATTACAATAATTACATAATTATATTAGCCCGCACGGTTATACTCTATTATCGGCGGCGGCGGCGGCGGCCGTTGGTTTTTCTAGCAGAAAGCGAAACGTTTTTATTTACGTAGTAGCTATGTTGTAAAAAAAAAAAAAAAAACGTATACTTATGCGCCGGCATTACATTCACCGGTATACGTCGTCGGTCGAGTTTATTTTTTATTTCCCCTTTCGCTCGAATCCTTAAGCTTCGCGTCCTGTACTCCGTTCGTCGTCCGCGCGAGTATAAAATTTATCTCCGCCGCGCGCTTTATATAATATATTATATCGTGTATAAATAAAAATATCGTTCGATTGATCGTCCTCCCGCGCTGCGCCGCCCGCGAAAGGGGTCTCCCATTGTGTGCGACTCTTCGCCGGACTATATATTACAATATTATATACCTCGGCCAGTATAAATGCATACAATATGTATACAACGTTAAAGGTATATATATATATACGTGTCGTCGTCGTCGTCGTCGTCGTCTTCGTCGTGCTCGTTTCTTCCCGAAACTGCCGAGATATACATATTGTATGGTACGTACGTTTCACAATTTCCACGACCCCTCCACAATTATTACCGCACAATAATACACGGACCGGTCTCCGCAAAGGTTTTTCAACCGGCACACGTCATATTATTATACTCGTACGCGTAATACACACACTGGACGCGCAAATAGCGCGATCGTTTTAAAATGCATCGCGCGGCGCACCGCGTACCCACATGTATAATGTATTGGACTCGAACGGCGGCGGCGGCGTCACGATATCTATACATGTACACACATATTATTATATTCATACGTATATACACACACGTCACGTCATGTATACGCGAACGTGGACAATACATAATGCGCGCGCGGCGGTCGAATGGCAGGACCGTTTTTTTTTTTCCGTCGTACATTGGATCTCTTATTCGAGCGTCGCGCGTCGGAATTTCGCTCGGAAACGCGCCGCATACTTCGAGTATTTTGATACACTTAAGTCATAATGGACCGTAAACGTGTATTGGTAATGACTAGGGAACGGATTTGAATGCAATTTGCATTTTTTTCCGAATGTCCGAAAACATTGGTTTCCAAGCAAAAAGTTCATTTCATACATCGAACAATTAAAAAATGTAACTTTTATTTTGCATTTTTTGACATTTTTAGTGCATTTTGTGGTTTTTAAGTCATTTTTTCCACATTCATTCTAAAAAAGATTAAAATACCTAAATATGTATTATGTTACGAAATTACGAAATTATTGTTGACACGTGTAGACATAAAATATATACATACAAGTTACAACAGATTATTAAGGTAAAGATACGATTAACTATTTATCTAAATTGTAATTTTGTATTGCACTGTTGAATTGAGTCATTACTTCATCGTTTAGTATCGCGTATAGCCTCGTCGTTAACGTTTTCGAGTGATTTTCGTAGATGTATTTAGTTTAGTTTTGTTTATTTATTTTGTTTTTTTATAATAATGTGTTTTTTTATAAGTTTTAAATTAAAAATTTTGTTTTTATTGAATATAAACCCATTTTTAAAGTTTTTAAGGGCATTTTTTGATGTTAAAGCATTTTTTTAAGGCATTTTTCTTGTTTTTTAGAGCATTTAAATCCGTTCCCTAGTAATGACATTTCAAATCGGCGCCACAGCGGTAAAATATATATAAATTATATTCCGAAACGGAAAATCCAACACGAACGGTGGCCGTTCCTCGTGATCGACCGTAAAGTCCCGGGACGTATGCCTCGCGTTCCCTTTTATATTCCACAATAATAATTACCGATAGCGATCGCGAGTACCCGTGCGAGAAACGAGCCCGCGAGACGATTGACGGTCTATCGCCGACGCACAGTCCCCGCGCCCTTTGAGTTTAATATTTTCGCTACGAATTCAATACCATTTCGTCGGCAGCAGATGGTACGCGTCTTTTTGAAGTCTCAGAGTAAACTGCGGCTCGTAAACGTTCCGAGTGAGTAAATAATTTATATACGACGGCATCGGCCTAACCAGTAACCGCAGTTACCTGCCGCCGTCGCCTACGCGCGCGACCAGGATTTATTTTCGGGAGTGGTTATGACTTCCAAAGGGATAATGTCCACGACGTTCGGGAAAATAAAACAGGGGGACTCGAGTGTATCCCGTGGGACATTCAAACGACGCGTTCCGATCCGTACGGCTTTAAATAACACGCTGTGCGGGCGTTTCGTATACTAAATGTTGAGTTTAACGTGATATACGTACGCCGTTGGCCATCCTAACCGGTGGTGGTGTAATTATACGAAAGGGACGAGTTTAAGATTTCGTCATGTGGACTCGAAACGTATTTAAAATAGAAACCAAATTGAGATGAACGTATAGTACTTGTAAACGACACGCATGTGCTTCACCGCATCAGATACATCTGTTTACCAACGTTCGATCGAACACGGTTTATTTATTATTTTTTTTTTAAACGAAAATTCCATAACTCTTATATTATGTAGAGGTACACGCGAGAAAAATACCAAGTGGTCCCTGCAGATCCTTCTCTCGTTCACTTCACTAAACTCGATTTTTTTAGAGGTTCTTGCTGATATTGAAATTACAAAGCGCGTTAAAGATTCACTATAAACACGTTTTTTATCGCCCAAGTCACACCACTATCTGTGCACACGTCGTACACGCGGCGGTTGTATTGTTTATGGTAATAATATATTCGACGGTAAAATCATTTGAAAAATCTACTCTTAGGAGAGGGGTGGACGGGCGTATTTTTTGTCGCGTTTACTTGTTTTAATTTTTTTTTTTCAAACATTATTTACGGTGGTACCACATTTTTATCACAAACGTGACAACTTACGTTTCCCTAAGCTATTTATATGCACGCGCGCGCAGTACGTACATATATTATAAACAAAAAAAAAAAAAAAACTGTAATCGCACTACATAACTAAACTTTTTGTTTTATAATAATATGTAATGTCACAAAGTTCCGGATGTACATGCTGATGTACCTACTTGCGGTGTTGAGTTTGGATTATTGGCCGTGAGGGAGAGGATAGTCGTTTAATTCGGCCACTGTTATATTTCCACAAACATTTTAAAATTTTTAATTAAAATGCACTCGATGGCAGATTATCGCATCGCCGTTTGTTTATTATTGCCTATATCGACGTGTGACGTTATTTTTATTTTCGCTCCTAGTTTCAGTGCCATTTGAAGTTTGACGTACTTAAATCATTTTTGTTGAGGAACCTATACGTATAATATCAATTCAGGCTAAAAACTAGTTTATAGCTATTTATTTTTCTAGGCGTGAGTCGTATTGGAAAAAAATCCATATTTATATAGGCCACTTTACTAGATACACTGGGAATGCCTACATCGAAGTTTTTAAAAATTGCTATCTCATTAATAACGCTTGATAATATTTTTAGTAACGATTTAAACACGAATACATGATATTATATAATACCTTACGGCCGTCTGGGAACGATAAAAACAAAACATCAAGGTATAGGTAACTTTTTTTAAACAGTAAACACATATTTGAAAAAAAATAATTCCGTTTTAAAAACAAATGATAACAAACGAACACCAGACAAGTGTGCTTTTGCAGCCCTATAATGTCGGTGTAGATAGTTAGTATACATATTATACAGTATGTCATCTATAAAACGTCATAAACATCGCGTAATATGTATATATATTTATCAAAGGATATTCTCGTGGCGCCGTCGTGAATTCGTTATGAGCGATCACAAGTCACACAATATATTATCATAATCACGTAACATATTTATCGACCGACTAAACGATATGTCGTGGAATGTTTAATTTGCTATTCGGAGAGTTCTCGAAGAATTTGTTGTCGAATACACGGCAAACAGATATTATCGCAAAGTCGAATGATATCCCTAGGCGAAAAGTACAGAGATTTTTTTGATCGCCAAAGTTGACAATTATGATTAATGGGTTTTAAACTTTGGGTATATTTATGCATATTTATGTATATATAACGATTACTACCACAGAGTGGCAGTGTGGGTAGCGACAAGACGGTCGTAATTTTACTTTATGTAATGTATTAAAATAAAAAAAATACCGCGAACAGTTTTCATAATATTATAAAACCACGCGGTATAAAACCCTTTAAAATACGCTGAAATTAAAAAAAAAAAAAAAAAAAAACTCTCAACTCGCTATATACACATTGAGTATTATATAGTATATAAATGCATATAATAGTCGGGATACTGTTGAAACCGGCGGAAATTCTCAAAGGTACGAGTCCAAAATTAAAAAAAAAAAAAAAAAAACTCTTAAAATATAAATGATAAATGGAAGTAGGTACACGTAATAATTTTAATAATAATATTATAAAGGTCTAGTCGAATGAATTAAGTATTCGTTGTTTTTGTGCGAGCACGAAAAAAATGTAAGCGATGGAAAAAACGCGAATCGGCCGAACGAGTCGAGGTAGGTATAAAATTAAGCCCAAACGACGTGCTTAAGTAGTATGCAGGGTAATATTACTTAAATACTCGAGAATGGTGGACCAAAACCCTAAGCGTTCTCGCTACGCGAATAATTTCTTACAAATTAATAAATATACTTGGGGGACGACGAAACACTCGGGTAAGTTTCGCCTACCCGTATGCGCCCGTATGCGAGTACAGCCGTGTCGGGGGGGTGGAGGAGCGAGAGGAACTCAACAATTAATGAACTTTGGCGAACGAATTTCTGTAATACACAATATAATACATAATATATAGATTGTATCATCTATATTAGACGTGCAGTAAATCTTCCTTATACGCGCGTATATATTATACACACGTCTATTTATTGGCCGCTATATATTTTTATAAACGTTACCTTGGATTTGGGTTAACGTTATATATTGATGTCATTAATATAATTCCGACATAAAAACCGACACGTACTACATACACGCGCGTTATAAAATATATTATGGAAATAATTTAATAAAACGTAATAGGGAGGGGGGGGGGAGAACCGTAATTCCGCCGCCGCCGCCGCCGCCGGTCCAGAACGATTTGTTTCAATTGCGACGCGAATCGTTTAAATATTTTAATGTCCGCCGCCGAAAAAAAAAAAACCACCGATATATCTGTGTCTTATGTGTGTGACTGGCGCGCGCGCGCGCGCGCGATATAAAACGCGTTATAAATCGCGTACACTCGGACGTTTCGTGAATTATGGAAAATTCCGCCGGTAAATAACGACGCGCGCACATGTGTAGAGGTTTACGTGTGATTCGGCCCGAATTGCCTGCTGCCCCGTCGTTTATAAAAACCAACGTGTACGTGCGTACTCTGCAATATAGCGTATTATTATTATTATTATCGATGTTATATTATTATGTGTGTCTGGTCAACGTCGAGTGAAAAAAAAAATAAAGACCAACGCGCATTGAAAATAAAACGTTTCGGCTTTCCGCCTAGTTTATTATATATTATATACGGCGTTATATATATATATATATAGGTGTACGTATGCGTTATACCTACGGACTGCGTCCGAACGCGCGTTAGGAGCGTCTCGCAGCAGCCCGCGTCCGTGACACGTATAATCATTTATTGATCTCCGATATATTTATCATTGTCACGTTTTCGCGTTCCTCCTTCGCGTTTCTCCTTCCTCCGCGGCACGACGGTGACCTCTCTTTTCTTAATCGTTTCACCGCACTGGACGTTTTCAAACGTGAGCACAATACACGCCTTTCTTGATTTTTTCGAGAACCCAACAGTCACTGACACACACACACACACACGTTTACAATCCACATGTTATATAATATATTGTGTATAGTTTTATTGCATACCGCCGCCGTATACTTACAATATACGGATTTCTTTCGCTTCTTCGTGATTTACGAGAGGGATTTTTTTTTTTTTTAGGTATAAAAATTAAGTCAACAACTACAGAGCACGTGTGTCCATATTATATAGCTCGTCCTCGTACAATGCACATGTATGTCGTTACGGCCTAACGCATGTGCAATGTGCATGTACGAGAACACTTCATTTAACATTTACAAGTTACGTAAAGCTTTAGGTGTGAAACTGTCGTCGGAAACTAAGAGATTATGCGACGTGTACTCGTGTGTTGGTCGCCCAGTGACGACAAAAGTCGATCGAGTTGGCGGTAAACAAATATTGAACGATGATTTAATTTTGATTTGATCATCACTCGATTAAGACATTCGATTTTTCAAATTTCAAACGAACGTGCATTTTTTCGCATGGCTATTTACGCTATTATTTAAAGGTATCAACGAATATTTCCCTAGTAATGCGTGTCACACTGAATTTTAGTTTCACGTTTCGTAGGTATCGAATTAAAATTGTTTTCGCAAGAATTTTGAACATTAACTACTTATACAAATATTACATGTAATACTGGCCAATGACTTCTTCTCTGAAGCCTGATCGAAGTTGGACGAAAATAATATACATTAATATATGAAATACTTAAGTGATATCACCAATGGTACTACACGTGTAGTCTGAGCGCTAACAATGTAATCCTGTGGGCTGTGACGTTGTTATTTAACCCCCTCTCCCAACAGTTTAAAGCGATTCTATGATTGTAATCATGTATTTAATTAATGTATTAATTGAAGTAATTATTTAGCAATTTATCGAGCCCCGCTGTGACTGTCAAAATGTACATAACGTGTCGTAGTTGAACGTAAACATAAATTCAATAACGTGTTAGATTATTATTGTTAATATTATTTTAGTTATTAAGAATGCTTTGAAAGTCCAAAAAAAACTATACGCAGACACAAGAGCTGACGATTTTATTTTTATTCAATCAATATATTTTCCGTACTTTCGCGCGCAGTGAACTTAAATTTCGTGATGAAAATTCGATTTTAGCAAGACGATTATTGATGAATGATGACCGAAAAGTTTAAGCTCGAGGTAAACTTAACGAGCTTAAGTTATCGATGGATGTTTACGACAAAAAACCGTCTTATACTGACTCGACACTCGCGAACATTATATACCATATTTAATATTATATAATGTACTAGCTGAATAACCCGGCTTCGCCCGAGTGCGGTATAACTTTTAATTTTATCGGTTTTTTTTGTTTTTCATTTTTACCCCGTTTAACTCCGGTAGGGGTCGAATTTCGGAAAATCTTTTCCCAAGGGGTTTCCATTATATAAAACGAAACCGCTGACCAAATTTCATACTCAAAGCTCCAGCGGTTCCGGCCAGGCGAATTTTTACAGAAAGGTATTTGGAACAACCCAGGGGGAAAAAAAAAATTGGAAAAAAGTTAAACAGCGTCGTCACACAAAATGGGAACATAAAAAAGACCTGATATAAAAAATTGATACCAAAAACACTAAATATTTCGGTGCGATCCTGGTGTTATTCAATAACGTTGAGGCTTTAAATTGATTTTTTGAAACTATTTCATTGATTTTTATTTTTACCTACTTAAGTTTCTGATTTCATAAAAGTTCACAAGAATAAATTATATCAATCTATTATATGCTCACGTTTCACGATTAATCTTATAATATGTAATAGTTAATTTTTTAATGTAATAGAAAAATGTTTTGAGCTGATAAAATGCGGGGCCCCGTATTCAAGTGCCGAGTCCGGCGTGGTTGCACTACGGGCACTCCCTAGGGACAGCCATTGGTATATATATACTACGATGGTAATTATTTATATGCAATATTATAATTGAGTAATTCCCTTACGACTTTGTCGATGCGAGTCGAAAAAGTACATTAAGTCAAAAGTGAAACAATAATAATAATATATTATCATTATTAAGATGGTCCGTGAGATGTATTTTATGATATTCCAAGTACTTTATTGAAATTTATTTCGAAACTAATAGAAACAAAATATGACGGTGCATTAAAAATAAAAAATAAAAACCATCTTGATAACATTATATTAGTATTATTATTATTATTATTATTATTATTGTTATGCTTTTATTAGACGCCGTGTGCGTTAAATTATTAACGTCGTTGTTGTGCAAACGGAGTTATACTATAATCATATAAACAGTTTTGTTCCCATCGTCTTTTATTATTGGTATGTCGAATGAAAATAATACATTCTCATTGAACGTAGACGAAAGAAAGAAAAAAAAAAAAAAACAAACCACGGACATGTCTAAGAAGGACGTTGGCTTTTGATAAGTATTAATTTACACGAATACGACAACCGGCCAGAATTCGTTCAACCGTATACGATGTGTACGTATATACGAGAGCTGCCGGGAAGGCGCATAATGCAATATTGTTATAATGTTATGATTACACACACACACACAGGCAGCACGCGGCGGGCGGGGGAAGGCGTACCGAAGGAGGCTCCTATCTAATAATAATAATAATAATAATATCGTTTAACTAGGATTATACGAGACGCGCGTGATTTATTTCTAGTTTATTTGATTTTTGTCTTTCGGCGCGAATAGCACGCGCGCAATCGGGAGTGTTTCTCGGAACAGTGGCAAAACAACAATAATTTGTCAGCGCGTAAAGTCGTCGTCGTCGTCGTCGTCGCCGCCGCCGCGCATACACTCGGCTACACATACACACGCGTGCACCGCGCACATTCGGCTGCGTTAAAGTGACTCTATGTAAATGTTTCGGATTTGACTTTGAAATTAGGTCGGCGCGATTCCGGCTGCCGCGGACTGCTGCAATGTCAATATACGCCCGTCGCACATACAGTCGCGGCGGCGGCGGCGGTCCCATACACTCGCCTCTCCCTTTCGCCCACGCCCCCGCCGGTCGAGTTTGTCAATAATTCGGACTATGCGAAACACTCGGCCGGGTTCCCCGGCATCGTTTTCCACGGGCACTTGTGTGAATAATAATCGCATCTCGCCTAGACCCACACACCCCGTGCACGTGCGAGCATTTTCTGCCGCCGCCGTTCGAGTCATCGCCGACGATTACCGAAACGGTCCGGATCCCGAGTTTAGTGAGGTATATTTAACATACGATTATATAAATATATATAAAACACTGGCCTTGTTTTGTATATTTCATAAAAAAAATCCGGTAACTTTCTGTTTCGACGTATAACGTATATCCAGTGGCGGATTTTAATGGGGCAGGGGGTTGACGAAGTGATCGGCAAATCGGATATAATATTTATAATAATAAAAGAAAAAGTAATCAATACTCTAATTATTTTACTATTTTCATACTCAATTTTGAATTGAAATAATTTAAAAAGTGTTCGATTGAATTTTAACTTGGTTAGGTCGAAAATACAAAAGAGAAGAAAAATTAATCGAATAATAATTTGCAAAGAAAAAATATAGTGTTTCCATTTGAAGAACAATCTTAATGAGTAAATAGAAATTTCCCAAAAATCAGAATTCGGAAATAAAAGGGAACGAGTATATTTACACTTTAGCTTTGTTATTTTGTTGATCTGTAGCATATGAAATGGATTCCGAAAAAATATTCATGCGCGCACGGCGGCGGCGTTTCTATAGATCTCGTAAAGAAGTGTTGCAGAAAACTGTCCGCATGTAAACACGTGGAAATATTATAACATAATATTATGAACAAAACATGCGTATAAAAATGTCATATCGTGTGCGCGTACGGCAATATAATAATATATTCGACCTTTGCATTCCGATTCGTCTACGATTGGAAAATTCCGTCGATTTCAGACGAGAGCGTTTCCTTTCTGCCGACGTGCGGTGACGCCGCCAGGACCACTTGTATATGTCAAAAAAACTATACGCGTCCTATGGTTTATTCGTGGATGGCATTTAAGTTGGATTCTTGCAATCTTTCTAGACGAACTATATTATATAGAATTTGCGTGACTCGCGTTTACTCGCCAAATTGCAAATGAAAAACTCGCCGTAAAAAATATATAATATATACTTCGGTGGAAATGAAATTTAAAATCAACTTGATTGGGACGGATGAAAAATATCACGTTATTTTTAAAATTTATATCGTCGGAGCGAGTCGATTTTATAATATATTAATAAATGCATTACCCGTGCATTTGAAAAATATCCAAAAAGAACAATACACATATTTCTCATGTTTTTCAGTAGAAATAACGCGGATCACATTAAAAAATTACCCAGTACATACGTTATAATGCATAATGCTGTATGAGAGGGGAGAAGAAACTCTTGGAAAAAAATACGACTCCTCACGTGTATTTAATGTATAATAGAATGAATTTTATATATAAACTGAGAAGGAATATAACTCGAAGAGAACATCAGGTGCGGCTTACAGTTAAGGATTATGATTTGTCTCATCATACATAAATTTCATCGTCTTGGACCAAAGGTCTACTCGACACACGAAGACTTAGTGCGTTTCACGCTATTCACTCGTATAGGTAATTATTTATGCATTCTGTTGCACACAGCCATACTTAAAACGTGTATATACACAGCAAACACTGCCAGCTGTGGCTTACAGAAGATCATTATTATTATCAAAGCTGAAAGGGTCATATTGGGATACAGATCATTGGCGACAATCATTGCGCACGCCGCAAAATCGAGCACATCTTTTTTAACGTTCATTTTAACATGCAGGAAAATATTTTTTACCATTATCTTACGCGAAGCTTATGATCTCGATTGGGTATAAGTAGTGTACTCGTGACGTTCTCTCATTAAGTATATTATGTTTTATGACAGTGTGTATATACGCAGAATTGATCAATGAACGCGGTTGTAAAAGTTCTACGCAAATTATGTAAACACAATGTAAATATATAGAGCGATCGTTCATTATTTATATAATATGTGCTCTACATTTATTTTAACTTTAAAATTATGGGGTGGGTAGGTATTCAATATTATAAAATACTCGATTGAGTAGACTGCAGTTCTACGTCGAGTATTCCATTATTATTATTATTATTACATGCGGCTCGATCGAGAGTAAATTATATATTACGAATAGGTATATTAATGTTGATAAAATTACGTTCATCATTATAATCGTACATATAATTATTTATTTTTTAAACATTGTATTTTTTTTTGTCGATGTAGTTGTTGTTTTTGGGCACGCTCTAAAAAATGTATATCGCGTGCTGGGTCGCGGGTTCCGACCATCGTATGTATATATATAAATATAATATTATTGCGTACAGCAGAGACGTGCGGGCGTTTTACGCGGGTTCCGCCGAAAAAAGGTTCGAAAGGTCGTTGGCTCCACCGTTTTCCTCCTGCCCCACTCGCCCGCGTCGATCGCGTTTATTTTTTTAAGCGAACAGGAATAAAAAAAAAAAAAGAAAAAACCGAAAGAAAAAATGAAAAAAAGCTCGTCGCCGCCGACGACTATGCACACGCGCTCGCGCGCGCGCGCACACATAATATATATTTAGCGGGTAAAAAAACGCCATCGTACCATCACCATTATCGTCGTCACATCGGACGTTCGCAAGCGCGTTTTATACTAATGGATAAAGCCATTATCAAAACACATTCGCGCGCGAGCGTGTATGTGTGTCATTGTCAACGCAAGACTATATTGCTGCGTGTGTGCGCGCACGTGTGTATGGTAAATATATTGCGCCTATGTTTAAACGCGTAATTTCGATATTTAAAACGTATTTTATTGTATACACACATACGTCTATGTATATATATATATATATATACGGTAGACGGTCGGTAGAATTCCAATTGCCGGCCCTCGTAGTCTCTCGTCTGCAGTCCATCGCGTCCGAACACAAACGGTCGGTTCGAGCCCGCACGCCGGAAGTACGCCACGGTCAATTGGAAACGACGAAACGGCGTGGGTTTTATTTTATTTTTTTTGCAAAAAAGCGACGTATACGTCATAACAGTATATTATTATTTGTGAAACGGCTAGCGAATAATCGTATCCCGCCGGCGAATTCGATGGTTTTCTTTTATAATTTCGGCCAGCTAGCCTACAATAAGCGGCGCGACATTGTTTTTTTTTTTTTTTTTTAGAAAGGAATATCGAATTCGAAACGCACTACCGGCGACGTGTAATTTTTTGAAAAAATATTCAGTATCAAGATGTTTCTTTTTAACCCATCGACAATTTACTAATATGCATTCGATTATAAACCTACATTTGATTATAAGAAATTTTAATTCTTTACAAATCGATATGTTGTGATATTTAAATTTTACGAGAAAAATATAATTTGTTTCAAGTTTTTATTCGATCGCTGGAGTAGAGAATAACACGGATTTATCTGGTTATCGTACCTATAAGTAATAACCAGTGAAGTATGGGAGGAGGGGGGTATATATATAGTTTATATTATATATTATAGTTATATATAGTTTAAACTATTTTTATCTACCTACCATTTTAAGCAATAATTAAATGGAATATAATGGACAGACATTTAATAAAATTGTCAAAGTCAAAGGTAGGTTTTTTTATGCAAATATAATATGATATACCTAGTTAGTAATAAATTATTACCTATAGGCCATATTGGCCAATTATTAATATTAAAAATCAAATTGTTAAATATTAAATAATATAATATTATTGTAGCATAACTACTTCTTTAATTACTAACTGAAAAACTTAAATTTGAATTTTGAATACCTATCTTTTATCAAAATAATTTATATAGGTATTTTTTACAAGATATTTATAAGTATGTCATGAACTTATTATATATTTTACCCTTTAGGAGAACACAGAAATTACATTGTTAGAATTGAGACTCAACTAGATTATTTTCCTAAACCTACTTAGTTTTTATATTAAATATTATAGTTTAGCAATAATTGCAATTTGAAAGAAATAGTTTTCATATGATAATAATATAGTGTTCATAGTTGTTTATGAATCACATTCAATATATTATATATTTTGTTTATAATAGGCATACATTTTAGAAAAGTTGAAGAAATTTTTATTTTATTTTTCTAACTCAGATAGTCACATTTATAATTAATCTGTATGTTTTGTAGAATTTTAGTCATGTCAATATTCAGTATAGTACCATAAAAAATGTAGAAGATGTGTTTACAGCAAAATTTTCAGATTTACAATCCCCAAAAAAGAAAATTAAAATAATTTAAATAAAATTTTGTTTATTTTTTTTTCAAATCAATTATTATTTAACTTCATGTATTTATAATTTATAGGATAATCTACAAATAATAAATATAGAAGAGACACCTAGGGATGCAAAGTTAAAATTGGATGTTAAACCAGAAATATTACAGGTACAATAATTTTTTTAACTGCTGATAACTATATTTATTTTTTTATTCATGAAATTTTTATGACATACCAGATGCACAATCTTGTTTTGAAGACCATATTTAAATAAAAAAGTATGCTAATAGTTAACTTTTAAAATAACATATTGACCAAATAAATAAGTTAAATTTAATTATATAAATACTTAAGAAATATTTAAACAAATCAGTTTGAAAATAATTTTTTGCTCATTATTTCTACATTTAATAAAGTTAATATTTACAACCTACATTTAAAATATAATTTAGGTACATATATGTAAATTTAATTTAATGTAAAAAATGTTTAATAGGTACTTTAAATTTATAATACTTTGAGAAGTTATTGAAAAGTAGATTTACTGGATAAAATATGGTATTATGGTAACTCTTAATAAAATAATCACTTAAACAATATTTTTTCATGGCACAGAGTTCACAAGTTGCTCACTAATTATGGCCTTCAGAATGGTTTACTGAAAAATGGGCAGAAAAGAAACAGAATTATACATGGCTTTTTTGTAAAAATGGACTTTTAGGGTGTACCATTTGCTTTGAAGTTACCAATTTAAAAACATTTAAGAGTCAAGACTTGGAGTTGTCTAAAGAATGGTAATCATGTCAAATTAGTGGAGGTACAAGCGTTTTAGAGCTTTCATCGTCAAATTTAGTGTTGGTTCTTGCTAAAAGAACAGTTACTAATAAGGTATTTTTATTAAATGTTTTAATTCAATTGAATCAAGCTCATTTTTTCAATAAAAGGATATTTTATTGGGTAGATATCTTAGAGAGTATTTTTTATTGGTTTTTAAATTAATGAATATTTACTAAAATAATAAATAGTGTAATAATAATAACAATATTTAAAAACATTCCTTATTCTAGTTTTTTTTAAAGCATTTTCAGAGCTTAATTGCTTTAAATTAAACGCTTTTTATAGTTTTAAAAAATGAAAAATCCGTACTATAATTATAATATATTAGACAGTTTCTATAATACTTGAAATTATTATTCTCAATCTTGTGTAATAATTCTTTGTAAACGTACACTTAGAGAATATTGTATTCACTAAACACTTCACAATTACGGCGCGGAATAAGGTAAATCAAAAGTACCTATTTAAGTAGAACACCGAGTACCTTAATAATTACAATAATATTTCAAACGCTAAGTGATAATGTGGACGCGAGAATCACAGCAGTCTTTGACGTTAAGACTCCGGACAAACTCTTTTAGCAGAAAATCGCATACTATTTATATTTCTTACGAATATCTAATAAATCATTTGCCTATTGCTCAATACAATACACGACAACCGACAAAAAGCTAATGAAATGCACATAAACGAACGTGTAGGTATGTTCTGAGCATACAAGATTACCTAATTGCACAGGGTGTTTGCACAGATCAGTCAATATATTTATTATTATTATTACTCACCGAGTCTGACATCCGTGGGTATCGTCGCCATTGATTTCGTCGCGGCGGCGTTACTGCAAACCGTTGTTCCGTGTTTTTTCTTTTTTTCGGCGCGTCCGAACATTTTATTCCGCACAAGTGTTATTCGTCACGTCGAGAGTAAAACGGATTTACTCTGCGCAATTCGCGTTTGTTTTTACACTAAATAGACTATCCCGCACTAAGTCTCGCGCGCACAACACATAACCGGAGAATTTCGATCGACCGTCTCGCTCTCCGTGTCCGTTATCGATAAGAAAAGAAAAAAGGTACAGGTATAGAATAATATAATCGCGCGTGCCCATTATTAATCGTTTCCGTCGAACGTGTGAGCACATTGTAAACCAGACCTGTCGCGGCGTGTTCGCTCGAATCGCTCTATCGTCGCACTTTTGTAAACATAAATAATATTGTTATTGTCCACACGTCCCGAACCGGCATCGGGAATTCCGTCACTGCGCGAGAAATTAAAACATATGTTTGATTTGATAAAATTTACGAAATCATATCAACCGTCCGTTACGGTCGTTCGTCACTGCGACGGCGGCGGCCGTAGGTACTCGAGTAGATTATAGTGACGTCACGATACCTTTGTTCTCGGCGAGCAAAACTTTCCGAAAGCGTCTTGGAAGAAAAACATAATATTGTCGTTCGCGTCGTTCCGCAGTATTGCGTCTTAACTACGGTCATCTGCGATCGCGTTCGATAACGTCGGCGTCGGCGGCGTCGGCGATAGTGAGTTTTTCGTCGCGGTCGCGCTCGTTTTCGTCGGGTATAGTGATTGTTTTTTTTTTCCGATCGTTCGTAAAATCGCCGGCGAAAGTGTTTTCGATCAATCGATTTGGCGTCGCGGCTGGTGCGCGCACAGCAACGTGACGGAAATATAGTGCGATTTAAACGTGAACGGCGGCGGAGATCAAACGAGGAGTTCGGCCGGGAATGAAAAAAAATGGCGGAATACCGCGTGAGTACCTGTTTGTTTATCGTATAAATCTTCCAACGTCTGCGGCGTTATTAGCGCGACTTCACACGGACCGGCGAGTACGTCGCGTGTTACACGAGTATGATATACATACGCGTCATAAATATTTAAAAGGTTATTTATTTTTTTTTTTAATCTATAGAAAACCGTACGTTTTTAAACCAACCCTTTGAAAGCTGCTTCCATACAGCTGGCTTCCTCTAGGCGTGAATTATAAAAGTGCATTCGTAACACTACAAAATTAAAACGATTCGCCGTTTCGTGTTCCGTCTCTACGTTCTTATATAAAATATATTAACGAGACATCAATATAGTTTTATACGTACACACCTGAAGAGTTGAATTGAAATTTCATTTTCCATAACAGCTGCGTTTATAATGTTATAATTGTTTATAAACAATTATTTAGTCTCGTTTTAATCCGAGTTTTAATGCTTTAATCGAGGCGCTTATTATGGTATACATAATAATATTATGTTAGTATAACACGTTTTTTAAGTGAGACGTAAATCCATTTCTGAGATAACTATGGATTTTTTGCTAAAAAGTGAATTCATGAAAAAGTAGATTTATCTAGGAAACTCCAATTTGTATTATTGTTATCACGTTTTATTGTTATCTCGATTTTTTTGTCAAGTTTGTGAATACCCTAGTAAATTCCTATATATTTTGCCTTGGTTTATATTCTACTCTATAAATATTCATAATTTACCCAGAAAACCGGAACTTGATTGACATGTACCTACTATTGAACTTATATGCGATATACTACCAAACCAAACTGACCAAACCGTATAATACCAAACCAAACACAATACTAATACGCACAACGAATAGCGACGGGTCACCGGTCAAGGTCTAGGGAGACATACATAACTATGTATAATATACTGGCGTTAAATATTTACGCAAATCGTCCACCGACGGAAACCTTAAATCCTGTCACCCTAAAAGGTCTAGCGTACTTACTACCTGCTCGTCCTCCATTCGATTTTACACAAGTAAAATATGCAGTGAAAAAGACCGACAGCTGCTCCGTTTTAGGAGCTTCTCCTTCGAAAGCCCAGAGGAATTACATCGATTAATTTTAGACCGTATACGTACCGCAACGAGCTTCTTGATTATTACAAAGATTTCCAGAATTCCTTTTCCTCCTCTTTTTAAGTGGAATATTATATTTACCGAGAAAAATAACTGACTTAACTATAATTGGTGTTAATTTCTCTCAGGCTTCTAAAATTTATTTATACTCAATTAACACCTAATATTTCCTTCATTTTAAATATTTATTACAAACAAATGCCTTATATTTATCTGATTTAGACATTTAAGTATGGTCATATTATTACATATTTGTCATTTGTAATAAAACAATTATTATTTTTATTATTTGTGTGATACATCTTACCACTAGTGGTTAATCTAACTGTTAAACTAACTGTTTCATCTATATATAGCTTTTATTGTTGTTTTACACAATATTTCATTATGAGATAGGTTAATATTACTTATACACTTAATTTTAGTTAGCTAAAAGTAAGATTCAGTCTCTAATAACTCCATAACATATATAATGATTTAAATATGTAAGAAGATAATCCTTATAAACCTGTTGATCGTATTCTGAAATATTATTATTATTTGATTCATTTTCTTCTAATGATATAACATTTATAAGTGAATCAACACTAGCCTAAAATGAAAAAAAAAATTAAATTAAAAACTCTTAATATTATAAATGTATAACAAAAATGCTAAAGCATAATTGTCACATAATCATATTATCATTTTAATTACAAAGTAGCTATATGCCAATTCATAATGAAAGCTGTTGTTATAATAGTTGTGTTGAGTAACTAAACTTTTATATTAAACTAGCTGAATCTACCAGTCTTTGCCGGGTTTAAGTATAAAAAATGTGTATGGCCCAAATAATAATAATAATTGACATTTTCCCGTTATCAGCTGACTGCTATTATTATTTAATAGTTTATTATACAAACACACAATATGAATATAGATATATAATTTAAACATACAAATTAAATTTTACCGACCGACGTCGGTGTGTGTGTGTGTGTGTGTGTGTGTGTGTGTGTGTGTGTGTGTGAGTGTGTTATAAACAAACTAACGCGTAAAAACGAGAACCGAGGTTACCGGAGGTACCGATCGGAGGCGGATATACAAGTTTTTTATACTGAGACAAATATTAAACATAAACAGTCTTTTGTACGTTCTAATATTTTAGAACGTTTTGCACTTATGTAAATGATAATTAACGCTTAGCTCCAAGCAAAAAAAAATTCATTGAAGATAGATGATGGTTATAAAAAACTGTTAGCATTTAACATCACTATATAATCGACTGTGATTTCTTAAAATCTTGGCTATCTGGACTCATTAAAACGACGTTGAAAAAAATCGAACGCACAACTTTTGAACTCTTAGCCATATCGATATACATAATATTATATAATAAAATACTCTTTCACTAAATTATCTATTTGAATAGAATTTCGGGAGATTAGGCGCTCGCCACTTAAAGCCAGTTTAACACTATATATAACAATGGTACGTGCGTATTATACACTGCGAAAGTGAGATTAATCGTTTGTAAACAACTGGACGTTGGCCGGCCTCGAGAGGGGAAATAAAATCGACGTCGGGACCGTGTCCCGCGCGTCTGTGTGTGCATAGTATTACTCTATATACAGTATAAATATAATATATATTTCCTAAATACAGTTTCGTAGTACAGTGGTGTTTCGACCATTTCCAGTGTTATTGTCAGCGGTAGCGGCGCTCTGCGCCTCGAAAGTTTGGCAAAACTTATTTTATTAAGGGTTCACCATGTGTGCGCATAAATATTATATATATATATATATTTAATTCGAATACACGCGTGCGTATATTTCCAATGTATATAAATGTGTGTGTGTGTGTGTGTGTGTGTGTTTCGGTTTGTTTTGGGTTGACTCGATTAAAACGCGCCGGGTCGGACGACGTATAGTTATGTCTCTTCGCACGTTTTCGTTTTCTCTCCCGGTAAAACTTCAATGTATGTGTGACGCGCTACTGCGTTCGTGTGTGTGTGTATGTTTCTGTGTGCATACGTATTGTTTATTTATATTTTGGTTTTTATTTTTGTTCCATTGACATCGTCATAGTTTCCGCATATTAATAATAAAAGAAAATAATATAGAGAGTTGTTCGACTTCGATATATATTTTAAATTGATATTTCAAAGTCGTGTAGAAAATAAATTCAGATCGGTTTTTGAGTTAATAAGGGTTATTTTTGGGTTTCTCAATACTTTGTACGGCTTATAAACCCCCAGTTCTTTTTAAAATATTCCGAATGCGTTTGTGCAACAATAATAAGGGACCCAAACTGTCCCAACCCAGTTGGTCTCGCAACTGGTTTTTCTAACGATATGACATTGTGACCTGTTCGGAAAACGCCTTGTTTGCAAATATTTAAGTAAAAATTGTATCCATCTAGGCCACGAAAGCGATGATAATGTATATTTTATTTTATTTTTTTATCACCGGATTAAATTAAACCTTAAAAAAGAGAGGAGTAGAAAAAAATTATTATATTTTTCTTAGTAAAAAAGAAAATATGTCTTTTTTTTTTTTGCTCGTCGATAATCATCAAAGCCTCTGAATGTCGAGTATCTACATGTATTATACGTTTCCTGAAAGCTTTTTTTCCCGAGGGAAAACTAGTAGAAATTTAAATTGAAAAGATGAAAACCAAAAATTCGCAATTCCTATTACGAAAACGAGTCAACGGCGCATTTGATTTGTTAACGCACACACACATTACGTTATTGTAACTTAGACTTTTCTTGTTATTGCGGAATATCATTATGAAAATCCGAAAAACATTTTTTTTCGTTTAATATTTCAATTTACTCCAATGTTGTTATTATTATTATCATATTTTTCATTTTGTTGGCATTTGTAGGTACACCTTAATAGTATTAAATATAAATAAAAAAAAAAAACGAGCTGTTCTTTTACGAAATGATTGCACCTCAACGTGGGTAACTCAAGGATTACTTTTATGCCATTAGCATATCGAGCGCAATGTTTTCTTTTCTTTAAAAATAAAAAATAAGAAAGAAATATAAAGTAATTTCCATTGAAAACTGAAACACGCCGAAACTCGAACGATATTGTTCCTAGCGTATATAAATATATATACGATTGTTCTGTCGTTATGTTGTTTTCCGTTCGTCGAATATTATATTTTCGTCGAAAATGATTTCTTGAAGGTCACCTTACCTAACCTAACCTAACCTTTCGTCCATATTTCATTAATATTAGATATGCACCTACTGAAATCCTGCAAGGGCCAACAATTTTCGGTTCGACCCGGTCCATCGACTTTTTTCTTAAACCCAACCCGGTTCAACATATTTTAGTATTAAAAAAAGCCTGGTCTGGTCCATTAATATTTTTAATAAGCTCGGTTCGGCCGCGCCCCGAAATGTTTGTAAAAAAGTAAATTTTTAAATTATTACATTGCTAAACTTAATTTTTGTAAAACCCTATTAAAATGTTCCATATTCTTGCTTTATACACGTATTTTATTGTTATTTAAATTAAAACTACGATCCTCTAGCTGACGCGTGACGGTCAGTTACAGTCCGGGAACCGGCCATAGTTTCCAAGTTTAAATAAACCAGAACACTATTACATTAAAATATGTATGATGTGTGTGCATTTATAAATACGAACGTTCGCGTGTACGTTATAAAACGTATTCGACCTGGTCGTAAACCACTCGCTTCACGGATAGTTGAAAAGTAGAAGTTTTACTATGAGTAAACTATTGCACACATTATTAATTAAACTGTAATAGTGCTATACACTGAAACGTTTAAGTTAGTTTTAATATAAAAATTATGTTTGAGTTATATAATTAATATGGCAGTCCGTTGGATGAAAACGACGTTTAACTGTTACTGTGAGGGGCAACGTCCGGAAACTTTATAATGTCTGGAAATCTTTAATTTTCTTTTCATCATGTTTCCGTATATATCGTATACTCGTACAATGTGTAGTATGATTTGATTTTGTGTGGCGGTCAGTTTGGTAAATTTAATAATTATATAATGATTTGATATCAAAGAAAGTATATAGTATATATATTTTATATAATAACCTACTCGTTAAAATGTCATCGCATCAATGTGATTAATGAATTAATTAATTGCCAAGCGATTATATGGCATACATTACGCTGATTAATAAAAACACCATGCCTAATATTTAATATCTATAGTGTAGATACATATGTGGTGGGGAGGAGGGTTGGTTTAGGTGAAAAAAAAATTATGATTTTTGTTTGTTGATAAAAAGTGGTTTTACTGAACATTTCGATTGTGTTATACCACTTTAATATGAACACAATACCGTATGTTATAGTGTTAATTTTAATCTTTTTCCTTATTATTTTTGACAAGTGGGACTATTGGAAATACTTAATGATAGTCTAGATGTCGGCTTGATACGGAACACCTAGATAAACGCGTTTATACGACGATATTCGTCTGTTGCATTGCGTTTCGCGCACCCGCGTGTAAACACGTTTTTGTGCATATCGTAATGCGCTATATAGGCGTACGATGTCGTGCGATTAATACGGCAAATCACCGTGTGATCGAGATCGGATAGAGATATTTGTATTATGGTTTACGCATGGTTTACGATTGTGAAAAATCTTCACCGATGGGAAAATTCTTCCCGACATTTACTATTATTACATTATTTTTGCGGTATAATTAACTCTTCGTTTCGAGATCTACATGGAACACGCCCTTCTCTCTCCGCTCACGCGTTACTACAGTATCGTTATACCAGTAATGGATGTATAATGTATATATATATAAATATATATAATTGTATACGCTGTGCACTGTATAAGAGGTAGGTATAGGTTTATTTGTGTGTACGTACGCCTAGCTGTAGTGACTCGGTTTCAATAACCCCCGTGACCACGATGACACGAGAAACCGACCGCGTATGAGCGAGTCTGTTGAAAGAAAATCTTAGACCTTAACAAATGGTGCACGATTCGATCTACGTTTATGTGATGATGTACGTTTTACTCAAAAATATCCGTGGCATTGAAAAAAAAAGAAAAAGAAATGAACCCAGCGCATAATAGACCAGGTTAAATAGGTGGTCTATAATCCCAAAACGATATTTAACATTACATGTTCATTGTACAATAATTTCGTGTGATTTTCTCCTACATTTTTCTTACGTTTAAGACGAGTTTCAAGGCATATTATTGTACATGATATACTTGGCTGGTGAAGCCATTAGAATTACAAGGTCTTCGATAAAATCTCTACTAGATAAAATTAAACGCGTGATTCTACGTCTTATACAATATTATATTATCATTAATTCATTCTGTACAGTTAACGCGCCTACTAATTAAATCGAAAAATTGTAAATAAGTATAGGTAAACTTGAGAATTCCAATCGAAAATATTACATCGGTATTACGTATACATTACGTATAACATAGACAAAGAAATTATAAGATTGTTTTAGAAAACACGACGTGTGCTTATGCTTTAGCCTTTCTCGGTTTTGCCAGTAGCTCAATGTAGATTTTTTTGTCACGCGATATTTTGGGTCCGAAAAAAACGCGTTGCGTCGGACGCGAGGATTAGAAAAACATTTCATTTTATGCAAATACTCGACGAAACGGTTCTCTGTCCGTATAATATTACATCGTTGAACTTTTTTATTCGTCGTAATTTTTTTTGCATTATTTATTAAAATATAGTCGGCAATAATATGATTCTCGTTTAATAAGAAGGAACATTATTGCATCTTGCGAGAAATTTCAATAAGGTACCAGTGGAAACTGAGTGGACTTGGAGAACCCTTTCGTTCGGAGCCCGCGGATATTAAAGTTGCACTGTATACACTTTACTGTCCTCGCGCGCTACAGTAAGTAAACAAACAAGTACTGTTGTCTTTAAAAAAAAAAAAAAAAAACATTAAAAAACGTCGTCGAGTCTAAGGAATTTCACAGTCGTGGATGTATATAAATAACATTGTGCAGTGACGCGACTAGACTTTATTTCGGGGTGGAAATTATAAATAATTTTGTTTTCGAGTATCCTGTGTGGCCTCGAATAAAGCGTTTAAATGAATTCTAAAAAAATCTCTGTATACAACAAATGTATTGTAGGTATCAACTTGTTATTGCGCGTCAAATAATTTTTACATTTCACTGTACAGAGTCACATTCACAATTAAGACACTTATAAAATAGGTACGTAGTATTCACTAAAAACACTCGCACACACACACACACATTAATCCTGTCCACAAAATGTCGAACGGTTAGGATCCTGTTACGCGGGTGATGAAATGAAATAAAAAAATCCCACCTATACCCAGCTCTTTTACATCGGGCCGGTGTTTAGGGGTTGTCGGTTAGGGTACATATCTTTTTTTCTTGCCGCAGGTGTATTTGCGTGTCATTTTTATCTGATTTTGGAGTAAAACTATTATGTTCCCGTACGCCGCGAGTATGATATAATATTTAGTGTTACCGACGTACACGCTTGTAATTCGAACGTGATTTACGACGTCCGCCTCGTCTTTTATATGCCCATAAAATATTTATACATGTATATAAAATACATAATAATATTAACATGTACCAATAATAACAGTAATATTATTATTACAACTGTCGTCGTCGGCGGCGGCGGCGGCGGCGTCATCGTCTTCTGTTACAGACGACCCGCCGAACGTTAATGCTGTTATCTGATTTAAATTGTTTACCTTTTGTCGTCCTCGGCGGTGACGTGTTCACATGTTTCTCAATGTAGTATTAACGAGTAAACGAGTAAACGCGTTATACACGACGACGCACACAGGTCCTCTTTTAAACTTAATGAAACATATTTTTATTTCCGATATATGCCGAGGTTCAAGACTAACAGTAGTTTTTATCAAATTTTAAAAGACCAATTCACGCGTAATCTCCCACTTGCCTTCTTTCTTTTTTTTTATATTTTACATAATTTCATGTAGTTTTCAAAAACGTAGGAGTGGAATTATGAAAATTATGTTTTGTTTTTGTTCTCTGATGAACGACCAAGTGTCGTTTAAATTTTATTCTCATGTTAAATTGTCGTTGTATTTTATATACTCGTATATAAATTAAGTCGACTTTTTTTTCTCAATGATAAAGCATTATTAAATTTATAAATAATATAAATTAAAATAAAAATAAATAGGTTTTGCCCGGAGTATTATAATAAAAGAGTGGTTTTTCGTTCTTTATGTAACCTGAAGATAGTCTAGACCGAATCATGTAACATTGCCATAAAACACTTCAGCTCATTTTTATATTTTTATAATTACACACAGTTATTTTTTTATTATTAATTAAAGCTAGTCAAAAACTTATCGTTCATTAATCAGTATAACAATATTTTATCCTTTAGGTGTTATTACTACTTATTATAACTGCGATAAATTTGATAAAAAAGTTTCATTTCCGATTGCAAATCAATTTTTTTTTTTTAATTACTTCAAATGATGTATTATTTCGAGAACACAAACAAATGGATATAAACTAGTATTAAAGTTAAATGAAATCATCTTGTATATATTGAATATATTGTGTATACATGTAGAGAACTATACGTGTCGTTTGTGGGAAACAATGAACACAGGCGATGGCGCCGCCAACGACTGGAGTACGTGGCCGTGTTCTCCGTAATCGCGTGTACACATGATTTTATCGTATGAAATTGAAAAAAAAAAATGTTTAATCTACAAGCGTATTGCTCGATTGCAAAGCCGTTTATTATTATTATTATTATTATTTATTATCATTTCATCTAATAAAATCGATTGTGCCCGTAAGTGAATCGTGTGTTTTGTATAATGATATGTTATGCGAACTAATCGATTTAGAAAATACAAGTGCTGTCGTGTCATTTACGCTGCATTTTTGTCCCTTCGAAAAAATATTTCATTAAATCGCCAAAAACGTATCTATTTAACTTGTATTAACTAAAATATTATTCGTACAAAACGTAATGCGCATTGTCAACAATCAATTAATAATTTATTATCGTTTTTGAAACGTGAAAACTTTGTTATATTATACTAAGTTAGGAGGTATCTACTTACATATTCAAATAGTAAAATATTAATGGTTGGAACTGAAATTGTTTTTATTATATTACTTTAAAATGGTCTATGACTGTGTATTAAAAATGTTTTTTTTTTTTTTTTTATGACTTTTATAAAATGTATGCATACTAAATTTTATTGCTTATAAAAGAACAATATACTAATTAAATTAAATTACAACTAATTATAAATTCAATTAATTTGTATGCATAATAATATATAATAGTAACGAATAACAACGCGTTTCTCATCACAAATATCATTAAAACATTTCAGTGTTTGCATATTATTATGCCATTACCAATACCTTATATAGTATACAATATAATATAAAACGAATTTATTATGTGTAGAGGCATAGTTGTTATTGTTCGTTTTGAAAAATTGATTATTATTAATTTTCATATGATTTCACAAAATATTTGGCATACATACATTTATAGTCGTATACTGCAAAAGTGCAAACATGTAAAACTATAAATACGCAACATGCTCAAGGGTATAAGCATATAAAATATAACCTTATCAATCACGAATCAAAATATCAATACTGCACAAGTTAAAACGAGTTCATGACGATTATTTTTAAAGTCGACACCTTATCCCGACATGAAAATAAATACTTATTTAAACATTTGAATATAAGACTGGGACTTGGCGGGATATATGCGTAGCTCAACATGGTTTTTCCTCGATTTTTAAATAGACGTTTTTGTCGTCGAGTTGCTATTATGATGTAAGGTTTTTAAACGTGTAATTACATTTTCAGCAGTTCTGGCATGATTTTTCGAGTCGTCCGATAAAAAAAAAAACATTCGTATGTATTGCGACTTCTGGGTTTTGTATATCATCACGTACACGCCTAGGTCATCTAACTCCCCCTACCTAACGTAAACAGAAACTTAAAACACCCGATACCATCGTCATATTGGCTCGCCGCCCGGTGAATTAAAAAAAAAACAACAAAAAACGTCTCTTCGAAACGTAGCTCAGTAGGCAGGCAGCTGCTGCTGGTGTACGCGATGCGTATTGCGACTTAATATAATATACTCGGCGCGTATACGTGCCTTCGGGGACTTGTGGACAAAACAACGAGCGAATCGGAGACAGCGCGGGACGGAGTGAGCGAGAGAGAGCCGTTGCTATCACGAAACCGCGAGAGATTCGGATCTCGGAGAGCCGCGTGCTCGGTAAAATCCGCGCAATATCATTATTATTACGTCGCGAGTTTATATAAATTATATACGTATACCGTCTGAAGTAACATAATTTACTAGTCGCATTATAACGCGCGTGCATTGTGTTCTGGCGGCGGCGGCGGCGGCGGCGTAATTACACGCGCAAATAACATACAAACATAGTCGCGAATGTATTACCTTCGTGATACAGGATGTTTCAATAAGAGAACCGCCGGTGGATTTCAAAATGGCGCGTAGTTCATCGCATTATACGAATAAACTGTATTATACGCGTTGTTGAAAAAAAAAAAGGAAAAAAGAAGGATTTCTCGGGGGATTTCTAAAGTTTTGCGATTCCGCCATAGATGGAGTTTTTCACGCGGTCTCCCGACAACAAAAAGTTCGCCTACGTTTCGTTACTTCTGCTGATAACACTGCGGCAACACATATTATTCCGAAATCGGTTCTTCCCCTCGGCACACTCGTATGAGAACATAAAGATATGATTTCGGTACGGAGTAACGGCACATCTCTCGTGCCGGGGACGTTTCCTAAACAATGAGCTCGCTCGTCCGACGTTACCTCGAGACCGTAGTGAATCGGCCGGATTCGTCATCACTTTTTCTGGTGGTCGACCACCGGAGTCGCCGGTCGTTTAGCTCAGTGCGTGCGATTTCTTTGTGTGCGACACGAGGGGTTTTCAAACGAATCTGCACAGCATCTGTCTCAATAGAAACCTAGGCTGTTGCGACCGGTGTTCGAGGAGCGTAATAAAATAAGTAAATCGTACTGGGTCTTCCTTTTTTTTTTGCATCACACCCCGTATGACTTTCTAATTTAATCGCGCGAGCGGCAACGTCGACGGTACCGTCGAAATATTATTATCATTAAACTCGCCCGTAGTCGTGGTTAAAAATTTCGTTGCTCGGCAAAGGGTTCGGCGTACCTATACATCATTATGCGCGCGTACGGAGAAACGCCGCGCCGCTGCAGGTATATTGTGTACGATAATTAGACACGCGCGCGCCCGGAAAACTCGACCGAGGAAAGTTTCCCCCGGCTACGACTAATTTGTCGTACGCGGCGGTGAAGTCGGTCCCTCGGGATTCGTCACGCGCAGGTATATAATATGTATAACTTGTGTGAAGTATATGTAATATTACCGTATAGTGCGTCGCGTTGTCCGATTTATTATTATTATCGTCGTCGTCGTCGTCGTCGTCGTTGTTTTACGACTTACACGCGCGTATCTCATCTACTCTGCAGTTATATAGCACCGTCCTTCGGCCGCCCTTGCGCAAAGAGATGCAGCTGTAATGCTTTTTCGACTCCGGGGCGAAAGGCTATGCGAGAAATATCGGCGATTTTTTCTTAACTCTGTCGAGTAACTGCGAACCGACGCGACGGACAGACGTTGACTCCGGCGCAATCGTAATCATTTTCCAACGCTTCGTCGGACACGTTTTCTTTTTCATAAAATACAAATGTCACTACACACGAACAACTCACGCCCATAAGAACGTTTGTCATGATATCAGTTAAAAGCAAAGAAAAAAACCTACCCGGGCGGCAACGGAAATTCAAAATCAATTCGATCGGAACGAATTCAACCTGCAGATTTTAACCAATTTACAGCCCTACCTTTGCCAGCCTTTGCTTTTACGTCGTAACCGAATGCGTTTTCTCGATTTTTCCAGCGTATCGACCGCTGCGTCCGAGTCTTAAATTATTTTAATATTCACATATTATTATATTCTATACGCTCCGCAAACGGGTTGACCCCGTTACTCTACCACTCGCGCACACCCATTGCAGCGAGGGAGGGTTGGGGGGGGGAAACGGTTTACCTGTTTATATTATAAATATTATACATCGTTAAAACGATAAAACACTATGCGGAACGGTGTAGTAGTGTGTACGCGGCGCGGCGTCGTTATTTATTTTATTCGCGTTCGGACGCCAAGTGGACGCACGCACTAACATGCACGCGCGGCGCACACGTCGGAACCGACGACGACGGTGTTTTATCGCGTTATAATAATATAATGTTATTATATTACAGTTTCATTTCAATACGCGTCGTCGCGCGGCCGTCCGATATTAATCGAACGTGTTCGAGACGTGTCCGCGCGCGGTGAAATAATAACGCGCGTTTGAATGGAAAAAAAAAAAACCGAACGGCTGCTGACAAATATTGAAATAATTGAAATGCACCCGGAGTAAAGAATTATAATAAATTGTTTACGATATTCAAATGATATTATACGAGTGTAATAATCTATACCCGTCTAAACCGTGCGACCGAACGAAAGTCTCGGAACGGGTTATCGCCGCGCCGAACGTCACGTATTACGACGTGACGCGTGACGGCGGCGTGCAGCTGCTCCGACGATGCGTTTCGTTTGTGCGTCACGTCAGCGTTACGTTCGTTTTTCGCGCGTACGAATTTTTAACATCAATCGAATTATTCAAATCAATACGAAATACGTAATATGTTCTGTACCGACTCGTTTTCGGGTATAATGGCGATCGATTAAATGCGTTTTTACATTTTCTACACTTATGTCGATTATATTCACGCGAAAATGAATAATTTAGAATTAAACAGGCACAGCGCGGCGGTCGTATTCGTTAGTCGTTTTTCGTCGGTAAATCTCGGCAGTCTATGCGTTCGAAAACATACGGTTATTATAAACGTTAACAATAACACACCTATTCGTATAAATTCGACAAAGTCGACGCATTATTGAAATGAGAGTGTTTTTATTTTTTCTACCGTCCACGCGGCGGCGTCTATACAATACACTCGCTCGCTCGAACGATATTATTATAATGTTATGTTCGAATGCACGGTTATAAAAATATTAGTTTTTTTTACGGAAAAGCCGTAGACATTTGAACGCCGCCGTGTGTCTGTGCCGCCGTGTACGTATACGAAAACGTCGAGGGAGAAGATATCTCTTTCTGGTATACGTATATAAAAAAATAAAAACAACACGAATCACGCATTATTATAATATTCATTCTCGGACAGCCAATAAGAATTATTGTCTAAAGTAATTTATCGTCTAATGTCCGAACGGAAAATATGATAAAATAATATTCCGATAGAGTTATTATGACGTATTATCATATGTATACATTGTGTAATGGATGCGAGGAATAAGACTAGACAGGTCTCTAAATATAATTTGTCGGATGTGTGTACGCATGTATGTATGTATAGGCCGCGTACGATATATTATTATTATTATTATACATAAAGAATAAATAAAAATGGCTGCTCCCTTATAAGGCGTTGAGTTATTAGTACTTGACATGACTTAACATCGGTCGGTTCAACAAATACATCCATAACGGAAATAACGACGAGGAAATCAAAAGTCGAGTACACATGGTAATAATTGTATAAAATCCACTGTCAATCGACACCGATATCGTTATTTTTTTTTCTATTCGTCAAAGAGATCATTTTATTTTTTTCAATTATTATCAAATTCGTCAAACTCTATCGAACACAATGAAAACGAAATTTTCAAGAAGAAAATACAATCTCGATGTCGTCGATTAAACATGACCATAATACTTATCGATATTAAAAACGTACATATTCGACGGATTTATTGAGAGATAAACGTCAGGTAAATGCTTACCGTAAATAATTAGAATTAATTATTCACACGTACTACGTGTTGACTTTAAAATGTTCATGCATCGAGTGAGTTCTCGATTTCTTTTTCAATTTTAATTTGTACACCCACCTATAGCCAGAAAACTGCTTTGATCGAGACCTACAGACCTATACACGTTTGAAATACTGACCTCGGCCGTTTGTTGCGCAATTTTCAATTCTAATCATTATTTGCAATTAAAATTTTTCTATAAATAAATTTATAGTTGCATCAATAAATCGTAATTATTTTCAGTATTAAAACGCCAACAACAGGTATAATTATGAAAAGTTTTAAAAATAAAGCGTACGTTAATTGAACACGTGAAAAATGGTTTTGTTTCGATTAATGAAAAACACAAATCGTTTATTTACCAATTTAACGTTAGAATTGGAAGTTTTTTTTTTTGAAAAGTACGATGAGTATTAATTAATTAATCAAATCAAACCGGGTTCGGTTAATCATTTCTATTTGATCGTACAGTAGCTTTTTCTGCAAACGTTATACGAATAGATATGTATACTGGTCGTCACAACTTCCAATTATACAACATTTCCATTATTGTATGTCCATAAAAGCGTTATACTATCCGCGGCGAGTAAAACTTTGAAATTTTAACGCACGAAGCTCTTATTTTATAATCGTTCAATAACGAGTTTCCGTTATTATCTTTGTTTCATTTGCATAGTACACACGTAATGTAGTCAATATTATGACTAGAGGCCGGAATAATATTCTCTTATAAAAAATAGAAAATATTCTTCCGACATTCTTTAAAAATCGTAGTAAAATACGCAAACAATATATTATACTTTTATATTAATATAAATTAATTTTTATTAACTATAAATATAATTTATTATACTAATAAAATATAACTACAACGTTACACGGACCGTCTGCAGTGTTGTTTTTGAACAATCGAATGATAAACTCTATAGGGCTATTTTTAAAATATAATTTCAATCGATTTCTCGTCGGGCATCGTTATCATCGACGATAACAATAGATTGTCGTTATTCCGTTTATAGTCGCGTCAATAACAAATTTACAAGACTATACAATTACACTTATACTATTATACTTCCGCCACTACGATACAAAATATTGAAAATAAAAGTAAAAAACGTTTGCCGTTGATTTTATACATTTCATGATTTTTTTAAACATTTCGAATCGCCCTCCTACTGCATAGACTCAAAAAATATATGTAATTAAATATAATATAATTCCGGCCTCTATGATAATTATGACTATTGAAATGAAAGAAAAGATTAATTTGAGTGAAAAAAAAAAAAAATTTAAATTCGATTTATTATCAAAGCAACCGAATATTTTCAGTAGGCGTTAAAAACCCCCGCATATTGGTTCAAAAAATAACCGAATTAATGTGAAAAAAAAAAAACAATTTTTTTTTTTACGGATTAATTCAATTTAATTTGTCTGAATAATTAACATTTGAAATATACTTGTATATTTATATATACTACGTACCTATGCGTTTACAAACTATATACTTACAAAACGTGTTATTTATGATCGTTAATAATATTACAGCGTTTTTTGATTTATTCCGTGTCCATGTTTGTTTTTAATTTGTCTCTATCACACACGAATCCGTGTATGTTTTATCGACATATCGGATTACATAAGATGGATTTCGTCTACGTCAAACGATCGTTTCGTCGGTCAATTTAAAATATATGAAAAACTACGTTTACGCGAATCAAATCGGTATTTCGCCGAAAAGAATTATAAATATTTTCCCATCGAAAGCACGGCGAAGATTTTTACTTATTTATTTCAATGGTCATGAATAGATAATTTTTTTTTTTTCAAAGACCAGTAAAACCAGTGTTATAAAAAAATATCGGAAATCATAAACGCGAGTGGAATGTACGTGATAGTTTCGCAGGCAACAAGCCGAACAACACTTGAAATATTCATTAACGATTAAAAAAAATTGTTTCTTTTGCAAACGAATGTTTTGCACGGCGATGAGTAATGGCTTTGAAAACCGAGTGTACAAATCGACCTTGGAAATTCGCGTTCAACGCGTGACGCGCACGCTGGCTCGCGTTTAGAGTTTCGAGAGGGACCTATAGTGACCGCTGTTCGGAGGTGGTTTCGGCGACGAAATACTCGCGTCCGCCTCCTGTGCGGTGTGTGCGAGCGTCTGTGTGTGTGCACACAAGTGTTTTTCGGGCACCGCGCTAGAACGGGTCGTATTTTTAGGTTTGGACGTTTGTCGTTTTACGCGCGGCGACGTGGACGCACATCGCGCGCGCACGGTTTTAGGACATAAACAAAGACTTAATTAAACGAATTAACGGGAGGATCGGTGATTCATTATGTCGAGAGGAAATAAAACGAGCCCCGGGGGAGTGGGGGGGAGGGGGAAACGAAAAAAAAAAAAAAAAAAACACAACATAAAAACCCTTATTGATTTACGGTTAATGAAGTGCGCCGGATAGGTTCGGAGTTGTTCACGGAAAATGCTGGTAGGCTATCGCGTCCGTATATCTGTGCGGACAGAGTGCCATACAGGTTATTCTGGTTTGGATGACGGATGTTCAGCGCCGAGTAAATAAAAACAACGTCTTTCAATTAAAACTCCCGTTTCCGAGAAAGATATAATATTCGGTCGGAGCGAGCGCGGCGCGCCGAGGAGAAGGAGAGGAAACGTAAAAAAACTAAAAAAAAAAAAAAAAAAAACCACAGTACACCGCGGTAGCAGCTGCACGGTCTTCTCGGACACGGGTCGGCCCCAAACGAACGGCGTCTTATTCGATTCTCACTCGTCTCATACATATATTATTATTATACGCGTACGATTTTTTTTATTTTTATTTTCCTATACGTCCGTCGGATCGGTCGGATCCGCGCGACGCGTGTTCGATTTAGCGAACGTAATGAGCTCTGGCCGAAAGCGGCGATGTACGGCGGCATAGCGATCGGACGGATTTTTTTCGAATACAAAGATTTGTATTATTATTTTCGG
Source organism: Drepanosiphum platanoidis (assembly GCA_948098885.1). Classification (NCBI taxonomy): domain Eukaryota; kingdom Metazoa; phylum Arthropoda; class Insecta; order Hemiptera; family Aphididae; genus Drepanosiphum; species Drepanosiphum platanoidis. Next base: position 14,713,704 of record OX402533.1, read on the forward strand.
TGGCGGCTGTGTTTTCGCGGTGATAAAAAATCGAAAAAAATAAATAATAGTTCGGTTCGTACGCATTTATAAAACAAAGGAAACGTCACTGCGCGCGACTGTAACGAAAACAATAATATTTATTTGGTCCTTAATAAATATATACGTTTTGTTTACCGGTTCGCCGAGGTTTTTCGCTGGCGCGTTCGTAAACTTACAAACGGCCCGGAGTTTTCATTACTCCTGCGCACCTCTTTAAAATCGTAAATCCTCGTGCCACACTCTGCGTATTACACTGGACCGCGGAGAATGGCCCGGACCCGACTTTTAACACGCGATTAATACGCGTATGCGCGAGTATACGTTTCAAGCTAAATGACTGCGAAACGATACGAACCGAAAAGGGAAAAAAAACGCCGAGGAGAGAATTCCGAAAATGTTTTAACCGCGTTTGAAATGTATCGACGCCAACACATTTAATTACGTCACTGAATTTAATCCGCGATGACTTCGCGTAATATCCATAACATTATTATTTATTTCGATGACTAGTAAATTTTATCGGGAAAGATCCGAACCATATAATTTCTATGATAATAATAAACACGGAATGTGGACCATAGTAGCGTTTGCATATTTTATGAAGCCGTTGTTTTATCAGACATTTTAAGAACTATCGTATTACTCGATTATACACAAATGAATCGGAAGAATAATGAAAATCGTTTTAATAATATTATTAGTCGATGAATAACTTTCAATTTTTAGATATACCATCCGTTATCACAGTAGATGAAAATAATTTTAAAAGATCTTTTACGTTTGACACGCGAAAAAAAATGTTTGTATGTAATGCAATAGTTTTAACTAGGACGTAAAATCGATCGGTATAGACAAAAAAATATTAGGTTTTGTTTACTAAAAGATAATAATGTTTTAATAGGTGTCTTTTTCGTTCTACAGAGTGCATGTTTGTATTTTTAGAAAAATAAAACAAAGAATTTTGTCATTATTGATTATCATTAAAATATATTAAACTTTCGTGAAAACTCTTCTTGGTTTACCATATATTTTTATTTTTTTTTATTCGAAGCGTGTGTAGTTTTTAAACTTTTTATAGTACATTTTAACTGCATGTTTTGAAGGTTTGAGTGCATTTTTGTTGGCATATTTTAGTGTTTTTTTTTTTTTTTTCGGGCTAGAAGTCCTCAGCCCCGGTTATTAACATGGTTCGTGTAACTAACTATTAATACACTTTATAGAATCGTTATTAATTTAGTCGTTATTTCTCAAATTAGATCGTTCACATTAAAATATGTAATATATTTATTATATCGCATTATGTACATATTCGTATCGGCACGGGTTAATTGTCGCGGAGCACGCGGTTTTCATGTATAAGCTCGTGATTTATGTAAGAGTAGGGTGAAAAAAGCAGAGAGAGAGAGAAAACGACGTTATAGGTATTCTTGAAAAAAAAAAAAAAACACAATAACAAGAGGGGGTGGTTTAAAATTCGGGAACCCCTCGACGACGATCGCGCGCATAATAGGTACGATAAATTATATTTCGAAGAATGCGTATCGTTACATTATATTATTATCGAGTATAATGTATTATGTGACGTATCGTTTGTTGTCTGTACATTAATATACATACATATAGTGTTTGTAAGTATATATATATACATATATCCTTGTGATGTAGGTACCTGCACAATAATAATAATATAATGTACAGTATCTCATTATAGAGCTGCTGCTGCTGCTGTTGCTGTAGTCTTTCGGCGGTCCGAAACCCGGTTTCGATGGGTGGAAAAAATGAAAGAAAGAAAAAAAAAAATCCCAAGCTCGTTTATCCGAGTCGGTTAAGATGGTTAAGCGCGTGTATAACATATATCTCATACACGTAGTCAATAATACGGTCTGCGTGAGTCCTACACACTCGTAAACATCAATATATATATATATACATAAAATACACATCGTGTAGTCTACGGTATACCGGTTTGGTTCCGCCGTTGTCATCGCCGTAGCGGTCGGTCCGTCGTATTTTGATATTTCTCGTATTATTTTTTATTTTATTTCCCCCCGGCCGATAATATTTTCCGTTCGCCCGCAGCTCGTAGGTACACGACCGGCGCGCGCGCGCGCTTGCTCGTGTCGTCGTTGTCGTTGCGCAATCCCCTCGCCGTATAACACGCGGAGACTGATGATATTCCAACAACATAACACTACTCAACTCACAGAATATGAAATCGTATGCAAACGTATGCAAATATCAAGCGTAAATCGTGTAGCGATTCACGAACAAATCGAAAACCAGAGTGTAAACTTATATGCTCTGATTGGTTCGAACACGCTGCGATTGAGACGACATTTATCGTAATAATTGAAAAAATATCCCGACCGTGACTCGATCAGAGTCGCTGTCATCAGAGGCGAACCAGTGGTGGTGATGATCCAAGTCCACTTTTTTCTTCTTTAAATAACGAAAATAGTCATTCACTAGAATAATTATCAGCAACCGGCGGCGTCGCCGAATGTATAATTGTACATTATATGTATAAACGCGTGGGAAATGTTTGCCGTTAAACTAATTAAGTCGAACGCGCGTATTATGTGTTGGAAAACGTAAAGCGTTATTGTTTTTTTAGTCTAAATCTCTCGTCTAATAATAAACAATAGAAGTCTGTACAGTGAGCCGAGCGATTGAATATTAATTGTAATTGTCGGTGTTTATCGCGTCGAGAATTGGAAAAAATTAAAAAATTAATGGGGAAATCATAATCGTGTGTACAGATAATATTATAGTATTTACTAGTTACTCCTCTGGACATCGGCCAGTTTAAAGTTTATAATAAATTACGGCGCGCGCGAGTATGTGTTCATTTATGTAATAAATAATCGTGCGACTCGCGTAGTTATATTAATTAGGTACATTGTTTTACGATAATTGGGATTAAAGAAGACTTGGCTCCGGGTGGAACATTTGTGTTGTTTTCGAACGCGCGTTTCAAAGTATTATTTCACTCGTTGAAATGAACACCCGCGTTCTTCGAAATCGAATAATAAACAAAGCCGATATTGTCCGACCATTAAAACGCGTTCGGCATACTCGTATATTACGGCTGGATTACCGTCGTTTATCCCAACGTGCGCCTTATTAACACTCGCGTCTCCCCGACCCACGCCTATATACGGTCTATATTTACCATACGGTTTAGATACTTTATCGCGCTGTAAATCACACTTTCTAGTGCGAAGACCTCTTGAGATTTTCAGAAACACCGTGGAATATACTCGTTAGTCGTTACGACTCGCACGTGTCGCTGTGAAATGTTTGAAAACTGATTAGACCAAAGTAGACGTTACTCAACGTATATTTTAGATAGATACCCTATTGTAATAGGCATACACAGTATAAAAAAATCACTCGAATTCTGCCGAGCCTTTATCGATTGTGTGTTTTGAGTTGTCCGGTGTTTGTGTAAGTAACGGTTTGCAAAACACAATTGTCGTCGTCGTATTTCTAAATTTCTAGCTGCGAGAAAAATGCATTCCTTATTTTATCCGGTGAATAATTTTACTTTTACTCTCGTAAAGTACGCACCGAGCAAAAACAGAGTCGTATCAATCGAGATCACTCGTCCGAGTGAAAATCACGCGAGGAAATAGCAGCCCGTACGTGCAGCGTTCGTTTCCCTCCCGTCACGGTATACTTTCGCGCTCGATAGAAGCTTAAAGAAAAGATGAAAAAATAAAAATAATTTAAAACTGTTGAATTTGCGGTTTGATTATCCTTCCCCTATAACGGTCCACTCGAGTCGCGCGGAATGAGTTCTTACCGCACTATAAATCTGCTACTCACGCGGCGTTCGAGCAAACACACACTCGACTGAATTATTTTATAACAATATTATCTCGTCCGGGCGTCGAACGCGCGCCACGCCGGTTCGAGAGTGGTTTTTACGAAAATATTCCTCGACCAAAGGGTGGATTTTTTTTTTCAATTTGTATTACTCGGGTTTTCCGCGAGAGCGTTTGTCTCGCGGCTCGACGAGTATATTAATCTCTACTCGTCGTTATAATAACTAACGCCGCTACGAAACGCGAACCAGTGAATCAACAAACAGCCAGTATAGGCACTAATAACGCGTGAAACGTAGTGTTTCTGAAAAATTAAATTTCAAAACGAAAAAAACGCCGGGAAAAATCCATCGGCTGCTGGGTGACGTACAGCTTTATACGTATACTTTGTGCGTAATATTTCGTGAAGTCGAGTAAATAATTAACATTTTTCTTCCTCGCGCCCCTCTCGCACCGGAGAATATCACAAATGGCGACACGCGTCAAAGAACTCTTGTTATCCCTTTGCGAAACCTTCGCGTTATATCGGTTCAAAAGACAATTTCGCGTAATATAATATATATGAATTCCCCGCTAATGGAAATAAATACGATCGCGTTATAACGTACCACCGGAGACCGTTTGAATTCGTATATTATGTAATATTATTATTCGTCTTCGGTGATTTTCACACGCTCCCGTTGCGATGCGATTAACGTGTGAATTTAAATGTAATAAAATAACGAAAAAAAAAACGAGTTTAAACGAACCACCGAGTGTTTTGAGAACCGAAGATAAAAATAAATTCACTTTCGGGAGAGAGAATATTTTTATATACTTTTTTTTTTTTTCGTGCGATAAGTATCTTTACCTGTTTGTGTTTTAATAGCCGTCTAAGCGACGGTGGTAAAAATATTATCGGTCTTAAAGTTACGCCGCGCCGTATACGTGTACGTACGTACGTATTCGACGTCGTAAAACGATTTTTAGAACCCGGCGGAGTGCCGACTAAAAGCGGATAGTTCAAAGCTCTATAAATACCGTACACGGTAAAAAGTTCACTGCCGAAACAATATTTTGTGAATTCGCGGTCGTCGGGGACACGAATCGGTAAAATATACGACGACGTATAAAGTGTGCGCGCAGGTTCTTACGCGACTAATTGCGATGATATAGTTACCCGGTGCCGGGTTTAGGACTGCGGGGCGGCTCCAGGGCAAAGTGACAGGAAAAGGCTCTCGTGACTTTTTATTCGGGAGTAATGCGTTTTTTTACGACTTAAAAACTTCATCCTTAAAAACGATTTCATCTCGGATTCAACAAGACTGTTTTTAATTGTTTATCATATAATCCATCGAAAGGATTGGGGTGATTTATTATTAAAACGTATTAGATTTACTTGAAAAATAAAATCAAAGCCGTCAACTGTTTTGCAACGAGTAAATCGTATTCGTTTATTACGTGTCGGTCCAACGTTATTATTTATGACATACAAATATACAAAAGACACGTGGCGTTTGTGGGCTCAACTTCTATTTGCTATCGATAGTTACTATTATAGTGACAAATATAAAATCGTCATATCAGTAGGTCGAATAAACTCAAGTCGTTTATTATTTAGATAACCAACCTCATAAAAATTCGATTTCCGAACGTTCATAAAAATCGATTGTGATGTTTTCGCTGTTATACACTAATATTACGTATAAATATTGAAAAAAATTAACATATTATTCATTTTTAACCATCTATAAGGCATGATTTGTAATTTTTTATCAAAAGTTGAACATTTAAACTCGAATAAAAATAATGATTTTATGTAATTTTCCATATTTTTCTATACGAGTATAAGAACTGGCAATAGTGAAATTCACAAAAAAAATACACACACACATAATACGTATATTAAATATAATTTACATTTTTTTCCGAAAATTTGAAAAACTCATTGTAAAACTCGCATCGAATTAATAGCGAACAAAACGTACTTATAAGTACGTAAAATATATTTTGTCGGTTGCCTCTCATTTATTTTATTTTCTTGGTCCTTTGAAAATCCGGCATTATAGGCACATAATATGCGTTTATTTTTCTTACGATTCCCCATCGTGCGTAACATTTTAGAACGACGGTAATGACCTTTTTTATGTTTCGTACAGAGTTCCGTCGTTGCGAGCGCGCGCGTGCAAAATATTATTATTTCATCTCACGGCTCCGAACTCGATTAAATCGGACGCGTTAATTGTATACGCGTACGTTTTCGTTTTTTCTCCGGTCGTACGGGAGCCCGTAATAATATTAACAATGTGGTTTTAACGCGCTCGGACGCTTCGCTCGACGATATCCGTAGCGTCGCGCGTCTATTGCATATCACGTTACATCTCGGTCGTCGACGTAGTACGCAAACAGTTTTGAGCGCGGAATTCTGGTATAATGTCAATATACACTTTCGCGTCTCGGAGTCGAAATCAAAGTCTCACGACTCGTACACGCCGTGACTCGTGCTATAGCTGACGGAAACAGACTTTAACACGTGATTTGAAAGTACACACGGATGTAGTCGTTGTATATATGTGTTATATATGTGTTTTCGAATACGAGAAAACACGCGGTGTAGCCTCGTCGTCAACATGATTTCTAATCGCCGGCTAAAATTTGAAAAACTGTTTTTTCTTTCCTTTTTTTCACGTCGCGCGAATAAAAGTAATCATTTTTTCGACGGTTCGCAGTTCATAGTTTTCGGTAGCTTTAGTTTACCGCCGGGCTTTAGATAGATATTATGTTGTTACGGGCACGTCAAACGTATATGTATAAAATGTAAAATATTTATTGAAATTTGCGCGCGTAATTTCCATTCACAACGTCTTCGTGGGGCTCTAGACTCGAGTCTGAGACGACATTGTATTTCACTCTGCCGGTCGGAGCGGGGTGGGTTTAAGGGGGAAAAAGCGAGTTTGTTGAAATTCGTGATACATGTAAGATGTAAATATATATATATATATTTTTTTTTATGCACGCGTAATGTTCGTAATGAGCGAAAGAAAAGGGAAAAAAAAAAGTAATTTTCCATTTTTTAAACAGAACAGACGGGTTGACAAAAACAAATTATGGCCGTCAAAAGACGGAATTCGCTGCTGTCATGACGTCATTAAGAAAATATTATACGATACGCCGCCGCATGCGTCGTGTAATGCGGGGCCCCGCGGTAGCATGTTTACGCGAGGAGCGGCGGATCGCAGGGATCGATCTGCTCCGCTTTTCACCTTCCCCTATCCTAGAGTCGGAACATGTTTCACGTGTCCGTAATAACATCGTAACAGCGGTAATTGTGCAATTTAAATATTGTTATCTCTCTATTGCTACTATGATCACGTTTGTTCGACGCGTTCCTTTGCCTCGTACATGGGGCACACACTCTCCTCGGAACGACGACGTTAAAAACACGCCAACGATTCACCGCGTGGTGCGGCGGATCGGCCGCGCCGAGAAAGAAACAATATACGGTCTTTACTCCTCCGCACGACGTTGACGAACTTTCGTTTTCGATAATTTACGGGAATAAATTATTGTTCGACTTGGAACGTACATACATATGTATATGTATATCCTTTATTTATATAAAAGAACAGGCCTTTTTTATGTTCCCATTTTGTGACGACGCCATTTAACTTTTATCCAATTTTTTATCACAGAGTTGTTCCAAATACCTTCCCGAGTGTCACCACGTCGCCCGATTTTAAAAATTTTGCTTTCAAAGGGTTGAAATCGATAAAAATAATATTATATAAATAGAAACTCATAAATGAATAAAAAATATATATGTAGGTTATATAATAAAAACGTGGCCTGAAGTATTAAAGTTTTGGTCTCTAATATACTGTTCTAATACACAGTTTCGATTTCTAAAAATTATTGTTTTATTATGTATTTATTTTACATTGTTAATTGTGTATAATATATTAGTCAGTTTTATTTGATATATATTTTACTAAATTATTTGTATAACAACAACGTAGAAAAATGTACTATATTTTAATTAATTTACCTGAAGTAAAATCATGTATGTATATCAAATAAATTATCAATTTGAATCTCAGGTTTAGGTATCGGGGGTAATCCATCATTTGAAACATTTAATTCTGAATCTCGAGATAAGGTACATCAATAATATATGTAATAAATAACTAGGTATTAATACAACATTTAGCTGTACAATTATTACATAATTATAAATTGACATAATTTTTAGAAAAATGTTAGGCATTAATGTAAAATCAATGTAAAATGTTATTTTTTGAAACTTGGCATAATATTAAATTCTGTCAATCAAATAATGAAAAAACTATTAACTTATTTTCAAAATTCAGCCCCTAAGGGGGTTGAAGGGGTTAAAAATGAAAGACGTTATTTCTCCCTCATACCGGGAAAAAATTGTCACGGGCTAGATTTTGAGATGCAACGATCAGCGAGTGCGTAGTAATTTGCATTTTATATACATTAATAGATTATTATGTCATCAAAAAACCAGACGATCTCTACCAAAAACTATTGATTTTGCAATATCATATTATTGCATAACTTTTTCCGAAATCGCGTGCGTGCGATGAACGTAAATAAATTATTATGTCATCAAAAAAAAACCAGACGATCTCTACCAAACGGTATTGATTTTGCAATATCATATTATTGCATAACTTTTTCCGAAATCGCGTGCGTGCGATGAACGTAAATAAATTATTATGTCATCAAAAAAAAACCAGACGATCTCTACCAAACGGTATTGATTTTGCAATATCATATTATTGCATAACTTTTAACGAAATCGCGTGCGTGCCATGAACAATAGAACTTTTTTCATTGGACGTTCGAATACGATCGCAGGCAAATCTATTGTCATTGGTCGATGAGCTCGATAGGCGTATACAATTAAAGCGAAAACCCGACGATGTTTACCAAAAGGTATGGATTTTGCAACGTCATATATTATTACATAATTTTTATCGAAATTGCGTGCGTGCGCGCTCCATTCGTCTTTCAATCGTAGACGCCGCCGCGCCGTCGCCACATGCTTACAAAAAGTCAGTTATTTTTTATACTTCAAAATTCACTAGAAATTTATGGCAAAACAACGTTCGCCGGGTCATCTAGAACAATATAGGTAAGAATAGATATAAGTATAATTATTAACCGTTGACATGGATAGAAAATAATGATTATATTTTAAATTTCACTCGATTCACTTTACATATTTTTCAATATAATATGAAAATATCTTTTAAAAACGGGATACTTTTGGGCCCCTAAAGTTTATGTCGGGACAACGGGACAGGATGACGGCTTTTTCACGTATAATACGGGCGGACATTTGTAACCAATCTTACGCGAATTCAAATATCAACGCGATTCGATTATTAAATTGATTTTTTCCGTATAAATGCGAACATCACATTTTAATACACCGTGTGTACGTACGATACCTGTTATTACCGCGTTTAAAAATATCGCGTATTATAATAGTATATAATATACATAAATATAAAATAAATATATATATTATAATAAACGCGAAAAAGAAAACGATATATCATTGCGCGTTTACGAGCGTATACCTAACGTGTCGTGTACACAACAATTCCATTACACCGGTGGTGGCGGCGGCGGCGGCGGGACGTCAAGGTTTTTTTCGAGGAGCGTATCTTAATCATTTATACCGCGAGTTGAACGTCATCGCGGGCGCGTTTTATTCGCGTGTGCTTTTACCACTCTTTTTTTTTTTCGGGCGTACTCACAGGGTCGCGCGTCACGTTTTACCCCCCGAAAAGAACACCCTGTGCGCGCGCGCGCGCGCGCGTTCAAAAATTAATCCAAGTAAAGTTTAAATTCAGTGTAAATTTTAGTAAGTGTCCTCCGGCCCCCTCTTCTCGAAAGAATAACAAACGATTTCCATAATGGACACGCGTTTTTTTAAAAATATTTTTGTCTTTACTCGACCGAACGTCGAGTATTTCTAATTAAAAAAACAAACCGTTCTTCGCGTTTAGACAATGGGATGTAGTTGTTTTTTTTTTCCTCTTCTTTTTTTTTTTTTTAGAAAACGGTATTCAAAATAATAATAATCAAAAAAAAAAAACAATGAAACGCAAACTTCACTAACGTTCGTCTCGGCAATCGGTCACAATTCGTTATTCGTTTTTTTTTGTCTCGTCGTCGTCGTTGTCGGGCTCGACAATGACGGCGGGCGACGACGACGTACTCGCGCGCACTTCACAGCGAGCCATATAATATACACACGATTCGTATACGTTATACAATATAATATATATATATACATACACAATTTATTATCATTTTGTGTTTTTTTTTTTTTTGTTTTACACAGTCTTTTGCTACGTAGCGCTTATACAAAAAAACATTAATCTCGTATAGAGTATGGTTTTTTATTTTTTTCCTAACGCGGAGAAAGCTCTAACGCCTCGCGACGGATTATATTGCTGTTAAATCATTTTAATATCATACGCTGTTGTTTTGTTTTGGCCCACGGGCGAACGTATAATATTATAGTAGTGGATCGTTGCGCATGTTGTTGTTATGTCGTGCCGACGCGCGCGCGCGTAATTGCAAAACGTTTATTCGCCACCGATTCTCGGTGTAACGGTGACATCGCGCCGTGGGCCGCACACCGAGAAAAGTCCGGATATTTTTCTCCGAATATTCTATTGCGCATATTATTGCGCGTACAAATTTTTTCCCCAATGTTCACTTCATAGTCTCGAACTATGCGCCGACGTCGAGGTATTACTCGGAGACATTTCGATTTTAAACCTGTCGATGAATCTAAATCATTTGATGAATACGCGCACCACACGCTTCGTTCTAGTCGAAATCACTAAGATTATTAATTATTAATACTAACGCCATAGGTTTGAAAATAATAAAATAGCACCTCTTTTTTTCATACGTGCAGGACGATTTATAAAACAAACGAGTCTACTAAAATCGTTATTTTAATCATAACTTTATCAAAGTTAACGAACTGAGTATTACGTTATTAATTAGGTAGAATGTTTTCGAATTGTTCGTATCCGTTGGTTTTTACGCGTCCCGGTCGTTATTTTGGACGCGGCGGCTCCGAGTTACTCGATAAAACCATCGTTCGATAAGTTCGATACACCGTTTGAAATAATGTAAATTAAAAAATCGTTTTCGTGTCATCTCCATATAATATGATATCATCGATTGTATCAAACGTCATTCGATTGAACCTTTATTGCAGTATTTTGATTCTTCTCATTTTTTTTTTTTCAAAAATAAAAGTTTAAGATTTCCATCAAATGTGTGATACTGCAAATAAAAATACAGGTCCTTGGGTTAGGGCGGGTGCTTTATTCAAATCGGAGAAAGCGTAAATATGATGGGAACGACACGTTGCTATGTGCCGAAGGTGTGGAGGGCGATGTCTGTTCCCCGACCCCTGGTCACAAAACGTCTGGGAAATTCATAAAAAGTATCTTTCACTCACTTTATATTTTTTCTCGGGGCGTTTGAAACTTTGAAAGCTTCGACAAAGTTGCATGCATTCATAAATATACATATATATATAAATTTATTATACTAGTATAATAATTAACATTTTTTTTCCACGAGAACGTTCGCATAATTTGTTTTCATCATATTTTCATAACAATCATCTATCTTTTCTTTTGGCTATAGATACTGTTGTATTTTTTGTTTTCGGACTAATGTCTTCGAAATAGGGTTCATTGGCGCGGGCGTCGTAGACCAATAACACTGGCGCGTAAATGTTATGTCGAAAGTGTAGACGAAAAATTGTTGAAAATAAATACATAATTACTTTCCAAAGTTTCAAAGTAATATGTACAATATAATATTATATACGTATATATAGATACAACGCGTCATCAGTAACTCGTATATTTTGCTCGACGCAAAATTACCACGTAATTTATTCAGCGCAGTTTCGTCATACCCCTCTATTAATACAAACGCAGTTCGTATACTCATATTATATACTCATGAGTTTTGGACATGGGTTATTTTTGCGACGGTCGATCTCCCGTGATTACAGACTCGTGTGATTTTGTGTTTTTAAAATTGTCAGCTACAAATGATTAATATAAACGCATTCGAATTGTTTTCAAACACCGCGATGATAAAAACAATAGTCGAAATAATAGATATATTATCGTGATATTCGTTTCACTTGTCACCGAATTAAATATGTATTTATTATTTGTTTCGGAGCGGAGTAATTATTATAAAATTAAAATCGAATCAAAATCAACCGTGTTGGGTGTTCATATTTATAATATCGATGTCGACTCACGAGCTGTGTAATATTTGTTTAGTCGGACAACAGTCTTAATGACATTGTTGGTATATACTCGTATCTTATCGAGACCGATTTAAAATAAAAGTGTTATTTATATTGTTATTCAGGTCACGGGTTTATACGGACGTCTGGACCAAGAGCAACCTGCCGCAGTACTGCTGTCGCCTTGTGGTATGTACCGATTTACAAACGATTTAATTATTTTTATCAGATCACCGTAGAGAGGGTTGTTTACAGTGGATTTTTCACATTATATTACCTAATAAAAACGTTATTATGTTCGTGGCCGTGTGTATTCACGTGTTTATCTCGAAGCCAATAAAGTATCGCAATCACGTAAATCGGTGTTAGCGTTCGAGTAAAGCGCGTATTGTTTTTGTTCGTTTTAAATTTTTTTCCTTTGTTCGGCCAATCTATCGAATAGAACTTTGAAATTCAATAACTAAAACCGGTCGCAATTGTTTTCACTGCCAAATTTTCGATTCTAACAACTATAACGTTTCGGGCTTGGCTAACCATTAGTTGGTTATCACTCAAACGATCAAATCGTTTAACAGCGGTTATTTAACTGTAGTATATCTGCTAAACCCTCGTTAAAATATAATGCTTTGCCATATGTACATATTGCTGCTTTCATTTCGAATCGATTATTACGAACCAAGTCGTTTTACCTACCATATGAATGTGTTCTCGGCCTTGTACGAACTGCAGTTGTACTTTGATGTCCGATGCAATCGATTTCGAGTTAATTTCAGTGAAAAATTTCGTTTTCACGACGGTTGTCTTCGGCACACCGGGACGTTATTAATTCGCACGGAACGCTGCAGTTCGGTATAGGACGGATTTCGTTTCGCTGCGTTCGACTAAAAACGTATAACTTTCAAGCGGCACCGTGGCCGCGACGCGATCGCAAACAAATTTCGACACGGTTAAAATTGATTCTCAAGTAGATGGGCAAATAATCGCGACGGTTTTGTCGATCTTGGAAAATTCGTTCCACTGCGCTTTAAAAACGTAACGGCTGGCTCGCGAAAGTGTCGCGATGAATATTTATTGTTTTCACGAGTCCCCGTCTTCGTCCCCGGAGCGTAACATGCGCCCGGGGAGACGGATAAAAACGATTCCCGACGACAATTAAAAGTAACGGAGTAGGTACCCACGTAAGGGTACAAAGCGCGAGCTGTATGCGTGCGGTGGCGGTGGCGGCGGCGGCGGCGGCGGCGCGGCGGTACCGCTTTTGGCTCGACGCAGAAGTGTATTTATAGTTTTCCTTTTGTTCTCGCTTAAGTATCGATTTAATATTATTATTATTACTCGACGTACCGAGACTGCAGCGAGTACTCGGGTTTTTCACAATTTTTCTCTCCCTTCCGCTCTCTCCCGCTCAAACCACCCGCTCAAACGTATCTGTATCGATGTCGATTATTGAGTTGTAACAGATTGTAAATAGGCGCGCCCGATATCCATTTTCCGAACGCCGCGCCGCGCGCCGTCGAAAATATGAATTTCAAACTTTTATTATTATATTTCTTTTTTATGAATTCCACTACGAGAACTGAGTGATGAGTTTACCTTTATAAAGCGTTAGCAATAACTCGATTGATATTAAAAAAAAAAAGAAAGAAAAACGGTGTTGTAAAACAACGGTAAAAACCTACTAAATGGGAAAAAAATCACACGCGCGTAAAAAAACCATAAAATAGAAATGAATGATTGGATAGAATGTAAATCATTTCGATATTTATACTATAAAAATTACATTTTGGTCTATACGCAAAACATCGGTATTTTCATCGGCAATGATAAATCGTAATCGTGATAAAAAAACATTATTCAACGTCCATATCAATTGTATACATAGCCTACGTTTAAATGTGGATTAAAGCGAAAAAGTCCGATTGTTTTTATTATATTTATGTATATCTTTTAAAAAAAAAAAGTGCTTATTTATTAATTGATATGTCGACTGATAAGTGTAGGAATTAAAAACGTGGTAAATAGAAAAAGTTTTTTTTATTCCATTCGAATCGTGCCTGATTAATGAGAGACATTTTGAAATTCGCTCCTCTGATAGTCTAGAACCGCTCCAATTGATCGACCGGAGTATGCTAAAACGTGCGAACCACGGTTTTTCTTCTTCTTACAAACCTCTGTGACGCGATATTTCCCATAGAAGCCGTTCGTTGTGTTTTCAGGTCACAGCGATAGCATGTGAAGCTCGAGATACGACCTAAGGAGGGCGCAACAACGTGTTCACCTCTCCCTAGAGTATGCGTTTATTACGTATTAACGTAGTGAAACTTACACGCGAGTTTCATCATTTTATTCTCGCAAAACCCACTGCTAATACGAAGTCTCCCCTCTCTCTTATATTATATAATAAACGTCCGTTGTAATTAAGTACGGTATATACGTATACGACTCGTCGCGTCCGCGCGGTATATTTTCCGGTGTTCATTGGAGTTATCGAGGTTAAAAGTGTTATCTAAAAACGTACGGGTTGCTCGAATGTCAACTAGCCGTGTCGATGCTTCGAAAGTCCTACGAAATAAATCTCGGTTCTGGTTACGTGCGAATTTCACACAGATCATATTATGATATAATTAACTTTTCCAAACGATTCGTAATTCTCAGTCGTATACGAAAGTTAGTGGCCGGCCGCGTGTGCGTAAATAATGTGAAACAGTATACGAGTTTAAATCGAAAAACACAATACAATCGCGCCTAAAACAAACCGCCTTCCTCGGTAGACGGGCGCGGGAAACGACGAAAAGAAGTTTTTTTTTCTTATTGTTTTTTTTCCCCTCTTCTTTCGCCCTCTCGTATTCTCACGTCTAGACAACGAAAACGCGCTTGTCGCCGTCGCTCATAAGATACTCGCAGGTAGTAGACGGCCACTGTAATATTTGTGAACACATAAATACATATTATGCTGTAAATATATGTACACTCGGAGATGCTAGGGACCGAGATCGTATCGTATTTCCTACATGACGTGTATATAGTCTTCCGCACCCCCGCGGACAAATCCACCGCCTACCGGGCGCGGCAGCTGCTGGTTTCGCACGGCATCATCCCCGCTGAATCTATATAATATATATATATAATGATGATAATAGTAATAGTAAAAAAAAAAAATAAATAATAAGCGACGCTATTACGTCTGCCCGGGATTCGTTGTTCGCCCTATCCCACACCGCGCGCGACTGCTCGGGAATCCAAAGACACAAAGTATGTCGCGTATTTTAGGTAATACGTACTCGTCGTACTCGTTATCGATCACGTTTTCCGCCGGACGTACGATATCGTGTGTCGATAGTTGACTATTTTCTCGTTCCAACGGTAATGGTAATAAAAAAATTATCTCGTTTCACGGAGAACGCCGAATCCGAGCTTGCGCGCCGGTCTGGCGACACGCTTTTATCGCGCAGGACCGGCGAACGATTTTCTAAGATTCGTCACTTACCTCGCGGCAAGGTTTGCAGAGTATATATTATATAAAGTGACGACGCAGCGTGCTGAAGTCGGCACCAAATTTCAATTAAAACGTATATTTTTTTCTCAGCGTATCGGTGAACTTTCGGACTGTCGGATACTTTTCCTCGCGCTCGAAATCCATTGTTCTTATTGGATAATTTTTGTAACGTTGTCCGTTTGAGCACTAGAGTCGGGTTAGCATTAACATAGTCATTTAAACGGAAACCGAACGGGAGGGAGCAAACCTCATTGCCCGCGTCCATCTGTCTACTATAATATTGTTCCAACTCTGATCTGCTTCTCATAATGTATACAAGTAAAAAAAAACAACAACTTCGCGCGCGCAGTCACGAATAACTCTTTACTTATGTAAGGTCACGGTAAAAACGACGTGCGGTCGTTTGCGATAATTTCGCCGCGTTCGCAGCGTATGCGCGTGCACACGTCTCGCGAAAATCGTCAGATCGCTATAATCAAATGCTATATAGATTGTATTTAGATCGTAAAAACGCGAATTCCCACGACGACGCCGCCGCCGCCGCCGCGCGAAACCAAATGTCCGTACTCGCTTTTGACGCAGGCCGAGCGAACGGAGCTCGTGTAAAATCGAAAAAACCGTTAAAATTTTGATTTCGTGGGCGAGCCGATCCTGATTTTCGCCGCCGCCGCCGCCGCGGCGCGCACACGTCCGTTTGTGTAAGAAAAAAGAAAAAAAATTCCGATATAATACAGTAGGTAATAATAATAAAAACTAGCGGGAAAAAGGGCCTCGAGTTTTAGTATAGGTTTTCGCGGGGGGGAAAAAAAAAACACCTATGCTATTATTATTATTATTATTGTTGTTGTTGTTGTTATTATAAGAGTTCCGTGCCGTTCGACACGGTGCTGCGCCATAGCCGCGAGTGTGTATTACTATAATATATATTACACACATAATGAACGACTCTCCCAGCGTGATGTATACGTGCACCTACCGTGTTCGGTGTTTGTATTTTATTATTATTGGTTTTTTTTTTTTTTCTGTTCACAATGTGCGTGCTGACGAATTAGTCCATTATCGTCTCGTAGCGTATATATATACACGCGCGCGCACGGCCGGCGTGCAAATCGCCCGAGGTATAAAACACTGGTCGGTAAACATTGTTTATGACCGGTGTTATTAAAAATATAATTAAACCGTTTCTCGAAATTCGTTACCGACGACAAGAAATGGGCCGTGACAAAAAAAATAAATAAAAGTAATGTTGTTCGATAAAAGCCACGTATAGGGCGCAATCGTTTGACGTATATAATACACGCGCACGCGTATCGATCGAATGTAGGCGTATTATAATATTAAAATAAAGGGTAATACGCACGCCGCCCGTCTCGATTTTGTTGTTTGCGATTGATGCGAGAGTTTTATTCTTTCAAAACAATATCTACGGAATACTGCAGGGACGAGAATTTCGTAATAACTTATATATAAAACGGAATCGCTTTAAATTTGAAATCGATAAAAAAAAAAAAAAAAAACACGATTCCGAACGAAAAACCGGGGCCGCGGCCGTGGTTTCCGAATACGTTTTATCCAAACAGAGTTCGATATTATTATTATTATTGCTGGTCGATGTACTGGTAGGTTCGACGGACTCTTTTCGAAAAAATCCTTCGTTTTTAAATATAACCGATGCCGAGAACCCGACGACGGGGGGTCCCATCCGGTGCGACCAAGTCACTGCGACGTACCGGTTAGATTTCTATTCCTAGGCGAGACGACGACGACGGCGCGCCGCAATAGGTTTTCGCGTACGGGACCCGCGTGTCGTACAAACGCTAAGACGAATCGTGCGCGTCGCTCGCCGGACGCGCGCCCCCCCATGCCTGTTTTAAATTAATTCGCGCGTTCGGTCGCAGAACGCGTTATAATCACGCGGATTACGCGTCGTGAGATTAGGTACGACAATAATAATGCCGATAACGACGATGGCGATGATAATATATTACATTGGAAAGCGTGTTGCCGCGGGATCGCGTAAAAACGATACGCGCGCCGGGCAGGCGGGAAACGACAACGCTGCGGTAGAAAATATATTATTATATGAAAAACACGACAAACGTGTCGTCGATAGTTATAATAGCGACGACGGTTATTGCTCTCTCGCCCGTGTAGTATGAATACACCTAATAATAATGTTTTTTTTTTCCCCCCTCGTGCATTTGTCGTGATATTCTAGTTTTTTTTTTGTTTTTTTTTAGTACGTGCACGTGGGGATAGATTGTACACGTCGTGCGCGAAAGGCGCGGTGGCCGACGACGGTGTGACAACGTCTATAATACTCGTGTAATACCGTAACCGCGGTTTTAGCATTCGCAGGCTTATGATCGGTCAGGCACATGCGTGCGCGCGCGCGCACTGCGGACGAACTAAAAACGAAACACCTCGTATATATTCTGATATATAATAATATAGTATACGTCTCGATAGTTTAAAACAATAAAATCGATGGCTGCTTTGGGAGAGAGGCTAACTTGAATTCGCGGACTATATAAATCTCGATAATACGTATCTGCCATTAGCTCGTCGATAGTCCGACGTCGATAGTTCGACATTTTCGAATTATATTTAAACTTGTCTTGGTTTTTGTTTGTTTTTCATTTCGGCTATCGAGAAAATCACCGATTATAAAGCGATATATAATTTAGGAAATAATAGTCGCGAAAATTTGGTCTGTCATCTGTGTAAAAACGTTATCGTGTTGAAAGTTAAAAAAAAAAAAAAAACCATTAAAATGAATCCGGTTGCGCTATTGCATTACACCGTCGTCCACTACCTGGCAAAACAATGGTCCTATGAGATGTGTTTAAAGTTCAATTCGACGAACAATAGAGCCCGTATGTTATTGCCACACTACCTCACTACCCGGCAATACAATGGTAGACGTGGAAATAGATATAATGAGGTGAACATCGTTGGCTTTTCTCTGTTTGACTTTTGTCGTTTCAGTCTCATTCGGATCGTCATCGGACATCGTCGTCCGAAATATCTCGTTGGACGTGTCCATCGTCACATGCGTCACATGTCGAGGTTTTTTCAAATTAGGTTTTTCCGGTTCCGGATCGTATTTGTTTTAGTTACTAATAAACAATAATATAT
This sequence comes from Drepanosiphum platanoidis, assembly GCA_948098885.1. Lineage (NCBI taxonomy): Eukaryota > Metazoa > Arthropoda > Insecta > Hemiptera > Aphididae > Drepanosiphum > Drepanosiphum platanoidis. The sequence goes on from OX402533.1 coordinate 14,732,494, forward strand.
TGCATTATACTTTGAGTTAAGACAATGTCAAACATAACATTTGCCGTCAGTTTCTTTATTGAGTACAAATAGTCATCTAGACTTTTATTATTCCATTATTTTATATTTTACTGATCAATACATCGAGTTCAGATTTTTATTTTATTCATTTATTTTATTTCAATTAAGTTTATGTATTTAAGTCAATTAGATAAATCATTTCTCCGACTGTATTCGAATGTAAACCGGCGACTATATAATATATAAATAAGCAATTATAATTGGTTATAAACAATAAAATATAAATGATCTGACATTCCGATCATAAATTGTTCGACGTGTAAGCTACCCGTCGATATGCGTTCACACGATGTGCGTTTTGGGTGGGCAAAATTTATTTATTCAAACTTATTTTTCATTATTTTAATGAATTAGTTGAAGGTATTTAAATTAAAATTTTTATTAAATAACGGTATTTGATAATTATTATCGACGGTTTATAAACATTTCAATTCAATAATATTTCTATAATAGCAAAAAAAATAAAAAAATTCGCTAGACATTTTATTGAATACCTAAATGCGTACATATTTTCAAATACAATAGAAACACAGAACCCATTTCGGGGTAATTTATATGCTCAATTTTCGATGAAAAAGTGTTCGACATTAGGTCATTGGTTCACATTTAGATTATCGACTGTGAACGTAACGGATTAAATATCACCGGGGATGTCGATAAATAAATAATAATTTACCGAAATGATAATATAATAATCCAAAGAATCACGAGCGATTTTCAATCCGATCGCTTACGTCCGAGTCGGGAACGTTTCGATCGGACTGGGTCGTGTCAAACGAAAATCCCGTCTACTCCTCTCTTCGAATCGATATCATTTATTAATGTTCGGAACATACATATTTCAATATAACGTCGCAACGTTTTTCACCCGTCAAAAGTGACTGCGATTTTTCTTTCAAATAAACATAACCATCATATTATTATATAACAAAACCGTAAACAAACAAAATACACATTATCGCGTTACGGATTTTTTCTATCGAGAACCGTTTGACTTTGGCGGGCGTGGGACGGACGCCTTCAAAGAACCGAATCTAACCCCGACCATACGTGTATGATAATATATGCGTAGAAACAAAAGGTAGACGGCTGCGGCCGCAGCGCGTCTCGAGATGTATCGCAGCGATTTGGAATGTACCTATACAATATATATATATATTATACACGTATTAATAACGACGATGGCTGCGAGAAAATGGTCTGCGAGCACACACTCGCTACACGTTTATACACGTATAACGCCGTGCATCGTTTATCGCAGTATATAGCGCGCGCGCGTGTGTACATAGCGTCCGTATTTGTTTACAAGTGCACGAGGTAGGTATTTGCGGCGAGACGCGAGTCAAAAGTTCCGACGCGAGCAGACCGACCGATACGGCGCTCCGCAGTGTACGTATATACGTATAGTAATATATTATATTTTTTTCAATAAAGTGTGTAGTATATACGTCTGCGCGCGTGACGCGCGAGAGAGTCTAGTCTGTCTGCCCGGCGAAATAGAGGTTTTTTCTTTCTTTTATTTATTTATTTTTTTTTTTTCCCTTACAAACGGAAAAAAATGTACGACCTTATTGTTTGTTGTTGTGACCGACGTGCGCACGCGCTATTCTTATATACAATATATATATAATATAACGTCGTCGAAATCTCGTTTACGTTTTCGTCTTGTTATTAGAACTCTGTTTCTAATCGCACGGCGCGGCGGCGGCGATGGTCTTTGAACACACGTGTTTCACCTAGCAATCGGTTGACATCTGAACCGGTCGATATAACGTCTGTTTACGCGGCTATTTTGTAAGGCGCGGTGGTAAAATGGTTGAGGTTTGCACAAGTGTACATTTGAGTTTATACATTCGGGAAGCCTCGTATCCTCTTTACACCTTTCGAGTAACATTTAATAATTTCCACACTCACATCAATTAACAAAACGTCGAGAAATATCCACGTCTATTGTTATACCGTGTCAAGTAACGCGAAAAAAAACTCGACCGCACCAATTAAACCATCGATTCCTTGAAAACACTTTCAGAGTACACGTGCGCGTAGTTTTGCAGCGTCTGTTGATCAGAGGTGTAAGTGTCTTCGCCGTTTTTCGTTCGCCAACTGACGACGGCGTTCAATATCGTGAAAACAGTTGTGGAAAAAATATCCGTCGGAATCCGCATGTCGTTCGCCCTCACCGCTATTGTTGCAGCAATTTGTCGAAAGTAACGATGAATCATATGGCGAATAGAAATTCCGATCATACACTACTCCGCTCGATTTCTTATAATGTTTTTCGAATATCAATAAATCGCAGCGAAAAGAAACATACATCTATATATATATACATATATGTAATATATTATCAGTAAAAACGTCGACATTTATATTGAATATAAAACATACGGTATAGATGAATAACGGCCATGCATTGAAATCGTAAAATATTTTCATCTCGAATCACGATGTTTTAATAAAAAACATAAAAAAAAAAAAAAAATCTAACGATATAGTATAAGTTGCTCGAAACGATTTTTTTCCTCGTCTAGAGAGGTTTTATATTATATCTACGATGGACTCTGGGAATTCGAATCAAATATTATGCATGTTGTTATTATTCGAATAGGTTCATAAACTTGTAAATATTTTCGATTTTTGCACGCGCAGCGTATTCTATAAAAACAATGCGATTAAAAGTCATTCGTACCATTTCGTAATCGTCACAAGTCTCGCGCTATTTCTCGTTCGCCGAATTCTTCGTTCGACTGCCGTCGAATCACTTTCGAGTTGAATCATTTGCCAAACGGCAAACTCCAGAATATTTGGTTCCCGTACGCGTGACATTTTTGCACCTAATAAACCACAAGAACGACTCGTTTACGAGCCTCTTAGCAGTATGAGTAGTCGGTTAGTGATTCGGCTAGTATTTTTAAGAAAGAAAAATTCGCACATACGTATTACATCGCGCGCGTATAAGAATAATCGCCGAATTTCATTGTTTACGTTTTTCGGCAGGGACGTATTGAAATCGAGTATAAAATACCAACCGAGTATAATCTTTTGGATTTAGTACTACTAGACTATACGTATAAAAAAAAAAAAAATAAAGCAATTAATTACATCGTCGTAAAACGTATTCGATTCAAACCTCGAGCGGTCGTGGAAATTCGTTCCGTCAGAAAAATAATTCCCGAGGTTTTAAATTATAATAATAAAATAAATATACGTCGTCGTCGTCGTCGTCGTCTGTGGGTCATACAATTATAACGAGATGTTTCGATCGGTTTTCTCTTATTTTTCTGTTATAACGTTATATTACTCCTGTGTATAGCGATAAGTAATAACTGTAAGTAATAATCCCGGCAACGCGACTGTGCTGTTATTATTATACGCGAGCGATTTCAATGAAACTCACGACGTTTCGACAACGCCATGACGCTCGCGGTAGTACCCTCTTGCACGTAAACCGGGACACAATACGGACAATTGTTTTCCGAAAATAATCATACGTCAACCGGTGCCGGGGAGAGACGATGACGACGGTATAGCGTTGGTACTCGACGACATATTATAATATCAAAATATATGTATATTATAATATATATACACGAACCAGCCCTTTCGACGCTCTCGGATGACGTCGAGTGTTATTTTTGTTTTGTAATCATCGTAATTAGTCGTTTTTAGTGTAAAGTGCATTTTTTTCGAGAGAGAGAGAGAGAGAGAGAAAGGTGGGGGGGAACGAAAAACGTTCTAGAACAATAGACGATGACGTAATTTAGTAATTCGATGATTTTCGCGGTGGATACTTCAAAAACGAAACTTTTATTCGTTTTTGCATCTTAGGCTATATTAGTTTGAATTCAGTCGAATTCAAAAATATTATATTATATTTCGATACGTTTTGGTTTCATAATATTTACAGGATTCAAGTGTTATTCGAGATTTATATTTCATTATTCGGACGTTCTCTTTATGATTTCCAAACAGTTATATACAACGCACATAATAATAGCGTATTATATATATATACGATAATAATACACGGCTATCGACGCGGCCACAGTTTTCCGCCACTTTTCCTTTTACCTTTGATCGTTCTCTTTTTTTTCTACTCTGGCTTTTGCCCCTTTGTCGTCGTTAAATATTATTGGGGTCGGTAAAAAACAATATATTTCACGACCCTCGCGATGATAATAATTACGACGGGAACGCCGCTGGAGCGAAAGGCCGTGCGTGTACCGCATATAAGAGCGTATTATTATATATTATGTATTTACTGGGCGTCGGGACTCGAATTTTTCGTTCAGGGCGTAATCGGACATTGTCCACAGTCGACGATTGGGGACGCCCGTCGCGCGCGTTCTCGCCGTCGCGTTCTCGGAACCGTTTATAATAAAATCAGCCGTGTCGTTTGTGAATTTATAATGCCCAATAATAAATAATAATGGCAAACGGCCTGTGCGAAAATAAAAAAAAAGGAAAAATCGCGAATAATATTAATAATAATAATAATGTCCTATACGTACGTAGCGATCCCGTGCAGCGGCGCTTTCAATGAATGCGTGTGCAGGAGCGGCCGGCCTCGCGCGCCGCAGTAATAAACCGAGGTCGTGTGTGTGTGAGTGTGTGTTGTGCTTTGAACTATCGCCGCGACTGTTCTTCGAAGGCTACGCGCGCTACGACGACGTTTTATATTCCGAGTGAAGCGAGGAATGGCGTATTGATTTTTCCACGATGTGTGCTTTTTATTTATTTATTTTGCGTTCCCGTCGTCTTGACCAGAAGACATAATATTATGACGGGGTTCCTTCGTCCTTGTCGCAGACGGTTTACGATTTTCTACCGTTTATCGTCCGGTAATTAAAGCAAAACTGACTGACGGCAACTACCTCCCCGAAAATCGTCATTCCCGTCGTTCGTTACATTTCGTAATCCTAAAAGAAACAATCGCGGCACTCGCGATTTTCATCGATTGCTCTCGAGACGTTTCAAATCTTAAGAGACGATAATATTATTATGTTTTCGAAAATTCAGTCTATTTTTTTTACCTATCCGTTATATAATGTTTGAAATTTTCGAGTTTTCTTCGTTTATCTTCGTTATATACGTATTTAAAGAAGTTTTTTTTTTTTAATTTCAGAATCTGTTCGGTCAGTTTTTAGAATACGTATCGTAATACGATTTATTCGTTTTTCAGAAAACATTTTGTCTTACATACTCATCAATACTCGTCGAGTGTAATGTTATTTCGGAAATATTACTATAAGTCGTTAAAGTATACAAACGTACTACACATAACATATAGGTATTCAAATGAAATACAACATTTTCCGCGTTCTCTCTTTGATGATTTTAATATTATTATATTTGTATCGATTTATCAGATACTAGTATAGATAAAATATTAATATTTAACTCCTAACAATTCATTCGATTTTATGTATTTATTTTTTTATTAATTATTATAACGGTTAAATTTTCTTTTTATCGCATTTCATAAATTATTTCGTACAGACGATAATGCCGTTAAACTATTTGAACAATGGACTAGCTATGTCGTGTTTGCTATAAATTTTTCCAATCTTTAAATGCACTCATCTTTTTTTTATTTACAATTTGAAATAAACAAATCAACGATTTTCTCGGAGATGGCGTCATACTCGTCGTTTGAATTTGTCAATATTTTGTTAACGACAGTCTCTCTCTTACGACGACGACGATTTGAACACTTTCGGAACACATTGCACACTCGTATAAATCGTAAAAATGTGCGTGTTCGCCGCTATAATAATGGTAGTCTGCCCGTTTCAAAACGCAAGATGCTTCGAATACCCACACCTCCGGTATTCCGGTTCTGCGAAGAGATTTGCAAACATCGTGTAAATTTCGCGTCGTTCAAAGTTAGGTAAAAATAATATTGATTATCTTTCGTAATATGTGTGTTTTGTTTGACTCGATTGTGGGCTTAGTAACATTTTCTCCTCCGTACACGCAGTGTGATCTCGCGATTGTCGGTCTAGTAGTTGTTTATTCTATGAACTCACAAATATATTCAACTTTTAAGCTACAAAAAAAAAAAAAAAATTTTATCATAAACCATTTCCTCTAAAATCAAAATAAAAGGTAATCGTTTTGTAAATTTATTCGTAAAATGACGTTTTTTACATAATATTAATCTTCTATATAGTAAATTGTATCTAACTATTGATATTTTTGAGTTCATGCATAGCGGCTTCATCATAAAATTGATAACGATGTGACGTTTTAAAGTAAATCATAAATAAAGCGTATTATAATACTATAGGTTATTTTTATAGTTATTAGATTTCTCAAAAATAAAAATATAATTAAAAATGATTAAACGATATTATTGAAATATATAATCAGATATATTCAGAATGAAAAACGCGAATTATTATTATATTAATGGAAATCGGTCGACGAGTTTAGAGTTATTATAATATTAATCGACTTCTTTCGCGACCTGACGTTTACATAACGATTTAAAAATTAAATTTTAATCCGATCTGACTCGCGCTGTATACACACAATTAAAAATCATTATTTATTCATAACAATTATTATTACTTATTAATTATAGAAAATACGAACGTTCAAATTACATTCTGGCATTCCAAGTATATAAACTCGGTCGGTGTTTATAATATTATATTCTTCCGGTTATATGATCGTAATTTGTTTAGGTATTGCCATCGGCATACACATATAGGTACGTGTTCTTATGTTTCAAAGTTAAACCTTACGTTGGATTCGTGCGTATTTTTTATTTCGCGTCTAGTTAGTCGGGTTTTTACGGATAACGAATTTTCGTGAAAATCTCAGCTTTTCGGAATATCGACAGCACGACGACGCAGTGAGATTTTATACGTATTTGTTTCAGTCATAACGACTGCGATTCGCGAACGTTACGGCAGTATCGATTGCGAATAATAAAATTACGAATTATCGGCATCCGTCGCGCCGCCGTCGTCGATCGATATCGCCGTTTTTTCTCTCTCTTTTATAGTTTTTTAAAATCTCCAAACGGAATCGCGCGGACCACCTGCGACGGCAAACGGGAAACGGTCGGGAAACACTATAACGATAGTCGAACTATCCGATCGATGTTTTCTCGCCGCACAAAGGATTTCCGTCGTCGTGTTTGTACGGGAGGAGAAAACGTCGTCAAATCGGCCGGTCGACTTTCCGTCGCGGCGCGTGTATAATACGTTTACACGACAATAACAATATCACGTCGTCGTCGGGCCCGGTTTTTATTGTCACCATTATCGTCGTCGCGATCGTACATTTTTATTTGTTTGTTTGTTTTTTTTTTTTATTTTCGCCCGTTCAAAGTTTCTCTCCGGACACGCCGAATGCCGTCGTACGACCGAAATCTCGTCGCCGTCTTACGGTTTCGAAATTAATTTCATTCCGGACGTTCTATTTTATTATATTCGTTACGTAAACTCTCCCCTCGCGTACGGTACGTTTTTTATTTTTTTCTGCTTCTTCTAAAAACACGACGTACATAGTTTTTCTTTCCCTTCTTTCGTTTCGGTCGAATTTATCAACTTCCGTTTCGCAGCAGCAGCAGCAGCAGCAGCGGACGCGAAAACGTTATACGTTATAAATCACGTTTTACAAATATTTGAGAATAATATGTACCTTAACGTTAAAAACGCGTTTTCCGCGTTTTTTCTACACTACGTCGTAGAGGCGGCGGACACAATAAAACGGTTGTTTTTCTCCCGCGACTTCTATTATAAGGAACGCGACCATTGTATTTCCGTTGATTTATTTGTATCCTTTCTTGATTGGTTAAAGGGTGTGTGTTCGGGTATCGCAGCTGGACCGTTTTCTCGGGGATTTCACGTGTTGTTCGACGGTATACGCGCTACGCACTTGTCCCGGAAATCTGGTCTTCCGAACAAGGGAAATAATTATTTATCTCTCGTCCGGATCGCGTACGACTCTTTATATATAGGTATAAATATATATATATATATATATATATATATATATATTTACACAATACGTCTAGAAAAGAAAATCAATCGTGTGTCCCCCCCCCGTCCCCCCTCACCTTAACCACGTTTGTTCGCTCCGTTCTAATCGCGTCTAAAAGTACTACCGCGAAACTCGACTTGGAGTAGCGTAACAATAGTCGAATGGCTGTGGAATTATTGTGAACGCATATCGTCGTTTCACGTATACCGTCGTCGGGTTTGAAATACCCGATGGTCGTTAGTGTAGAGAACCTCGCGCGTATCTCGCAAAAGTCGTATACCTACATAAAACCGATAGATTATAGAAAAACAAAATCACAGTTTCGAACTCGAATACATTTACCAAATTACACACTGTATAATTATTTGCTGGACGAGTCTGTTAATTCGTTCGGTTCGTCGAGTCGACTCGTCGTAGATAAATTTTAAACGCGAGACAAGTCTTAAGCAGAAATGAATAGATTAAACTGACTCGATTAAATTAGTCTGGAAAACCAGTATTATATATTATGCGACCGTTGAAACCGCGTAATATAATGTAAAGTAGTAAAATATAACAATGGATCCGAATTTACGACAGATAAGTGGACACGCGCACTAAAAACACCGCCGTAATATTCGACATTTTTCCAGGAGCGAATTAAAAAAAAAACAAAATAAAAAACTCTTCGATAAACTCGGAATTTCGGCAAAACTGTCGAACGATTTCAGTAGAAACCTCGTCATAATAATTTATTGGGTCGATAGGACCGTTGAGAAATATCGAATGAAAATAAATAAATAAATGCACCGGCGGGGCTAGCAGGAGTACAAGACGTGTGTACAAACCGCGGTCCGGCGTAAGAAAAAGAAACGTCGTACATTTTTATTGCGTTCGGCACGCGTGCGAGACGGAGTAAAAATTACGCTGTAAATATAAAAGTAAACGGCGTGCGTTTAACCTGTACGCAAAACAATCGTTAAACAGTACATAATAATATACGACGCGGTAGTAAAACGATTGACTTTCGGAGTTTCGTTTACAAGGCTCACGCGCGCGCGCGCGCCCGCGCTCTGAAGATTGGGCAATAACGATAAAGACGGGTCGGGCGGGGATCCCGACGCCACCGCGGTTGTAATCCGATCGACTTACGAGTGCGAACGAAACCGAACGGGGTCATACATAAATTGCCCCGGTGATTATTTCGCCGGTCGAAGATTTGCGTCTATGTGTATCCGGTATACTGGCCCGATAGGGATGTATACGGTAAATAAACTGTCCTCGAGGGTGAACTCAGACCGAGGCGATCGAGGGGAAAGGAGATTTTCAAATTCCATAAGCACACGTTTACGGCGCACGTTATAATCAATTGTGTTACAATGGCGATTTGAAGACAAAATCAAATTTATTATATGTTTATCGTACATTTTGACATGGTCATTTTCAAACATTTTTCGCTTACATCGAAGGTTCATTATTTCCAAAATATTAATGCTTACTGCAGTATTGAAAGTTAAGACGAAAATCTATCGAATTAATGGTTTCGATATAATTATAGCAATAATACTCGTAATACTTGACGATCGTTAAGTAAGATCTAATCGTCTTGATATACTTCAATTACTTTTTCGAAATATTTTCTATAATTCTTGATCGATGTTTGGAGACGACGAGGGCAATACAACTCATCACCAGCCGGCTCGTACAACCGGGTCGTTTGAAAACAATACTGCGTAGAGTTCGCGGAAGCTATAAGATGAGAGGACTAGTTCGTGAAGAAACTGCGGAATTCAGTGACGTATTCGTTTTCGGGTATTAAAACTACTTGCGATTTTTTACTGCCCTCGAGTCGGCTGCAAACTGTCACCGCTTGGAATTTTGAATTTGACTTCGTCAATCTAAAGAGGGATGGGGGGGGGGGGGCGTGATCGCGCCTCGATCGCCCGCCGGATACATTCTTGACTGTCTGTGATTTCCGATCTAAATATTTTTCGCGTGAATCCTTCGTCGTGGTCGATTTACCGCCCGAAATTCCGATCGAACAAAAATAAAACCAATGCACGCTCCAATATACTTCTCCGTTCAGAATCTAAAAGTAATTACCACCTATTGTGAGTGAAACGCGCTTAGTCCGACTGTTCTGAAGGCCGTCGTTGTTAAGGGTCGGATGCGAAATCCGAAACGAAGAACAATACGTCTAATTTACCGGCTTATATGTAGAATAGAGACGAGCGATTTAAATTCGCCGTTTTTATTTTTTATAATATACATTTTAGGTAGACGGGGTACCCATTAGCGTTCTGAAGACGTTCGCGTTCGGCTTAAACGGAGCGTTTCATAATAATTAGTAAATAATAATGAAAAAAACAATCGAATGCAAAAAGTAAAAACGTTCATATCCAGTTCTCTATACTACTGGGTTTAGCTTGAATTCGGTCGCGTCGGATGCTCGACTGTTTCAATCCTTTTATTACCGTGAAAAAAAAAACAACAGTAATTTTTTTAAACGTCAAACGAATAATATTATAATGTCACTATCGTGATCATCATTCAAACACGCGGAACACAAAAACCCAGGTTCAAACACACCATTCGTGTGCCACTAATAGATTTAATAATATTGATGTATTGACTAAAAAATTCGTTGCTGCCGTGTGAAAAAAAAATGAAAAAATAGTTTATTATTAAATAGGTAAATAATATGCGAACACAGCAACGAATAACCGAAAATAATAATAATATCGATATTAATAAAAAAAATAAATACTGAAATCGTTTGATCCAGATGTGTGACATTTTTTTTTACTAGATTTTAATCCAAATAAAACGTTATGTTTAATGTTTTTACGGTCGAGAGTCGCGTGACAGTCGTCGATCAAGTCCAATCGATTGTTATTAGTACAAATTCGCACGTAATTATTACTGAATAGGTGTATTATTTATATATACGTTCGTCTCGGCGGAATTCTCCGTCGATAACACCACGGCGGAAACAATAATATATATATTATTATATTATTGCCGTTGTATTATTATATTACACCGCATCGCGTGATCGGGTCCCGTTCGTCTGCACGTCGTCGTCGTCGTCGAGTGCATTCGCTGCCGAGTGCATCGACTGCAGGCCAGACCGTATATACACATGATATATTATTATATACGTCCGTACGCACACGATCCACACGATTATTTACAACTGTGGAATGTTTGCGCTGCGAAACTTCACACGCGCGCGCTACACGTCGAAACGATAAATCCAACAATAAGTCCGATGCTGTTCGATTAGAAGACCGATGTTGAGTTATTCGCGTCGTGTCGGACGAAACGGGTCGGCCGTCGACATGACGCGCGCGCGCGCGCGCTATAATAATACACATAACACGAGTCGACGTTATACTTTTAATAACGACGATAGTGTTTGTTTCTCGTCGGTCACACGTTTGATTGGTTTTTTTTTTCCGGCCGAAAGCGCGTTTTAAACAAGGATCGCGAGATAGGTTTTCGCGTCGTCCGAAAAGCCGCCCCTCGACTCGCCAGTCAAAGGATTACGCGTCGTATGCGCAACGAAAGAATTTGCTCTCGGCAGCAACATTTAGCACTGTCACGGTCGTACGGTTCCGCGTGATTTATGATGGTCGAAAAGTACACGAAAGTAATAATAATAACAGTGACGGTTATATAATGGTTATGGTACGAGGAAGAAACGCCGCCGAGTGTACTCGTCGCGAGAAATTAATCTTTTAAAAAAAAAAAAAAAATCGATTCGTCGACTGACGGACGAGACGACAATAATATACACCGATAGTATCGGTGTTAACGAAATCTTAACTGCCGGACACGTACATATAATAATATTATACGACGATCGTCGCGTACGTCGGTCGGGAGCTTTGGGATTAATTCGGTTTTCCATATTTTAGTTCGGAACAACTCGGAAACGAATTTTATATAATAACGAACGAAAATTATAATTGATGCGCAGGTTCCCTTTTCGCCGAAACGTATTAAATCATAATTAAATAATGTACTGCGAAATTATATTCCGGTAGAAAGTTGTTTACAGATTACGTTAAAATCTCTCTCTCTCTCTCTCTCTCGTTTTGTGTCTATCCGTCTATTTCTCTATAAATAAACTCGCCGTGGTCGTTTCTATGGACGCAACGATAATAATATAATCCGACGGTGTACTCGCCGGAATTTCAAATAAAGTTTGAACAACACACTCCGCTAATAATGCGCGCGCCGATCGTATGATTTTCCATCCTAGTCCCGGCGACTATTGGTTTATTATTTATTTTTTCACACCGTATGACGTATAATAATTGATGTGGCGATATTGGAAAACATTATGTATTCGGTGGAGAAACAATATTGTCGTACGTAAAAAAAAAAAAAAAATCTAGTCGAGAATATAAACTGTATCGTGCGTTTGAAAATTAACGAAACTCAATCCACTGACGATTATCGGCCGAATCGTGCGATTAGCTTTAGAGTCCGGTGTGTCCAAGTGTCACTGTATCTATTTCGTTTTCAGGTCACGTCGTACTCGTCTTTCTCATACCGCTTTCTGGAATCACCCGTCATTGGTCTCTGAAAACCCTATTACCGATTTAGGCGTTTTTTACTTTTTTTTTTTTTTTTTTGACCATGAATTATCCTAATCACGTGCCCATGTCGAATCGATTGCCCGCGAGCTCGTATTGCGCTGCCAATTATGGTTTCTGTTCTCCGGTCTCTAATTAGAACGATGTTTTTTCGTTTTTTTCTACCAGTAGCTTATGAAATCCGTACCGAAAGTTTCAAAACGTCTCAATCTTTTTACGGGTCGGTGGTCGTCGCACGTGCTTTCAAATATTTATAAATACCACTGGAAAACCGAAAAGACTTACTGTCGAAATCCGTTTTTACCGGGATTGAAGTAGGAATAAATCGCACCGCGGCTAGAATAAGTGGTGACGTCGATTGATTTTCGAGTATTTTATTTTCTTTAACTATCGAGTTTTCAATCGAAAAGAATAAAAAAAACCGATTTTTTATTCTTTGTTCGTATCTCTTAGTGCACGTTTGACGATGCATATCAACAGGCGCGCGCTACGACAGAAATACGCCAATGCACCCGATTTAGATAAATCTCATGAGTATATCGATCGAAATATCGTTGTGAAATTGTATTTTATCGACTACGCGGTACGTCTAATCCGGTCGTCACCGCGACGCGGACAAAACAAATGCGCGCGTAACGGGCACCGCGTCGCCTTTTTAATCGTTGATTTTCCGAGCGATTTGTTCGGGCCGTCGTCGTCGCCGGCCGGCCGGCTCTCTCGGATACGTTTATCTAATCCTTCGTATTGAGTTCGATTTTGCAGAAGTGTGCGCACACAGTCTTTGGGCGAAATTACGATCAGACTTCCGTTTCGTTCGGATGCAAACGACATAATCGCCGAGCGAACCCGTACGTCGTACACGCTCGGCCCGGAAGATTAATACGTACGTCGGAAACGGGACGAGCCGTACGGCTGTGCGAATATCAATAATATATTATGCGAATCGATCGGTTTAATTCGCCGTTTCCGCACACGCGCGCGCAAACGTAGACGCGATAATAGCATTATATGCTATTGTGTTGTGTTATTTTATCGTGTCCGTTACAGCCGATCCGAACGGATTATTTGTCGTATTATAATATATAGATCGTATAACACGCGCCGCGGCGTGTGATTTCGCGTCGTACGTTACGACATCGTCGACGAAAATGCGGGTCCGATCGTATCGAACGCGCGCGCTTAGCGCCATGTATTTGAATATTTTTCTTTTTCTCGACATGACATTTTAGCGCGGAGTATAAAACCAGCGTGTGTTTACGCGTACTACGTTCGATAACTGTATAAATGAATATTGAAATCGATAGTTTAATTTCGCTTTTTACTATTAAATTTTATCAACTTGCGTGACTCACTTTTAATATCATTTTCGTTGTTTATTTTCCATCGGAACGACGAGCATTTAATATCGTATAATGTGCATTAGTAAATTAAATAAATGCAATATTCTACTCGATATTCACGTACCTACGTGTACGGATTACGTTCGATTTTATCCGCCAGTCTGCAGTTTGTATTTCGGCTTCGTCACTCGGCCGATACGGCTTATTGTTAACTGTCTACCCGGAACGTCTTTAGCAGCGCAGAACAATAATAGTAGGTCCCGGCGATCGGACGCGCCCCGACGAAAACGATATTTAATGATTGTATATCGATTGCGAGACGGTTTTTTTCGTCATCGAGAACACCGGACGTCAGATTCGATCGATAGACGTTCGATAACTCACGATATAGACATTACTATATTATATCTGTATCCCCTATATAACATAAATAAACGCTCGTATAGGCTCGTAAAGTGTCGGAGAAAAGGGAGAAAAAAATAAATAGACGAAAGAGGCGGAAAGCATTTCGTTTGGTGTTTTTCGTTAAAAACAACAAAGTACCTATGGATGTGTGTGTGTGTGTGTGTATATATATACTAAATAGTTGGCGTATTATCCGCGTTCGTCCGCCACTGCCATTTAAGTGCACGCCGTAAAATAAATGGGTAGGCGCGAGCGCGTACGAGATAGAACGGGAGAGAGAGCGGAACGTATATTATATAGACAGTCTTTCGCCTCCCGTTTTTACACGCCCAAACTATACGCCACTCAAAAACCCAAAGACAAATTAGTCCCGTTCCTTACTGTCTTTCCTTCTATTTTTTTCCTTCTTCGTCTCGCGCGTTTTTCGCGTTCCTCGCGCTCTACCCCGCGAGACTCTCGCCCCGAAACGGAGAATATAATTTTAGTACTTTTTTTTTGCTTTTTTTTTTCTCGAGCTTTTATCGTCCGCCAAAGACCTCCGCGACGATACACACTCGTCTACATTACGGTTCATATGGCGGTGGGTTTTTTTTGTTGTTGTTTTACTTTCTTTTTTTTTTTTACTCGGACGGACGGTCGTCAACCTGCCACAAAACCGGAAAACCAAACTGGCGTCGGATTATTATGTCGTTGTTCGTGTTATAATTATTATTTCCATCGTTACTATACTGCAGTACGTGTCGAGACCGCGAAGAGGGATGCTTTGAAGAGAGGAGGAGGGTTCCGGGGGGCGTGTGTGCCGTCCGCAGCAGATTATTTTCAATGACGGGGAATTTTAAATTTTATCATACTATTTTAGAAGTCATGACACTATAGTAAATTCTACGAGCAAAAAGGTACAAACACACGTTTCGAAAATAATAATTTTTTTTTTTCAAACCGTTTCGCGCTTTGACTTGACGTTTTACACATTAAACGAGAAAAACGGTTTCGCTTATATAATCACCTTTGAAATTCAAAATTGAAGACGGGATTATGTCTCACCGGGGAAGATGATTTAGGGTGAACATTTTTCAAAGGCCCACTATCCGAAAAACAATATCCACGCCCCTGGTGGGGCCTGAAGAGTTTTGTAAGTCGCCCCTCCGAAATCGTTGGAAATTAAATTACGGCCGTTGAACTCCCTTTGAGGATTACGTTTTTATTCGACGGTAACCTACAATTTTCGGCGACTTTCTTTTGTACGGCTCGGCTTCGCGTTGGAATTAGTACTTTTCGCTGTTATCCCTCGTATATACACACTCTTATTATCATTTCGACTTTTGTCCAAGACTATATCTACTATTCCTTTGTTTTGGTTACGATTCTATATTATAGTATTACATGTACGCGATTAATTGTTTTTTTTTTCCGAATAGCGCACGAAATCAAATAAATTTGATACGAAATCAAATAAATATGTGTGCGAGGAATATTAATTATTAGATTTTACAGAGAGTATTTATATTTTTGGGTAAATATTTCGTTTTTTTTTTTCGTACGATTCGAAAGTTTTAAATAGTAATTTATCACGCCGATATTATAATTTGCCGTCCAACTGTGCGACTTGGTACGTTTTAAAAACATTTTTGAATCACTTGTTATTTTAGAAAACTGATTTCGAAGTGTATCATAATAACTGCGTACTTTTTTATCCGTTCTGTCGGTGCAGCGACTGAAACGTACGGAGTTGTTTCAATCGTCTCGCGTACGATTTTTCGAGACGACAAACACGGCGAATAATTTTATTATAAATTGATTATACCCAATACGAAATTGGTTTCGCGAACCGGTCGAGAGCGTAAAAACATTCGGCCGACCGTTTCGCATTGTTCGCGACGACTGCGGCGCGCACAAATATTTAAATAACCAACGGACGCGATGATTTGGCAAACACCGGCGCGCGTTCGGAATTGTCTACCGTTTGCTTTCGTCTTTGTGCGTCGCACTGTCGACGGCAACCGTCGTCTTATAAACTTCCGTTTTGCCAATAGATTGCGAATGTTTGTGCGTTTTACGTCTCGTTTGGTAACGGATAAAATATGGACCCGCTTTAAACGTCGAAAATCGCGTTTTCGCGCGGCCCCGAGGATTTCTCTCCGGTTTTTCATCCGGAAACAACGAATTGTTTCCTTCCTCGTGTCGCGTATAAAAAAAAAAAAAAGAGTAGGTGTCGCCGGCGCCGAGCGAATTTCAGAATCGTTTTTCCGAACACCCCGGCGGCTGACGGAAACGGTTCGAAGAATCGCGCGGTATATTTTCTACCGTCCGCGATCCCGTGTGGCACCCGTCTCGTCGTCTCGCCGTAGTTCCGAGTAGGTACGACGACGCCGGAATACCAGCGCCGTATATTCTTATAACACACCTAATCGTCGTCGTCGTCGTCGTCGAGTTTTCCATTGTGTTCCGCGTGTGCCAGATCGAAACCAATGGCGCGGAATATTGTTCGCTCCGCGTAGCAGCCGACGAGACGATAGAGAACGAATATTATTCGAACGGTCTGATATTATCATTGCCGACCGTTCGAATAACGATTTCTATCCGTTACCGACCGACCGGGTCGGGTACCCACTTTTCCACGTATTCCTCGGCGGCCGGAACGCGATTTCTTTATTCGGTCACAATTATATCGCACTTTACGTCACAAACAGAACAATCAGACGGTGTGCGTGGTGTTTTTACGCACGCGTTTTTTAGGGTCTTTTGTCGCTAAAACACCTGGGGATTAATGCGCGTCGTTTTAACGGATCGAGTCTGAAAACGTTAGGGAAAAGAAATTACGAATTACTATAGAACTATTTGCTCATTCGTTCGAAAGCTACATATTTACCCCCCGCCTCCCGCGGTCTTATATATTTTACAATAGTTCTTGCGACGCGACGGGCGCGTGTCATATTTTTTACAAACTAGCGCGCGACGACACGCGCGCCGCTTCAAAGTGTTCCGCTAGACAATGCGTTCAAAGCGAAACGGGCAGGCGCCGATTATAATATATTCCCCCTACGCTTTGACGTGTTGAATTTCTCGGTAAAGACAAACGGTTCGCGCTCCGACAAAAATGATATGATTATTTATGCGGACGGCAATGATGTTCGCGAAAAATCGTGACGCGTCCGTGAAAACTTTTAATATTTTCGACGTTGCATTGTTGTTCGCCATTGTGTTGTTATTAAATAGTGGGTGCTCGGCGACGTGTAAAATTTGAAGAAAACAATGTTTTTGTTATTATTCTGCATCGGGACACCGCGCAGGTCGACGCGGCCGACGCATTGTTGTAGGCGAACGTATTATTATTAAAAAAAAAAAAAAGAGAGAAAAAAATCGTAATAATCGGAGTTTAAATAATGTAATAATAATTGGTTGTTGATTACAGGCGTGTGGCTCTCAAGCTTTTCCCGTCGATATAACATAAAAACGATGATAATTAAAAACACGTAAAATAACGGCTATTAATTAATAAATACGTTGACCGGTATACGTATAATAGACGTGTCGATTCGATTAAAATCCTTCGGCTTCGGGGGCAACGAATTAATACAGTTTTTTACTATTTTTTTCAAGTGCTTTATCGAATTTATAGCACAACAACAATGTTATTATTGTTTAATGCAAAAACAAACGGAGGGAAACGTGATAAGGAGTAGTATAGTAGTAGCACAAACAATTCGCATCGCAAAAATATCATAATATTGTATACGAATTTGTTCTTATCAACGCCATTTGTTCGGTCATAAAATATTGACGGTCGGATTGAATTCGTTTTTTTTTTTTTTCGTCCCCTCGTCGATAATATCAAATTCTTCTTAAAATTATTGTTCGTAAAGTTTTAATGCGACGGCGAGAAACGGTCGGATAGTATTGAAATTTAAACGGTTCGGAAGTAAATGAAAAAAAAAAAAAAAAAAAACGTTACGCTGCAGCGTAAGTTTGCAGTTTTTATCACAGAAACGTGTGCGATTTAGAAAAAAATACAAACGCAATAAATCCCAGTGAATAAAAATACTAAATAACGTCATTTCGAGTGACTGCGCTATCGTATACGGAAGACGTGTGTACGATTTTAAATCGTTACGACATGCGAGTATAACGATATCGCAACGTCGTCGCGTGGAACACCAAACGACTTATTCCCGAAATATGCCGCTCCTTATGCAGGTCGTCCTGAATTTCGCCACTCTGAGACGTTGCATTCTCTTG
Organism: Drepanosiphum platanoidis; assembly: GCA_948098885.1. Taxonomy (NCBI): domain Eukaryota; kingdom Metazoa; phylum Arthropoda; class Insecta; order Hemiptera; family Aphididae; genus Drepanosiphum; species Drepanosiphum platanoidis. Next base: position 14,751,113 of record OX402533.1, read on the forward strand.
TTTACCGAGAGACTTAATGTTTGGTTGTTAACGTTTTCGAAATAGTTGTGCAACTATGAAGCCTTCTCGAAACTCTCAATGGCCATTGAACTCCCAATGTACGCGTTAACACCGGTCGGGCTGTAAAACAAAGAAAAAAACGCGTCGATAACACCACGACGGATATGTGACTTGTTGTTGTTGTTTTTTTTTTTTCCATAACGCATTAATGCGTTTCAGTTTCCGAGTAAAATGTGGAAGTTATTGATTTTACCGGAATGTGTGTGTGTGTTTTTTGTTTTTGTGGACACTATTTTGATCATATGACTTGGTGCAACCATTAACTTTAGAGGTCGTTTCCCGTGGTAAATTATTCGTCTAGTTGACATTTCGGAGAAGTCGTTTTTTTTTTTGAATTTCCAAGTGTATCGTTTTTGCGATTAAAATGATAAAAAAAAAAAAAAATAGAAAAACGGAAAAACTTAATAAAAACCTAACCGGTTTTTGTTACGCGATCGATTTTTTTCCTGTCTCGACTCGAAATCTAATTGGTTTTTCTTTTTGGTTCGTGTTATTATTGTTGTATTCGTTTGTGATTTTAGCTTTTCAACGATAAAAAATAAAAAAATAAAATAGTGGCTATGAATACAAATAAAACTCTAATATTTCACGCGTTTCGACGACAGGTACATTTGAAAATACAAATAATAAAAATATCGAAATAAAATGAAACGATTGTTTTGTGCGGGCCTAAGTTCGTTTGTGTATATAAAAAAACAAAAAAACAAAATCGAGTTTCTTTTCTGTTTCATCTGTTCTCGAGGAAACGGAAAAAAAAAATAAAGATACCTCGAGGCCATAATCATAACGAGTATAAGGTATATATACCTGTGTCGTATTATAGCTGTTCCGAGCCTAATCGTTGTATTGTGTACGTTTATATTGTGGGCTAATTAGATTTTTGGCTGCGGCTAATTCTTAACTCTGCGCACGCCCGCGTACCACGTACGAACGATAGAATACCGCGGAGAGAGGAGGTTTTTTTTTTTTTCAACGTCAAAGCACCGCGGCGTACTCCGTTTCGGCCACGAGAGGCGAGCGGATTTTTCTCATTGTTTCGGTTATTCGTATTTTCGTGTTCTTTTTTTTCTTTTCCCGGTACGAAACATAATACACGACGGACGGACGTGTTCGCGTCGACGTCGACAAGTCGAGAATTCCCGCGTCGCACGCCGCTCTCGTCGTCTAGAATTCGAGAAAAAGGTGCGGGGGGGAAGGAAACACCATATAATACGTTCGAAACGAAGTGCCGTCCTTAACCTCTTCCTGTCTGCTCGTCTGTCCGAATTTGACCGGTGCTCGACTCGGTACAATATTAGAAGGAGGATATATTATATATATATATATATACACGTATAAAAACCAAGCTTTTCTCTAGACTTGAATTTCGCGTCGACCATACGAGGGAGGCACAAATATACGGTCATCAGTAAACGCCCTCTTTTTTTTTTTTAATTTCAAATCATAATAATAAAATGTGTTTTATGTCGATTTATTCCCACTTAAATTTTAAAATATTAAATTATAACGGTGATCGTAATGTTTTCTCCTTCTGGCCAGGTCCGATATCCGACGTTGCCGATGCGTTTGAAAAATATCACGACATGTAATTATTCGAAGAAAAAAAAGACTCCCCTCGCCAGCAGTGTACTCGACTAGACACACACACAGAGAGAAACGGCCGCTACGTGGGCGCGTGTCGAATCGCTAAAAAACTACCGCGGGGGAACGCGCGCTCGCGGGGATGGGCAGGGCGTCGTCGCGTGTATTTAAAAGAGAATAATCCGCGCGCGCGCGCGCGCGATAAGACGGCTCGAACCGCAGCACGCGCGGCGTGCCGACGACACAGGTACACGTAATAATATTATTGTATATTGTAGAAGGAAAACTGTTTTCATTTTACGATCACGTAATATTCCGGGCGAGCAAATAGAAAATAAAAAAACATTTATATATATATATCGTTACGTATAGTAAACAAAAGCGAACGTAGTCGGGGAAACGTGCGTGCTCACGCGTGTGGTGTGTATGTGTCGAGATAAACGCATGACGCGTATGTATATTATATATATATATATATAGATAAGCGCGTGACGCGGGCGTAGAGGTTACGATGACGAGAGCGTGTTGTCTGCGGCGAAGAAAAGGAAATCGACGAAAAATATGTCCACTGTTAATACGAACGACGGCGTCGAAAACCGTACGCGTATCGTGGCGAAGCGAATCAAAAGCGTTTATCAAAAAGCCACTGGGAATTCGATTATTCCTAGTTCTCCCCGCGGGAAATTTTAATTCGTGTCTCCTCTTGGACATTCGTAAGTCTTCCGATTTTAAATAGGAATCTCTCGATGTCTCGTCGTCGGCGAAACGAGACGGGTGACGGATACGCGTAGATCTTCGGCACCGCCCACACGTGTAAAACGTGTCCACTACGATAGCAGCCGCGTTTTGAAATATTATATCGCGCCCCGTGTAATTCCGTGGTCCGTCGCTCGGAAAACTCGAAAAAAAACCGCTCGCCGTGAACACTACAGTCCTCGCGATCCTCGCCCCCGGGGAGTTATTCGCAGACTTTCGCAATAACGTCGCGCGACGAAGACTGTCCGTCTGCGCGCCGGGGTCCCCGGCGGGCCGAGTCCATTATGATTATGATCGTTATTAAGAAACTATAACACACGCCGCGTCCCCGCGTGATCGGCTCCGGGGGCCGGAAATCCGCCCGCGCGGTCCGACAACGTTTTCGCGGGACGAACGCCGCCGGTAACGGTTATTGCGCGGAAGAAAAAGTTTTCGCTCGACAGGACCTCTCTCGCGGTCCGCCCGTCCCCGGCCCGCCGTCGAAAAACTTTCGTCCTTCGGATTTCCACCGACCGCGCCCGTCCGTGCCCCGCGAGCTTGAAAACGCGCGGCGTCCGCGCTCACTGACCCCGGTCCGGTCCGCGCGATATATTTTTCAATAATCGCGGCCGGGATTTATTACGCGCGCACGCGCGCTGCCGTATTTTTCTTCCGGTCGATCGTACGCCGCGTGTCGGCATATTGTATACACTTCGAACGACGAGCCCACGCGCGGAAACGTTATTATATAACACGCTCTTGCGTCTTTTCGTGCCTACCGTTGGGGTGCACGCGCGGCCATGCCGAGGGATGCTTGGTACCCTCGAGTCATAAATTAACACACCCTGTTTCGAGCTAAAATATTGTTCAAAGTGGATTATTTTCCGTTTATGAGAATGAATATATCCCAGTTGGCACTTTATATTGGTAACGTCGCTGACTCATAAAATATGTTATAATATATTGGTAAATACGCCCGCGATAATTCAAATATACCACGAATAATCATGTCGAAAAAACACAAATATCATTTTTTTAATGACAATTTACTTATTTTCGGATTATTTCAAAAAATAACTCGCGGCCTCCCTGTGGACCACCCTCGTGTAAGCCTATGCCCTAAAGTACAGTAAGAATATGATGCGCCAATAGAACATGCAAATAGTGAAAGAAAAAGCCACCGACTAGTGTTCGTAGCTTTTTTGAAATGTGTTTTTCAAGTACATATCGCGCGATTTTCAGAGCAATCGACCGAGTACCGCGACGAAGACGAACGAATATTTTCGAACACTATACTGGTCGCCGTGTAAGCCGTGCTACATATAATATTATTACGGCTCGTTCGGGAAGTCCGCAGGTTTCGACAGTAGAATTTCGACACTGTAAACAGTATGAACGAATAAAAATAATATTATCTCAACAGCAACTGATGTCTGTGACCGAATCAACTATTGCGAAAAATTATTATTATCAACGGCGAATCATCGAGACGTGTATTTGTTTTCGAACGACTTGCCGTGATCTTAGGTTTTTCACTTTTGCACTCAATACTCACGGCACGCTATCCCAAAGAAAATCTCCTTTTCCCAGAGTCATTGAAATCCGTTTGTCACTAACGGCGGTAAATTCTATCGACTTCTCATCGTCTTCTGTTTTTTTGCCAGACGGATAATAATATATTATTTGGATAGTTGGTGAAAATTTCAGCGACATTGTGCGCGCGTCACGACGACACACGCGAAAGTGGATTTTGTTTGAGTTTTGTTCTTTGTCACTTCGCGAAGTACGCTGATATTTCGGCGTTCGAAATGGAGTAGGTGGTGGTTGATTAATAATTTCCGATATTCCCCGCGCTGCGGGCGGGCGATAAAATCTCGCGTGTCGCGAAAATAAATACTATAGCGCCCAGCCACCGGTGATTGATTTTCGCCGCGGTAACGTTTTCGCTCCCGTGACGTAATTACTTTCATTCTAATTTACGAGCCCAGTGTTTTCCGCCATCGATTCGGCGTCCGCGTGAACTTATAAACGTATATTGTACCCAAGTGGTCGGAAAAATTACCGCCGTCCAGTGGGGTCGTATCCACGGGCGGATTGCAGAATGAGGGATCTCAGAAGAGCATAGCCACCGAAACTAATTATTATTTCCAAATCGAACGCTCTCACTGGAAAAAAAAAAATGAAAAACAATACTCTGTAGCGTATAGAGATGATACGTTCGTACAGATAATTTTTTTTTAACTTAATTTTATAGTCTGATTTTTAATATCGGACTTCAGACATTTGGTTCTTGTATCGGACTCGATGTGGGAAAACTGTCAAGTCTAAGTATGGTTCAAAGCGACAATTTGTAATTTATTTCAAAACTATCGATTTTTATTATTCAAGAAAATAACTATTATTTAAATAAATAATAACGTCATGTCCGAGTCGGATGGAATAGTTCGATAATCTTATATCGGGTTCGGTGGTTCGGTTTCATATAAAATAACGGTGAATTCCGTTCGGCTCGAATTCGTTTGCATGAGAAACAATTTTTTTTTTTTTTTTCGTCTCGCTCGATTTAACTTCCAAAATCAAACGTTGACCCTTCTGACATCAAACTATACATCATGTGTCGTATGCGATTAAGTTGTAATTTTTGTTTTCAAGCGGCTGATTTAACCCTGTGACGAGTAAGCTCGTCGGAGGGTTGAAGCTTTCGCGAATCCATTTGCCGCCGAATACTCGAGTCCCCCTCTCTCAAATGTTTCTCCGCAGGATCTCCGTCTATGGTATAATGTCGCCGTCGCCGTTTTCGGAAACGAGAGAAACGACGCACAACAAAGGGTGACTTCTCGAGACGGAACGCGTCCTTTGGCGCACGGGGCGTGACAGTTCTACGTGCGTTCGATATAAAAGTCGGTTTAATCGGTTCCGTTCGTGCGGACGACGTCACGTCGTCGTCGTGACGTAACGTGACGACGACGGCCCGACGACGTAACTGTTGGAATAGCGACTTAATATTATTATAATGACGTGTGTCGTACGTAGTAAACCGTACGATATTTCGTAGAAAATATTATTGTATTTGCTGTAACGCGCGTCATGTCGGCGAAAAGCAAACACCGAATGATGTTTATTCGCGTCACTTTCGTAGAGACGAACAATCGTCGAAAAATGTACGAATGCGTGCGTCGTACACACGTTCGAAATTTAGAGTTTTTCGATTTTGTACTTTCAAATATTCTTCGAACGCTCCTTCAAAGCGCATCGTTATCCCCCGACAATTGAGAAATTTCCACAAGACCGTTCCAATTCCAACTCGACGGATGAATTTTTTTCCGCCGCGATAGACAGTTAATTATAAATTTATTACATTTATCTTTCATGCGTAGTACATTTTTTCTTCATATATCATACATTTAATCGTGAAAATGTCGATTTCGTAACAGATGAGTGATTGATTTGCTATAATTTCATCATTTGATTTGATTACAATATGCAAGTCAGTAAAACGATTAATTATAATATACTAACAACTTTTATTCAATTTTATCATCTATATCGCAGCATACTTGACGTGTTGTTCTTTCTCAAGCATAGAAAATGACGTGACGTATTTAAAACATTTTAATTCGGTAAATTTTTTTTTTCTTACTTAGTGTCAAAGAGAAAAAGAAAGTATTACATTTTAAACTAAACTCATATATTTTTCGCTATTATAACGTGTCGATAATAATATTCGTATAGACTCGCTGGCCAAAAAAAAAGTCGCGCCTGCATATTTAAGTGCTAAATTTTTATCCGCATCGAACGAAACTGCGTATTTTTTTTTTTTTTTTTGTCTTTCAATTTATTGCAATGCTCCTCGAGAACAGGTTTTTCGGTTTTTTACGACTAAAACGCCAAACGATATTTTATTCGCCCGCCCCGCGCTACATAATAATTAAGGTATTCATATATTATGCGCGTATATACCTATTATAATTTATTACTATACCTATTATGTAGGTTCGATGTCGTGGTTTTGTAAAAAAAATTTCAAAAAAAAAAAAAAAAACTCCACGATCTTATTATGATACGTCGCGCGATAAGGTCGCGGTAAGGTAGCAAACCCGTATTCGTGTCATGTTCCAGTAAATCACGTATAAACGGTCGGAACGTACAATTATTGCACACGTTACGTAAGCTGCCATTATTGTAATATGCCAAATGAAAACCACCCGCGTTCGTGCAGCGATGTAAGTGTGCGCGACGAATATACATAATAATATTATAATATATATATATTTAATATTCGTTCTCCGGAAAATACGGTTTAGAGTGGCTCGCGATAATCTGCAGCCGAGTCGAATAACTCGCGTCCACCGCGGTATTTCGTCCTACGGCTATGAGGACGCGTTCTATACTAGTAAAAATATCATGTGAAGAAAAAAACCCTGTTACTCGAAAAACACAAACCAAACGGTTCAAATTCTACGGCTTGGCTACGCTTCTTGAGCGATAAATCTGACGGACGAACCGGCGGCGGCTCGCAAAGTGTTTTTTTTTTTTTTAATTTTTACACCGCTGCCGATGAAATAACGTAATGGTTGACCAATTTTGTTTCGGATTCTATAAAAGGCTAAAGTCCGTGTGCCCGACGATGCGTCGCGTCGGATCGGTTTGCATATACGCGCACTCGTTTAAACGTCGTCGTCGGTTTGTTAACGAGAACCACCAACGCTATTACTGCGGCCTTATGCCGGCGCTCGCGGTTATTATCATTGTGTTCGCAATAACGAACGCGCTTTTTATTTTTTAGTCCAACGGTCAATGATTAACACGCGATAAACGCGATAACACACCGCGCGGAACACTGCAAGATCATAAATCGATTTTCGTCGCACTCTGCGCCGCTCGCAGCTGCAGTCGGTATCGCCATAGAATTACGCAGTTCCTATAACGTTTCAAACGCACCGTCGTCGCCGTATAGTAATAGTATTATTATTCGCGGCAATATTGTATATTATTCGTCGATGATTGCGAATTCAATGGTCTGCGATAGCTCGTGCTTGCCACCGCGCGCGTCCTATTATAATAAAACAATGACAATAATATTACCATATAAATATTATCCCGACACAAGTGCGGTATTGTATTTCTATAAGCGCTCTCGTTATTGTAACATCTGATGCTATAGTTTTATTTCAATAAAAAAAAAAACAAAACTGATAAAACAAAGATTATATCGTTTTCCATGCGATCTCGTACGATATTTTTTATCATTACGGCGTAGGCATAACTGGGAAGAGGGGTTATCATGGGGAGTTGAGAGTTCTTCCGTCTATATAGCCCACGACGATTGTCGTCTACAGTTTTATCGAATAGGATGTTTACTCGTTTTTTTTTTAGAATTCTTTACCTCCCTCGTGTCTCTGTCCGTGGATTTTATTCTTCGAGTTTTTTCTTTTTTTTTTATCAGCTTTTATTTACTATTTAGCTCGACAATTACATTACATTAACAGTGAAACAATACAAAAGAACAAACAGAATATTCCTCGAGTTATCATAAGGTATTTTCATAAGCACGTCGCATTCGATCGTTATTAACTTTACCTTTTTTTTTTTTAAACACTTATTGATCACGCGCAGCTCGTGTTGAACGCTTTAAAACTGTTGTGTGCGAGTAGAATTAGTATTTTCATATTTATTACCTCTCCTCTATTACCGTGTTACCGAATCGGCGGTAACGCATTGATAATAAACATATATGCTACGAGTACAAAAATCATCAAACGACATCATTTTTTTATTATGAAATTAAAATAAAACCAACACATGCAGAGCATCACGGAGGCGACCCGCGCGTATTTATCCGAAAAATCTGAGTCGACTTCAAACGACTCTCTGAGGGGGCCTCAGTTACTCCTGTGCCCGTAACAATGACGACGGAGAAAAGTATTAAAATTCCATTAATTTCACGGCGGCGGCGCGGCGGTGTGTACGAGCGACGACGTGTATAAATGTTGTTCGACGCGTCGTCGTGTACGGCGAAACGGGAAATTCGAAATCCGAAACATTCGCGGAATGTATAATAATGTAGTGTGCAAGTCGACGCGAACTGCAGCGAAGATCCGGTCGGTCGGGCGCGCGGTGGAGTCGTGCACTCGCGTTCATATTGCGTTATTATAATATATTTTGTGTAGTAATAATAATTATTTTAATAAATACGATGTGTAGCGCGAAATCGCCGAGTACGGATCGGTCCGGAACGAAATTCCGAGCGAATTTTCGGGGAGACTGATGCGACGAAAAAATAAATAAATAAACGCCGCCGCCGCAAAGTAGTGCTGCCGCGGCCGGACGACGGAATATTATCGAGTACGTGAAATTTCCGAACGAAATGCATTATTATTTACGATTCGCACGCGGTAAATCCTGCAGACAAAACTGTGCTTTCGCGCGGAGGCGGGGGGTAGAAATATTATCACATCCGTACGCGCGTATTTTTTGTCTGATCGGTTTTTCGGCGACACGTTTCGAGAAAAGTTCATCAGAAGCGAGCGAGACGCTGCACTGCGCAGTACACGCGTCCGGTAAAAGTACCTTATTTTTCAAACATATCAATATATGTAAACATTGTGAACAATTTTCGAATAGGATTTAATGGAAAATTATTATTGTTTATAATCGCGGATTGGGTTTTCCGTCAAAAACGATCGTATCGAATTAACTACGAAGCGGTTTCGGAGTAGGAGAAATTTCGACCGCGAATTCCCCCTCAACTTCGGTCTCGTCAACAAGAGTACTGCTGGAACTCGACACATTCAAATTCTTTTCGACAGTAATTATTATGAAATTCACTCATGAAATACAAACAAAATGCACCTATACCTAACCCGTGTCATGGCGACACGCGACGTACTAGTTTCGAACACGACGAACGTGACGGTCTAATCGATCGACAAAAACGTCGAGCCGTTAATATTTTATCACCAGCACCAGATACTATAATAATGATACGTGACCATATTATTATATCAATCTTATCTTAACTTTGATACGTGACAATATTGTAGAATTCGAAAAAATAAGTGATTTAAAATGTCATATTATCTTCGTGCTTTTGTCGAAATCCGTTCGCAAAGTACGAATTTCCACACATTACTACCGACACGTACGTTTGCTCGCATGAAAAAAACAATAACTGCTATAATATTCCATTATGATTCGGCTCGTTCATTATGCCGACAAAAACATGCGAACGCACGTAGGAATCCAAGCTCTACATCAACGTTATGATCCTAAATTTCGATCCTTCTGAAATATGAACTTGTACTGCAGATGATATATGTTCAATAAATAATCCGGCTCTGCTTTCGACGACGTGATGCGCGTCTTGTCCGCGACAATATTATTATCGGATCTCGTTAACGAAACGCCTCTGCCGGTCTGTCTCTTTTTCGCAGCCGAACGACGAGGTCCGAGTGATATTATTTTTGCGTCAGCGATACTATATTGTCGGTACGCGCGCTCACGAAAAACTAAATTTCACTCGTCGAGACCACGCGCCACAACGACATCGAAAACTAGACGACGACGGCGCGAATAACGTCGGATCGTCGGACAAATGATAGCGTATAATAATTGATTTTTTCAACGACGACGAGCAAGCTGTGACGATCGCGACGCGTCGTGCGAAAAACTTTCCGACAGAGCACACTCGGGGCCGTAATTTTAGTGGAACCGCTCGGTCCGCGGGCTGATTGTAATTTTTCAAAGACATTTACTTTCAAAGTGACTGGAAAAACGTATGGGAAACAAATACGTTTTTGTTTTTAACTGCTTTTATTTCGTTCGTTTGACAAGCGCTCTGCCGCGCATACGAGTAGTACCTAGAGTATTCCGTCATAAAATCGAAAAAATATTATACGCGTCACGCAGCTGACAGAATATTATGTAATTCTTATATATTATGCCGTTGACATAATTTACCGCGGAACGCGAGACTCGTAGTAGTTTTTTTTTTCCCCGTCGTATTAACTAGAAAATCAGTAATTACGATATACCCATTAAGATATTCGCTAATTTTCCACGTTGACTGCTCGCGAGTTACGTACTCCGTGAACAACAACTACCGTAGTCGATTATGTTACCGCTCGGACAAATTAGGTATTGTTATTATTGCCGTCAGTAGAATATTATGTTGACAATGACTGGTTTTCATCATTGAAAGTGTACAACATGTATTCGTGTGTATAAACATACATAATATATAATATCATGTATAAGTGTACGACGCGTGCGGTAGGTATTCGTATGCGAACGTAATATTTGTCTCGAGACCCTGAACAGAACAAATCCCGCTGAGACGACGAAGGTCCGAGTCGAATTTCCTCTTCTCGTTGTAATTTATTACGGTGGACAAAAAAGAAAAAAATAAAAAAAAGAATATTCACTCGCCGGATTTTTCATCATTCAGCACACCGCGCACGCGAGATGCATTCGAATTGCATTCGGACGTCGTACTTGCCGCAGAGAAGGTTTTCCGCAGATTTGAATTATTTACAAGCGCAGCTCGCATGTCGTTGCGTATACCACAATGAAAAATTTAATTTTACGTCCTGCGACGACGACGACGACGACGACGACGACGTCCTGCCGCGGTCGTGTATCTAGATATATATAATAATAATAATAATAATATATATGTGTATATGGGTCAAGCGTTCCGTAATTCATCAGTCCGGAGTGGCACGTATCATATATTTTATCCTTCTGCGCGATGCTTCTTTTTTTTTTTTCACCGTACACGCCATACTATTGTTATTATTATTGTTATTTTTTTTTTTTTTTTTACTCCGTACGAGTGATGTTATTCGGAAAATTATATTATTATTACTACACGTGCGTATGAAATATGAAGCGATATGATGTATTCGTGTAGGTCGCGGCGGCGGGACGGCGTTCGTGTCGTAAAATATTAAATAAAAAAAAATTTCCCAGTAAAATCGTATTGTGTACGCGCAGCGGGGGGGATACGACCATCGGAAATACGGTATTAAGTTTTTCGATATCGAGTGACAAAAAAATAAAATAATAAATACGACTGTTCTCGTCGCATTGCTTTGCGTAACGCGCTCTCGGAGCATACCGAGTCGGCCAAGTCCGGATTCGAAAATTGCGAGGGCCTTACTTTTCAACGACCAAGAAACCACACGTTTGTGAATTTTTCTATTATATATTATATCGTACGAAACTGTCATAACACTCACATGGTTATAAAAGGGTAAAATATTAATTAAGAAGTCAAAACAAATTTTCGCTCGATTTGTCATTTGAAAACCGTTTCAAAACGGTTTGTTATTTTTAATATATATATATATATATACATGTCAGATACGTTTTTCCGTATTCCGTCGGTTGCCCCGAGTCCAGAAAAAAGCTCTTTCGGCAAAACGTTTTGCAATCGAATTTAGTCGGGAAAAATTTGATGAAATCAATGTTTAAACAGCTTATTATCACGCGTACGAAAACGGCTGACAATATAACTTCCGCGAAACTACGTACACGACGAATGTGCCGTCCGAGGTGTGTGTGTGTGTAAAGTAAAACCGTTTCACAACGTGTATTTCCGAGTGTTTTATTCTTTTTTCTGTGTGCCGATGACGACGGACGACTACGTACGCGCGCACGCACGCACGCACGACGACGCACCGCCCGGTCAAGTCGTACGACGAGACGGGGAGAAGAGAATATTTACACGCCGCGCCGGCGGACCTTTTTCTCCGTCACTCTGCCCGCGCGCGCTAGTATTTCTTTTGGAAATATTTCCTTACAAACTCTGTCGGTAAATAAAAGGTTTTCACGAACGAATTTTGAGTGCGTGTATACACACGCGCGCGCGCGCCGCCGCCGCCGCATGCAGCGCACATACCTACACGACGACTACACACGCGTGCACGGCAATCGCGAGCAGGATAAATAATTTACCTACATTAACGATAAATCCACACCGTGTTCGAATAGACGTAGGCTTCACCGGTCCTGGATGGTCCTTGTCGCAGGTGTACGCGTCGGCGGCAGATTGTTTGACGACGCTGTTATTTTAAACGAGAAAAACGGCCGCTCCACGCCCCCCGCGTACCTACGGTACGCGTTTTCATTTCCCCTCGGGTACGTTTTTTTCGTCCTCTCTTCTAAATCGACTTTGTCCCTTTAAAGTTTTCAATATTGTTATTTTCGTTTTATGTTTTTTTCTTTCTTTCTTTCTTTCTTTTTCGTTCCGTGTTGTTATTCGACGTTTCGACGACGACGCGATATTTGTTTTGTTTCGGTTTTTTGATTCCTACAGAACCCATTTACGACGCGACGAAAACGATTGTTTAACGAGACTCTCAGAAATCGCCGATTCAATCGATCTCGGACTACTGTTAAAACGATTATCGCACGTCGCGGTCCGCGCGACTTGAGCATACTGAAATATTTAATACGAGACACGCGCAATAGTTCTACACACGAGTGCCGAACGCGCACGTTCGTGTCGACGCGTTTATATTTTTTCTCCTCCGTTTTTCCATAATCCTCCCGGAATCGAATCCTTGGTCGCGTCGCCGAATCGACGCGATCGCGAAACCCGAATAAACGTTGATTAGACGACATCAAAGCCGCGCGATATCAAACGCGCGCACAACGATGAGGTCCGACGCGTAACAAAATAATATACGCGATAAGTTAAATATAAGCTATACGTTCTGACGTTACGTTTTCGATACGAACACTCTGATACAATACGTATATATATATATGTTATGTATCGTGCAGTCGCGTTTATTATATTATTATCATTTATAGCGTGAAAACGGATAGTCGTATAATACGTAATATCATGTCCGTCGTAAAAACGTTATCGTTTTTACCCACTGCGAATCGACGTAAAATAAAATAATAAAAAAAAAAAAAAAAAAAACCGTGTTCCGTTCCTTTATATGATTTCAGTTTTTTTTTTTTTTTCCTGCAGAATATTATACTTTATTAAAATCCTAGCGAATTGTATTATGAAACCGGCCAATTTTACGGCTCTCGGGTCAGAGATAAACGCATTTGTTTTTCATAAAGCAAACGTTTAATGCGTTTCGATTTGATTGAAAATATTATATGGGGAAAAAAAGAAAAAGAATAAAAAAAAAAAACTGAAATGAATTCAATTGTTGTTTTCGTTTAAAACTAACGTTCCGAAGTCGGCCGACCTATAGTTAGACAGACAGACGCACCCGTGATGGCGCCCGCCAGTTTATAAAATATAGGTGGTGCCCGCCGCGGGTTGCGATTTCAATTTATTACTCCTCGCCGCAATTAAAACTGCAACAATCTATTTGATCGTTTTTTAATTTCAATACCGAGCGATTTGAATGTTGGAAAAATTAGTGTGCGTCACTCGCAGTCCGTCGACCACAACAGAACCGTTTCATGATTGTATTATCGTTGCGGTCACTAAAACACGAGAACGGTCTCGAATAATCAGAGACACGCGGCAAAAGCGATCTCGAAGATTATTTGTTTAAAGTAAAAACGATTTTTGTGGCGTATTCATAACTATCGAATTCACTTTATTACTCTGTGTCGCGTAAGATTTTCGACTGACCTATATATTTCGCGTAATAGTTTTCGCAACGGCCGTCAAAAAAATTACGTATTGTCACGATTATGTTTTATATATGTAATTATAATATTGGTATTACTTACTTTGAAACTCGACGCGATCAATCGCGGCGCCGCGCCGCGCCGGATATAATATTGGTTTTTAAATTTCCCGTGTTTTCGTTAGCGTTTTTCAAATGAGAAAAACCGTCTTTGATGTTGTACTTTATAGGCGCCCGCCGCCGTCTATTTTAATGCGAGATAAACAATTTTCTTAATGTTTGTGCGAACGTTTTTAACTAATCGATAACATTCTATACGCGCTCTGCAGTCTATTACTCTGGATCACTGTATCGTGAAATATACTTTTAATTTTTTTCTCTCTCCAAAAGTAATCGAAACGTTCACATGACGTGATATTACACGACGAGAGTGTCCCTCTCGCTGGCGCACATTGGAGCTGTGCTCACTACACTTATGGTTTCCATATACATTTCACAATACGTTTTAAACGAACAAATTCTATTGATCAAGATGACTCGAAATCGTCAACCGACCGTGCGCGTCTTGTGGACGGAATTCAAATCCCTCGCCGCGCAAATGTTTAATTTCTGCCGGAAAATTGCCAACGATTTCGCAGAGACGTACAATAATTCAAAACAACGCACTGGCGCGATTGCAGATGATTTTTTCGCGGGCGCTTTCGCCGCCGACCGGACCGCGACACGCCATCGGCGGACTTACAATTTTAAAGTTGCGGTGAGAGTCAAATCCATTATCATCCCACCGCGTTTAACGAGCGAATCGTTACGGACGGGATTCGTTACCCTTTAGATATTATATCGATATCCCGCGCGTCTCTACGTTCATATTGTGTTTGTTGTATTTATTTTGATACTTTACGTCGACGACGTTCCGAATCGCGTTCCGCGCGAAACGCTTCGACGGTAAAACGACGCCGCTCGTCGGGAGATCTTTTTTTTTATCGCGTCATATAGTTTATGTAGTATATAGCTTATTACGACGTATTTTTTTATTATTCATTATTATTATATATTCCGTCGTCGCATCAAACTCAGATCGTATAGCCCCGTCTAAACGACAAAAAAAAAACAAAACGTCCCGAGATGAGCACGAATATATACAGTACGTATATTATGTGTATTACAAAATGTAATATGTATAAACTCCGAAGAACACAATCGATCGCGGCACGACGTTATATTATATCCGTCGCGCGTATAATAAACAATATTAATATTGTAGTATCGTTTTTTTTTTTATCGTCCCGCCGTGTCTCGCGTCCGACGACTACAAAACATTGCACATACGCAAACACGGCTAATGGTCATATATCGCTCGTTTGTCGTTTATCCCGCCTCCGGAACGTTCCGGCAAACGGTTTTGTGTTTCTTTTACGTCTGGGTTCAAACGGAATATAAACTAGCTTATGCGGAAAGCGAAACAGAGAAAAGACACCGCGCAGGTACTCCCACCCCCACCTCCCCGACTATACGGTGTTATCGACTGACTACTCGCGCGTCGTCGTCGTCGTCGTCGTCGTCAACCGCATTCGCTTCTTTGAATTTCAGCTCCGTTCGGAAACGGTGGGGGGGGGGGGGACAGACGATATTATTTTTTTGCTCCGGCGATTTTCGAATTCATACGCGACCCGTAATTGAGTGGTTTCAAAAAAAAAAAACCAAATCCGTCCGTGGCGTACATAATCGAACCGCGTTTCAAACGGAACGGAATATAAAATATAAAGAAACAAACACAAAGTCGGAAAAATACGTCGTGCCACCACGATGAGGCGTTATGCGGGCGAAAGCGTCGTCGTCGGGATCAACGGAGGCGTTTGTTGTCCCGTATTACGAATCAAAAAGTCGTCGGCTTTCGATTTCCGACGAGTATTATTGTGATAGCATAATACGAATATCAATCCGCGTACGAAACCGTGTCGAGTGTTGGCGTGAGCGATTGTAAGTACGTTTGATTTCTAAGGCCGCGGTCTAATAACGCCTTAGCGATTTAAATAAGGCTTTCAAACATCAATCGTGTCCGTCTGCGTCGATAATATAACCGCGTACAGATTGTCCGTGTTTTGTTTAAATGTTTCGACACGCGTCTTTTTGTTTGTTTTGCGGTGTAAAATATCATACACGGTTTCTGTGAGCAGCAGTCCGACATCGCGCGCATATTTACATTTGTATGCACCGCGAGTGTAAAGAAAAAACCCCGACGGCGGCGGTGCATAAGTGTATTGGCAACTCTCGCCGATTCACAACATCTATTCCCCTCGATGCCCGTGGGAAGGACGTTTTTCACGAATTCCGTATCCGACCAAGAGTGAACGCACAGAACTTTCGTTTCGGCAAACGCATCGCGCTAACCCCGCGACTGTCGAATCACGTCTGACCGTCTTCTCTGCTCCGTAGAATACATATTATACGACGTGCACGTCATGTCGCTGCAGTATACGGAATATTTAAATGAAACTCTATGAGTGCATCGTATGGGAAATCGCGGTCGTCCGACCTGTTTGGGAAACCGCGTGACAGGAGACGAGGTAAAAACATTTCGCCTCATATTTTATCCATCGCTTTTCGACTACGGTATGTGGGTATATTATCGGACGAATTCGTTTTCACGCGACGGCAAACGATTGTAATAACGAGTTTCGAATTCTATACAGCGCGGAGCGCGCGACACTTTTCGTTTCACAACAATAGTCGTGACGTCGTAAAATATTACATTTGGTTTCTTCTCGGCGAGAGCGCGAAACGACACGCGAATCGAAAAACGAAAAACGGCCCGGGCAACGATTCGGAACGACGAGAAAAACGTTTAGTAAACCGACTACTAGTCGCCGTCGTCCGTATAACCTCTTCGAAATACGCAATATCCGCGGCCGCTGCCGCCGTCGGATGGAAACAGTCACGCCGCGCTCTCGGTAGAGAAGAACGAACGACCGACTCGCCCGACGGCCGTCGAAAAATATCGCCGAGTTTAATATTTGTTTTTCGTCCGATCGGAAGAAAAATAAAACTAAGTATTTCTCGCTGGACGCGGCCCGCGCGCATGACGTCGATCGCCGCCGCGCGTGGCTCGACGGATCCTCATCGTCGCGTTGTTTTATTTGCGTTTCGTTCTTGAATTTCTCGCGAATCGCAGACGAGATTTTCTCGTACTCGGGGCGATGTTGTGTCGGTCTATTTGTTTTATCGTTCGGCGAAAAGATATAAACTTTAATGAACGACGGGAGAAAACCTGACCCAATATTAATTCGGTTATCCGATTCGGCGGCGGCGGCGGCGGCGTCGTTTATTTACGACGAGTGGCGCGAGAAATCGACTGCGGATGTTTATTTATACGAGCGTTTAGACACGCCATGTATATACTGTAACTATTACACCGCTGCCCACTGCGCCGCCATTACGATATGTGCACGGCGGGGCGGAAACGTCCGGGGCGAGACTGTAGGACTGCGGCAACGCGAAAACGAGAAAAACAAAAGTACATAATATTTTAAACGGCTTTGTGCGAAACCGCGCCCGGTAACGCGCATAGTGTTTAACGGCTTTCGCGGCGTTTTCGGAGCTCGCGTCTTCTGCGACGACTGCTCTCGTGTGTTTTCTCAACGGAATATAAAACCGTCGTAAACGGTTTAAATTATTCGCAATTTTCGCGTCGGCGCGGCCGCGCTCGCTCGCGCGAAAAGAATCGTTCGTTCGTATTGTTACGATGCTCTTCGTTTTATCGAACCCTTCGAGTTTTATAAATATATTATGTGCCGCTCGTACGTTTTTAATCGTATAATATAACATTCCGTTTGTTTCGACTTCCGTTTGTTCGAATCACTTTTCTTCCCCGTCGAAACGTCGGGGCTGAAATCCAGATAACGCGCGCCGTTGTTTGACGTTTCTACATAATATTTTGACGTCGAGCGGAGCTGTACGATAGGGTATCGTACAATATGTACATATACTAAACAATACTGCGAACAGAGTGTATAGCGAAAAATATTAAAAGAATATTGTATCGACGTTTTTCGCGCTCGTCTAATAAAGTTTTAAAGGAACCCCGTTTTAAATAAATAAATAAATATATATATATATATACATACGTATATACACGTTTCACGAGTGCGTGTATTAAACGTTTCGGATACTTAAAAAAATGGGGGAAAAAAAAAAACGAAACGCGATACGATAAACATTACAACGTATATACGTAATAAATACATTATTATTACTATTATACGCGTATATAATGCGACTAACGAGTTATAAAATTTTGTTTCGCGTGTTACGCTGTAAAACGCTTTTTTTTTTTTTCCTTCCTCCCCGCCCCGGTGTATTTTATATTTACAAATATTGTGAGCTTTTATTATACGTATTCAATTCATATATTATTATATTAATGTCCTAAACAAATTTTGAACCCATGTTTCTGCCGGCGCGTATATATACCATTATAACGTATATAAACCGAGTATACAACGGTAAACAAACAGCTATATTCGTTAGTTGCACGCGCGCGCGCGCGCGCGCGCGTACATCTATAATACGGTACACGCGTTTTATGTAAATATATATGAAGGAAAAAAAAAAAAAAGCGTTTCGTTCGAACGTTACGCCGCCGCCGCCGCCGTTCTTGAAAAACAACGTTGCTAGTTGCGTTTTGCGCATAGCGTGTCTAGAAAGTTTAGAAACGTCGCCGTCGCGTCGTGTGCACGTACATAATACAAAATTATATCACATAATACGCCTATACGCGAGTACTAGGCGAGCAGCCGTGTTTTTCTGTCGACGATTTTTTTTCCCCCGAATAATATAATATTATACTCTCGGAGGACGCGTTTTTCGTGATGGAAAAAAATTAATCACCGTCCCGACGACGACGTCACTCTCGGGATTTCAAAAGTCATGCTTGGAAATGATTTTGTGTCACCGATCGAGTGCGAAAATTGATCTCGAGATCGGCAATGTAGTGTAATAAATTTTAGTGTATACATTTTTATTTTACCATTGATTTCTCGAGAGCATAATATTTCGAATACCTAATGTGAAAATACAATTTCGAATAAAACGCGTGGTGCACAAGTGTTCCGGAAACGATGGAAAAATATGGAATATAATAAGCGGTCTCGCTGCGGGAACGTAATGGCACGGGAAAAAAAAAACAGATTTCAGAAATATCGTTTTGGAAAATCGTCGTTTGCGGGCACAAACGCGACGGAACGCCCTGACGTTTATTGTTTGCCGCGGCGCATAAAACGTATACGATTTTCTCGGCGCTTATATTGTATGTAATATGCACGCGCCCGCGGTCGACCGGGAAAAACGGGGTTATTTTTCGACGCGAAAAAAGAAATCGACCGTCCACTTTGTTTCGGGTATAACGCGAACGCGTATATTATATTATATTATCGTCGTTCGAGGAGCGAACACTTAACCGTCTCGTAGTTTAGTACATGCATGCGAGTATTATACCCTTTGTGTGTGCACGCACGCGCTTGGGACTTTTTCTTTTCGTAAAAGGCGTACAACGTACCTATTGCGATATCGCGCGCCCGAGCGAATCCGTCTCGCCGATTTGCCGAACCAAAGACGAACGGGCAGGGGAGAAAAGTTCAAGACGTGTTTTCCCCCCGGGTCGACTGTTATTAAACAACGCGATAACTCGAGTCTCGCGCCCCGCGAGTTAAGAGACGTTAAATAATTATTTCGAACCCAAGTCGTTCCGCGGAGAAAATACATTAACGTCGTCGGACCTGTACGACGCGGCCGTACCAACACCCGACGCGTTGCGATCGCTGTAATTACGTCATGAACGTGTGGCGTACCAAAGCTAACGATATCGCAAATATAATCGCATAGTCAATAGAAAAAAATGTTGTGTCGATAACGAGCTATCCTTTTTTTATTTTAATTAAGTCGAAGTGGTGTCGGTTTGGTCACGCCGAGCGAAAAACGGCGAACTAGCTTTTGCTACGAACCTAGTAAACCTATTAGAGTTAGGAAAGCGACGGATAGACGGGAATGTCGGGACGAAAAAGGACGCGAGAACACCGGGAGTGCCGAGGAAAACGTAGGATCGCGACGATATCGGAGAACGTTCTTCAAGAGAAGGACGAACGTTGAGGACAATAGCGGTACTAATATAGGCGCGTGATATTCTTCCGCACCGTCACAACATAATCGCTTTGTAATATTATTTAACGCGATTATAATAGGCATATTTATTGTATATTGTTCTACCGCGGCGGTATGCGTGTCGCGGTGACGATCGTTACGCGTATTCCGCGTCGATACGTCACCGGGGCCGCCCGTTCGGACAAACGATATAATATTATCATTCAGACCCCGCAGTCTATATCCTGCAGCCGGCGGCGGCGGCAATAATATGCCCGCGATATTTATACGCGTAATTAATCGGCGGCGGCCAATTCATTATCAATAAACGTTTTACGATTCATTCCGCCGCTGCTCCCACGTCCTAAGACAATGGTCAATTGTTTGCGCTCGTTGTGCGAGGCGTGGGAAACGGTTTAAAAATCTCGCCCGTTACGCGCACATTCGCCACGGGTCGTTATTAAAATTGTCGTCCCGGCCGCGGATTAATATTATCGTTTCTCTCGTCATAGATAGTCATAATATTATACGATATGCGTTCTACTTTTTAATTAAATTTCGTCACGAGAAACGTAGTCCGGGGCGAAAAAAATTGACGCGCGCGCGCGCGCTGTAAATTAAATCGGCCGAATATTATACGAATATATCACGTCCAGCAGCCGTCGTCGTCGTCGTCGTCGGGTGCGGTATTATAATTTCGTACGGTTGGAAATTAAACGGGGACACGGCGCGGCGCGCCCGAAGCGAACTATTTTTTTATTTTTTTTTTTCTGTAAACGAATAACGCTCGTGCACGCGCGACACGAGGTATTTCGTCGCGTTTGCTGTGTAATGAAAAAAAAAAAAAAACGCTCTCGAAAGGAGATGGTTTTTTTTCTTTCTATAACACGCGCGGAAACGTCACTCGGAGACTTGGCGGCGGCGGTCGCTCTGCGGACGTCCTCAGAATCTATTTTATACTACTGTTTTTTTTTTTTTCGACCGGTTCGTACGGACGGACGATCGCGCGTTTAACCAACCCGTCAAAACGACGTTGGATTGAAACGTATAATTAAAAAAAAAAAAAATCGTCCTATAGCGTAATATCTCGCCCCCCCCCCCCCCGCTCAGGACGGTCTCGCCGTGTGGTTTGACGTTAATTCGAAAACTATTCGATTGCGTTTTGCGGTCCGCGTGCGGTCGATCGGACTCGTAAAAAAATAAATAAACCCCCACTTCTATTATTTTATTTGCAGTACATAAACGCGTCTCCGGGGTTTCGAATAAAAATTCCATTTTACGAACAAAAAGCAATAAGTGAAAATAATAATTTCCGATAACGCACTCGTTGTACTGTACGACTATATTATCTTTTGCCAACCGTATTACCGACCGTTGGTTTTGCGTGATAAGAGCAAAATTTCAGAGCAAAACTTTTTTTTAATTCTAATAATCCTTTTTCGTCTTATCTCGATCCTTCGATCGAGGATTATTAATCATAATAACGGTCGACGCGATCTCGTTAATCGTCGTGTATGAATAAAATTGGTAATTATTTATTATGTAACAATCGGTCATGTAATTACGAAAATAATGACGACGACGTAACAATAGTAAAACAATTACGTGATAATAATAGAAATAAACTAATATAAACAACAAGTGTGCGTGAAGAATAACATTGAAGACCAACGAAAGCCGAACTGCGCGCGCCACACGACCAATGACAGCCGAGCTGCGCGCACAACCGAAACCGATTCCGTTCGCAAAAGTACAGCAAGCTACCGAAGCAGAGCGTGCGGACGATTCAGTCTAGTGTCGACAACCGTTCGGAAAGGTCTTCTCCGTTTTAATTTTTTTCAGTCGTTTTTTTTCTCCGTTTAATATTAAAAAGAAAAACGTTATCGATCAAAGTGCTTATTTCGTCGACGACAAATCAAAATTTTCTGCGGTGACTTTTTTTTTATTTTTTTTATTATTTTCATCGTCGAGCGATTTTCGTTATTTTATTTCGCGAACCAATGCGCCGCCGCCGCCGCCGCCACTACGAACACCCCGAACACCTCAGCGCAGGAAATCACCGGGAGGCCGTGAGTAGTACCGTATTATTATTATTATTATTATTATGCCGTCTATAGGACGTGTTTTTATCGTCGATTTGTTAGGATTCGTAAAATTATTATTATTATTATTCGATATTATAAATTATTTCATCCTAATGCGGGATCGATTTTCTAATTATTTTATGTCCGAGCGCAAAGTATTTTTTTAAAAAGAAACTATTCACTTCGCATTTCTTTATTTGTATTTATTGCGTCTGCAGCGGCGGCGCGGCGCTGAGATATTACCCGAATTAAGTATCGATTCGCCGTGCGATGGCTCGTATATATTATAATAATAACACCAGAGGTGTTTCCAATCTCTGCGGTAAAAATGTACGCGCAGCGTTTCCCGTCGTATTTCGATATATCGCCCCATGTTATGTTTACGGCCTCGTTTTCGTGTTAAACACGTGACGAACCGGAACGCCGTTTTTTTTTTTCCTGAGTTTATTTTATACACACTTTTCGTGTACTACAGACAATCTGAAATTTAGCCGGAACGTTTAAAAATCAATTATAAATACTGAAATTTGTCTAAAAAAAAATCGTTTCGTATTAGTTTAATGATTTCGATAGAAAACGAGGAAATCCGATTTTTCGGGCGTCGTACGGTTCGCCTCTCTGAGCGCGCACCCTGGGTAAAATTAACTAAAAAACTAACCGAGACGCGCGCACGGTCTATACGAGATAAAATAGTAATTTTTAATTCCGAACGCGAATGACGGTCGCGTTTTTTTTGCCGGCGCACTCGGAACGGTTATCGTTTTCGGGAGATTAAATTGGAAATATAATCTTACTTTATGGCAGCCGCCGAGCCATCGCGAAACGTTATTCTTTACCGTCCGTAAAGGTCGGCGGCGTTCGGATAAAACTCTACGTGTCGAAATCGCGATGGCGATCGAGATGAGCCGTCGAATGCGATACTAAAACGACGGAACCGTCAAATCCGTCGGCCGCGGTTCCCGTATTATTTTTTTATGATTTTAGTTTTGGTTTTTTTTTTATCATCGCGAATAATCGTGTGTCTGTTTCACTTTTCTGGTTTTTTTCACGTCCATATGAATAATAATTGTTTTACTCGCACCTGTCGTTTCTCTCCCCCCCCCCCCCGTCCGGAGTATACTCGCGTTATAACAGCCCGGCTCGATTGTTTTTCTGACGTTTCAAAGTCGATTCTCTCCCGATCGGCAGACGACGTCATAATTATATACGCGGGTATGACGCGCGCGTCCGGGGCGCATGTGTCCGATTTTCGATCAATAACCCGACCGATTTACCGTGTACATATACACGAGATAAATATTAACGATACATATATTATTATGTGTTATTATTACCGAGATTGGATACGCGTATTATTTTCTTTCTCGATTATTACACAATCGTTCTTTTCATTTTCTCGAACGAGAGGAAACAACTGCGCCATATTACGTATATACTATATATATATATTTAATATTATAACAAACCTTATTATTATTAAAACGTATCTCATTTTATGGAAGGGCAAACACGGTGTACGTCACGAAAGCTTATTGAGATCCTAAAAAAATAAAAAAAAATATTAATTCTTAAACACGAGATATCTGTTCGTCGAAACAGTATATAATATTATCGGGTACGTTTTTGAAACGCGTTTCCGGACGCGCGATAATAACACGCGCGCGCCGTTGCAGAATTCGATCGACGCTTACCCTCCCGCCACTTGAATTTCCGAATTAAATAATATTCGATAAGTATTCGTCGACGGCCGATATTTTTTATTAATTTATAACGATATATTTATTCGTAACGTGGCTGTTGTTGTTGTTGTTGTTGTTTCTTTTTGTCCGATTCGAGAAATAGTATATTATCGCATTCTAGTCGAAACGTAATATTCTGTGACGATGAAATATCATGCGACCGAGCGGCAGCCGTGTTCGCCATCGTATTTAGCAAACATTTTGTGCGGTTATTTCATTATATAAATATAAATTAAATTTCATAAGAGCGATAAAACGAAAAGTTTAACGTTAAAAAATTCACTCCGTGTGTATATTATTGATAGAAACTGCGCCCGTCCATGTCCGGCGTTCAATTACGCTGACGTAATATTTAGTAGTATAGTAGTAGTGGTAGTAGTAGTAGTAACTATGGTATTTAGAGAATAAATCCTCCACCGGCGTAATTTGTTTTTTTCTTCTTCAAATTCCTAGTGAAGTGTGCACGTTATCTATTGATTTCACAATAACGATTTTTGTTTTTTCGTCTGGAGATTTAAGTGTTCCGACTGTTTAGTACACGGCATCTCATTAGATCTGAAATTGGACGCAAATGGTGTTTTAAACAGGTTTTACTTTTCCTAGGAGTAATAACGATAAAGAGAAGGCCAAGTCTTCGGTATTAAAATAATTTGTTTTCTATAAAACAAGCGGTTCTGTGTTTTTTTTTTCGCTGTTTGGGAATTTAATCGATGCGTTTTAAATAATAAAAAAAATCGAAAGATTCAGTCAATTATTTAGGAAACTTTTATTTTTTAACCACTATATACGTACTTGGTTCGTTTTTTTTTTCTCACGGATTTCATTTTTTATAATCCCATATTCGTGTAGTATAAAGTTTTTTAATTTTATATTTGTAAATCTTGAAAATTCTATTCTATTTCTATTGAATTTAAGTGTTTATTCACATTTCCTCGAACAAGTGCCGTTTTTCTTTTTTAATTATTTTAAAAATTTTAAAACGTTCAGCTATTTAATATAGTGAGTCGATATTCGATATCGAATAATATGTGTGCACTTCTCAGAAACGACTTCTGACCGAAGCGTTCTGTAAGTACAGTACGTATAGACATTGGGATCGAATCGCGCCCGTCCTTGTGACCTACTCAAAGTTCAAATCGCGTATTTCAGTGCGAGTTTTCGTATCTCGTTATAGATAGTTTATTTTTCTTCTCAGCGAACTCCTTCACGCTCGATATTTTTCCCGTGACGTTTATACAATAAAAAGGAAATGCCGACCGAGACGCGCGTTTTTTGTTTTTCATACGCGCGTCGTTTAAACGCAAAAATCCGCGTACGATACGCGTACAGGGTGTTTTCTCGCGTAGGGTATAGTTTGAAGCTAGAAAACACGAAGGACCGCCACCCTGTACGACGGCGCGCTCGTTTGCTCTTTCGGGTGCTCGCGTCGCCCACGGAAAATATCGAAAATCGTTGCGTAAAAAAACGCGCCTATACGGGCAGAGGACGCGGGCGACGGAGCCGATAATACCTACACGCGCGTCGTATTGTTTTTTATGTATTTTTTTTTCTTTCTTCCGACTTTTTTTCTCTTACGTTTACATCGTATTTACGACCGACGACGACGACGACGCGTAACAGGTTTGATGAGTCAATTTAAAAGCTATAACACGACGTGTAACGTACGCGCATCCGTGTGCTGCGCTGCGTATTATTATTATTATTATAATATACAATATAAATATAAATTATACCTACACGGTCGCCCGGACGATTATACGGGCGGCCGCCGTATTATATTATAATATGTTATTACCGGAGACGAAGAGGCATAATAATTTTTGTCGCACACGAATATTATTTTTATTATACGTTATTATTATTATTCGTATATAACACACGATAATATTATACTATACGATATAATTACGTTACGTATAATATACCTATTAGGCCGCGCGCGCGCGCGCGCATAACGAGCACACAATGCCTGGCGAAGAAAAAAAGTGGAAGAAGAAAACGCGTCACGGGGCCGGCTGTCACCCCGGTTGTAGGTAGTTGTCGCGACCGTCGTACCATAAAAAAATCTCCAAACTCGTACGTATACGTATATTATACGTACGTTTACCGTCGTAAAGCGCGCGGTAATTTATATCGTATTAAAATGTGTGCGCGCCTACGTCGTCGTCGTGTACCGTGCGCGGCGGCGGTCGACCGGCTCCGTTTTGTTTTCTTTCCGTTCTCCGGATTTCGATTCTTCTTTCGTTTTCAATGAAACGCTCTCGACGTGTACGTAAAAACACGCGTCGTCGACTCTGTCGTCGCGTCTCCCGCGTAGATCTACTTTATTTACGAGCGGCCCCGAGTAATGAACATCGCGCATTACTATTATCTTCACTTAAAATCGACGCGGTGAATGTTCGCGGGGGGGGGGGCATCCCGCGTAAACCAGCTGTACACGAGCTTACATAATGTTGTTATAACGTAAGCGATAAAAGCCATCGGTCGTTTCGATGTCAGCAGCTCGCTTTTTACGGTAAATTGTCTTCCGATCGATTTCTAATTTAGTACTCTCGTCATTTTCGATTCGGATGTTTTCAGTTTGACGATTCGAGATAAAATTACACACAACTATACGCGATACAAACATATCATAACGACACAGCGCTCGCCTACGCCGCCGCCGCCGTGACGCGCGAATTCTTCTAGCGTGTCCCAATAATTGCAAAAAGATAGGTATGCGCGCCACGAGTTTCCGTTTAAAACTTTGAAAATATTATCCTTCGGGTGGGCGCGAGCTCTTTAAAACACTTCTGAGGACCGTCTTCGACACCACGTTAATCGCGACACCGGTACTTCGATGAGTATCGTTTAAAATCGAATTTATAACAATGCGTCGATCCAATAACTCGCGATAACACACGGGGGGAGCTCTAACACCGGATATTTATACCGTAGATCGGCCTTCAACGAGTGTAATATCGTAGCGCGCCCTGTATACACGATCTAGGCTCGCTGCCGCCGCCGCCGCCGCCGCCGCTGTAGTCTCCGCGTACACGTGATTTACACGGGACAGGTGACCGGCCCGGGTCTCTCTATAAATACACGCGCGGAAATGATCGAAAGCCAGTCACAAAGCAACTGGCCGAGTCCCAAGTCTTAACAACGGTCGTTAAACGCGGCCGTCGTCGTCGGTTTTCGGTGTAATTTACAGCGTAATTTAAACATCGTATTTACGACGCTCGAAACGCTGGTTTGCACGGGAGACGCGCGACACACGTGTTGACCGTTATAGCGAGCGGAGACTTTTTTCCTTCCCCTACCCCCTCCGGTCGTTTGCGGTCCTCTTCGAGCGTAACGGTTCTCGAGACTATTTTTTTCTCCGTTCGCGTTTGTGTTTGTTCGCGGCGTAGGCGCAGAAAGACCGAATATAGTCTCGCGGCGTTCGAGACTCTGCTGCCAATGTCGATTAGAGAAACGTTTAGGAAAACTGAGACCGGGGTGATACGCCTAGTTACGCGCCCACGCGTTGTAATCACACGAGATTAGTGTGTATTTTAATTTCGATCACGCGTCGTCGTCGCGCGCTGTGACGAACACGGTTGACGTATACGAAATAACATTGGCTTATAAGAAGGACGAGAGTTCGATCCGCGGTCGACCTTATCCGAATCTCGACTCGTCGCGCGACACGTTCGTGTTGTGTTTTTTTTTTTTTTTTATGTAATCCTATAATATTCCATTACTGTCCGCATAATCAGACGGCTATGAATTGACGAGTTTATTATATACGAGTTAAACGTATTATTTTTTTTCTGCCGGTACCTTTTAGTAGAAACACTATTAACGTGATAAGAATCTCATGATATTTATCAATAAGAGGAGGTTCGGTTACTGTATTATGTATAGTAGCCGATTTTAATAAAGATTGTGCAATTTAATTTTATGATTTTCGATTTGGCCGTGGCCCGAAACGCGTTTTGAATCTTGATTAACAAATAATTGTTTCCATCGTTAAATAAAAACGCGCTACTTAAATAAGTCCCGACTCTAAATATGAGTTTTATAAAAAAATCCGCCCGAAATTTCGTAGAAATATTACTACAGGTTCAATTAGGAACAAAAAAAAAAAATTAAAAAAATAATAACTCGAAAAGTAATTGACGTTGAACGGGTAAAATGATAATTTATAATTCGTATCTGTCATATTTATCTTTTCTTTTTTTTTTTTTTGAAAACCTCAAGGTTTGATTCGACGAGGTACTCGATGCGATGACTTGTGGCGGGACTATAATATCGCTTTCTTTATTCGAACCGAAAATCTGCCGAGGCGCACTCGCACGACGGGGGGACGGCCTTTCTTTTTTTCACGTCGCATTCGTAACGCGGATAAATTATTTTTAACCGTGCTATTATTTATTACGATTTTATATATTTTTCGAACCCCCGCGGGCAGAGAAATGCCTCGCTTTCCACCCGTAGTGTGGGCGTCTAACGAGAGAAGTCTTATTTTCGGTCTCCTTTTGATCCTGCAGACGTCTACGTATCAATCAAACGGGGGGGTTTTTTTTTTTCTTTTCGTTTTAATTTTAGTCTTCCTTTTTTTTTTTCCCATTTCATTTTCGAATCGTGTGCGCGCACGTGTGGCGCGGCGTACCTACGTCGTCGATGTGTAATATGCGCGCGTCCTATTCCGTCGCGCGTTGGCAGTGCGGTTATAGTGACGACGGAATTTTAGGGGCGGTAAAGGCTCGTAAATTAGAACGGAACGCGTACACGCATTTACACTGTCATTCGTAGTACAAACACACACACACACGCGCGCGCGCGTATTTCCTACACGCGTGTGTGGGCTAGAGAGAGATAAAGATAGATAATAATTGCTCTCTAAATAGTTCTCTAAATTACACAGTTATGCGTTTCGCGTTACAAACGCCACTTTGCGAGAGCCGAGTGTCGCGCCCGTTTTATGTATATAAACTGCCTGTATATATTATGTATATATCCGTGAGTAGGTACATAGCGCGTCATAATTCCAACTGCGGTCCAGAAAATAATATTACTGTCGCTGACGATCGTCGTCGTCTCCGTCGGAAAACGTACAAAACTTACATACACCGTGGCGGCCGGCCCGGCAACCGTTCACATATTATTATAGACCTCGTCGGTCGACCGAAACTTTGTCGTATAATATGTAATATCTCGGCGGGGCAACGGGATAGATGCATTTACAGTGAATTGCGAGTTTTTCGTGAAATTATTATTATAAACAAAAAATAAACTACCGGATCGATTTTCGCGCTGTAAAACTGTCTTGAGTTGACCAGGAATGATTTAGATAAATAATTGAAACCTTCGATTCGAATAGTTAGGTTGAACGACGCGAGTTTTATCGATAAAATACAAAAAAAAAGCCGTTCGATGCATTATAGGCGTTTATATATTTTTAGAAAATAAATAAATAAACTAATTATATTAATATTTAATGATTAATACTCATAAATAATAACAAAATATTATTAAATATATTTAAACAATAATAAAATAAAATAAAATTAAGGTCTCGCCTTGACGATATGTAAAATTCATTTTCAATTTTATTCACAAATGTTTTAATTTTATGTTCATTGCGCTCTTTACACTCGATGATGATTTTTAATCGAAACCGGTCGTGACTTTTTTTGCACTCTTTATTATACTATACTCAAGGCGAGACCTTAATTTAATTTAATTATTGTTTAAATATATTTAATAGTTTGTATTGAAATAGTTTTATATATTTAATAATATTTTGTTATTATTCATATTTTTATCGGCGATATTACAATTGTATTGACATCGTGATCGAATCGACTTTTTTTCACGTCGCCGTCGAAACGCCTACGACGAATTTCAGTCTCACGGTGATCTCGACGTCGTCGTCGGCCGAGACGACTGCGATATCATCAAGTAGACGTTATATACTTACATTGAATACGCGCCGCGCCGTGTGACGCGACGAAACGGAAGCGGTAAATTAAACGCGACCGGATTAATTACAAATTACTCTCGCTGAAAACGAAACGCGGTTACGATATGATATACCGCGGTCATTACTATTTATTTATACTGTCGTCAGTGCTATTTGTAAACGTATTCGTTCGCGACGACGACGGAACAAAGGGGCCGAGGCCGCGCGAACGCTGTACGGAATTCTCTCGATTCGCGCGGTATTCGTTTTTCAAGACGAATAACTCGGCGACTATTGTTTTTCAACGTATTCTATACCGGTAGATATGTACGCTCCCCGTGTACGTTTTAATCTATTGGGCCGAAATCAATTCACTCGCGCGCTTCGTTTTATTTCCGAAAACACGGCTATTAAAAGACGAACCGTTTATTCTACCGATACGTCTCTCTACGAATTGATTATTTTTTATCGATCCCGGCGGACTAGTCACTAGTGTATATACAACGCGCAAAAGGGGAAAAAATTGAACCGAATTTTTTTTTTCCTAGTCTTTGACCACGCGAACGGTATGAAATTGTAATTCTCGCGCAATCGATTTCAAAACGAACCGTCGTCCCGGGAAGACCATACGTCGTATAGTGTGAGACAAATTTTACGTTCTCAATTCGATCGAGTGTTTTAAAAATCGCTTTCCTTTTCGGTCGTCTCGAATAAATTATCATCGTAAACGTTCGTCTGTTCGATTTGACTTCCATTTATCGAATTTCGCACCATTCGACATCAAATCAAATAATATGTCATTGTTGTTGCATAATTTCATTCAATCGTTACGTCATAATATTAAGTACGTTTACGTTTTTGGCGGTCGATTTAGCCTGTAATGTAACGATAATATATAGCTCGTCGTTGAGCGCGCGAGGGGGCAAATCCCCCACGTGTAATTTTGTAAGCCTCCGCAAATATTTCACAGGATCGCGCAGTAGTCTGTATATGAATATACAAGGATAGAATCCTTTTTGTTTTGTTGTTTATGTTATAATAACTGAAACGGGCGGGGGAAAAAAATCGTCCTCGACGTATTATTATTATTATTGTAGAGTTGCGTTCAATATCTACAAAAAACATTATCGTGAAAATGAATTTATTTTATTGATTGTGTGAACGTCAAATATTATTATTATTGCCACGCACGTTTGTGTTTCGTATTTTTATTTTGTAAATTTCGCCGGAATGAAATTTGCAATAAAAATTGTTTTACAACCGACGGGAAACAATATAGTGTTGTCCATAAAGGGGAACCGTGTTGTTGTGATCAATAAAATATGACAGTATCTCATTTTTCATATTATATTGTCGACCGTAATTCAAAACAATCGACGACGGTTTTTTTTTTTTTTTTAAATTATTAGGTACAGAAGTTTTACGACAGAATCTATTATAAACATGCGCGCGTTTAATATTTTATCACTGTGCCGTTTTCGCAATAACATTTTGATTTGCTTTTGAAATAAATGCAAAACTAGACGTGAGCAAATAATACGATAATGTTTCACACGGTCGGCCGCGACTGGAAGAGAACCGTCGACCAAATCGATCGATTCGAATATACGTAATAATATGACGAACGATTCGTCACGGTAAAAATGGACGTTTCGGTGACTTTTCTCGTTTATTTCACGCGTTGACCGACGTGGCGTAATGAATACGATATTTATAAATTCATCTGTGAAAGATTTTTTTTTCTTTTACGTGATTTTTTACGATTAAAGTTTTGGACGTTCGTGTCTAAACGGCTCGCGTCGAAAAGACGAATAAAAGAAATATTATAAAAAAAGATCGTGTAATCTATTTCGTTGTATTTATTTTCGCGATGAATACCGGCAACTTAAAGAGTATGTTTTTGAAGACTAGTTAAGACGCGAAATATTTATATGGAAACGCGTTTTTTTTTACTCCTTGTTTCTGAGGGAACCGAACAGGTATTTCGTTTCTCGTTAAAATATTCCGCCGATGTTCCGACGATATGTTATTTTATTTTATAAACGCGAAAACATCGATTGGAAAAATAATATCGGACGAGAAAACAATGTTTAATAACACATATATATATATATATATATTATTAAACTCACGCGCCATGCCCTCCGGCGTAATAAATACACTTAAGTGCACAATTATATCGAGAAAAATGAACGCATTGTACGTATCGATATCTCCTCATGGACCGCGTCGTGTAACTAATTATTATGTCGGAAACACGAACGTGTATAACAACAAAAGTCTTCTTTTCTTTTTTTTTTTTTTCGGATCTAAACGAAACGAGCGTAGAACGGTTCGAATCGATCAATGTTTTTATCGCTCATAGATTATTATTATTACAATGGGTTTGACTGAATTGTTGCAGCCGTATCAAATTTAGAAACATTTTATCGGTTAAAAAAAAAAAACCCCACCCGTACGGAGTGACGTTTTCTCTCTTTAATTTGTCGCGGGGGCGTTTTTTTTTTTTTCGTGAAATAAAATTAAAACATTAATTAGGTATCATCCATCGCGAACGTGTTTCGAACGTTTTTTTTTTTTAGATTGTTTTTACCCGAGGAAAATGTTCATCATTGTTTTGTAATAATTACTAATCGCGTCTATTTCCTCCGGGCATTTTTAAGATATGCGTCGATAAAATCAACACGTTTTTTTCTCTCGAGCTTTATCGAGCGAGTTGAATATTGCGCGTGTGCACCAGAAGAGAATTATTATTGATATCTTGAAATTTCCACGAAAATTCGTATTTCGGTACCACCCGCCGTATGAGCTGTGTGTTTTAAAATTTCTAAGGTCGTCTGGCCGAAATAGTTCGTATCATAAGACCGGGACACGCTGCAGTATACTGTTATGATGCGCTTATACGTGCTAAATAATAATAATTAATGGAGTTTAGAGTCTAAACTTTGGTCGTTTCACACGAACACGTGCTCGTGTGTGTAGGTAGTTCTTGTAGTCACAAAGACAAATTTCAATAGTTACAGAACAATTTACTATAGAGTTACTGCATAACCGGGTGACGTCGACGAGATCCGATGAAAGTAAAATATAAATTCCAGTTTGAATTTCAGTCAATTAACCGCGGTGTGCCGCGTCATAAAAAATAGTCGCTTTATTCTATTATATAAAACCTTCACTGACAATAAGAATCGATAAACATTTTGCAGGTAATAAAATGATATACTATAATAAGAGAGCGGATCTTTAGGTTCTTTAAAGTTAAAAAACAATTAATTTCAATACGTTTGCTCAACAACAAAAAAAAAACCTCCCTCTTATGCGTTCTCTCGATATTCGATCGGAATCCGATGAAACATTTTAAATACTGAAAATAATCCTTCGAAAACGCACTAACATTTTGATTATTTGACTGTTTATCGTTCTTATGCGTTGTACTCGTAAAATTAAACCAAGTACGTTATAATATTTACTCAAATTAAGTATATTATCTCCCGTGACGACAAACGATACAATAGAATATCTCGGCGCGGTATCTCATTCTAACTTTCGATATGTCCTAAAATTCGTAGATATTATATAATATTCAACGAGTACATTAAACGAAACAAAACGTTTCGAAAATAAAATATAGACTTACGCGACGGCGTTACAATAGTGAAAGATTTCTTTATAATTGTAATAGTTTTATCGCATGATTAGTGTTTAATCTGCAGTGACGATTTAGTTTATACGTTAGGGGCAACACGATTGTACACTATATATTTTTCTAAAAAAACGCGAAAACAGTTTATTTTCCACGAATTCTTTGTGCGGGAAATCGTTCGCGTTTTTGTCCCGCGTGGACCTACACAAAGTCTATAACGCGAAAACCTAAAAATCTCTCTCTCTCTCTGATATTATCACTCGCGGCTACATCGCAATCGTATCGTATCGCCCATACTCGTCGACGCGATATTAATCGTTACGCCGCCGCCGCGTTGAAATTGTATACATCACGTGAAATTCGAGTCGGTCGAAGTCGAACTCGTTTCGCAATTTCGAACCCGACCGGCGGCGCGGCGCAAGTATTGAACTATTGCGGTCGTGCTAATGAAATCGAATTCGTTTCGCACTCTCGGTCGGCGCCACCGCAATATGTCGTGTAACGAGCGACGACGTCGTGAACGTCATATTATTACTATGTGTGCGTGTGTGTGTCTACGTATTACTGTTATTATGCGGTTTTCGACGGGCCCGGGACTCGTTAGGCCCGCGACCGCCCGGAGCGACGGGCGGGCGGGTATATAATATTAACGCGAGTCAAACTATTGATTATTATCATTTCGTTCTTCCGGTAACGACCGCGAGACGGTCGTCTATAGTTTTCGCGACCGAATCCCCCGCGAGACGCGCTCCACATCGCGCGGCGCGTTAAGATGTTTATTTTCGACGCGTTTCCAAAGTCCCTCGGTCCCCCGCGGCACGGATTTCAACGCGTTTACAAGTTTTTTTCGGCACACGGTGCCTTTCGACGGTCGAGTTCCGATCGTTCAACCGTTGACGACCGCAGCTTCTCAAAACCGGTGGTCCGCGGCGTACCCCTGGGAGATCGTCGGACGGTTTCTCGTTGAAACGCGTCTAAATTCCGTTTTTTTTTCATTTTATACTTACAAAATACGAATCGATTCGTAATCGTATCGCGTCGTAATGCTTTTGAATCTCTGGCGGATTTTTCGGCGCATTAAAATCCTAGTCCCGCAGTTTTCATCGTAATAATATACAATATTGTATTCGTTTACGCGGTGTTTTTTTTTTTCTCTTTCCAAACCTCTTACGGACGATTATTGTGACGTTTTCTGTAAAACTGTGAAATCGTGTGAAATGTTATCGGGGCCGTCCGTGAAATCCAATAAACTCGGCGCAGCGCGCGTTTCCATCGTCGTCCACCGTGGTCTGGCTTATTATTAATTACGCGCGACCGCCCACGTTTATTTTCCCGAATAATCAAAATTCAAAACAATACTCCTTACCGTCCATTGTTCGATACGCGCGTGGGTCGCGGTCTCGTTTCATCACCATCTTCGTGTTCCGGCCGGGTCGTCCGCCGTTTAATTCGTCCGATTGTACGCGGAGTACAGCCGCGGAGTCGGTCAACGTTGGAATTATTCCGTACGACCAAGCGCGCGCGTCTCTCGCCGTCGTCGTCACATTCGTTTGTAACGCGGAAATGTCGGGGGAAGAATTCTACGTGAGAACGGGAACGCGGCGAAACGTCCGAGTTCTCCGAAAGTATAACGGTGAGTTTCGTTCGCTAAATATTAACGTTTCGTCCATCGAGTGACATACATTATGCATGACTCTATATTATTATCATGCCAGTGGGGCGAAGCGTCTTTGGAGACAATGAGACGCGCGACGACGACGACGTCTGCCACCCACTTACGGAACGCGGAAGAATAATTCGGTTTTGTTATATTTTAGTCTACAAAAAAAAAAAAGGTCATGTTTTTCTCATAAGTTTGAGACTGTGCCTACACTCTAATGAGAAGTCGTATGTCTGTCGAAATATCTTTTTTCATCTTTTTAACGTTCTTAGAACCGACTGTCAGTCGACGCGAGAACGCGAATCCGGTAAACATCCAGTAATACGATAAAAAAATAAATACGACACGATATCGACGAGAATACATAACTTTTCGACGTTAAGTCGAATATTTAAGTTATCACTTTTTTCATCTATAAAAATATAGCGAAAACATAGTCTGAGAATCCGGTTTTTTTTTTCTGTCACATCGCAGGCAAGACAATGGTACCTAGAGGTTTAAAGTTCAAGTAAACGAACAATGGAATCCAGACCATAACGAAGATAACCGTCGTCGTAGCGTCTGCTACCCGGCAACACACAATCGTTCTTGCGTGGGTGAAGGGAAATCGAATCGATGAATTTCTCTGTTTGATCTTTTTCGTTTCAGTCTTGTCCGATATGTCCGATATTGTCGTCGTCGGATATCGCCGTCGGAGATATTATGATGTAATTTAATCGCTGTAGAATTTATTTATTTTTTAATAATTTATTTTTATTTCTACCACGCTTAACCGATTATATTTCGTTTGTTTTTAGAATATTAAACACTTTATTGCAATTACGCGTCCAGTTGTGATAGAAACCGTAGTTGGAGCGTCATAAAAGCCGTTTTGAAATCCAACGCGGCAGAAACGAATCCACCCCTCAGAGCAGGTAAACTTATCTCTATTTCGTTGTTCTATTATGTCATTATCGGTGAATAATTATAGTATAAAGCCGCCGAGAGCGCGTGTTATTCGAAAAAAAAAATGTTTTAGTTTTTAGCAATTATTTGTGTTTCGATTCGTACGTTTTAAACTTAAACCGTTGGGAATGGATTTAAACGCAAATTGAATTTCTACGTCGTCGTATGCTCCAAACAGTACTTTCCGAGTTCTAAATTCGTTTCCATTGAATTAAAAACAAAATAAAATTATACTTAATCCTGCGTGATTTTCCATCGAAAAAGCGCGCGATTCGCACGAGGTTTCGCATATTTTCGACCGCAGTGTTCGAATGCCGTGTGACGGTTTTTTATAGCCCGCGCGGTCGGCATAATCGAGTCCGTTTCGCGTACGGCTGGATAGGAGATGATATTTTAATCTGTGTTTTATCGGGACTGTTGAAACCAATAAAAACCTCTTTGCGCGCACGTATAGTGCGGTAGTGTAGTACCAAGTCATTATTTATTCGATTCGAGAACAATATTGTTTTCAAGTCGATTGTGTTTTGACCGTCGATCGCGATAAATTCACCGAGAACTCGTCGAGAGCGAAACGTTGGCCAAGAATATGACGGGGTGCAGAATCTTCTGCAACACTTCGACTGCGGAACATCAGAGATACGTGGTAAAGGACGACGCGCGAAATTCGATTACACCGAGGGCGTTG
Organism: Drepanosiphum platanoidis; assembly: GCA_948098885.1. NCBI lineage: Eukaryota > Metazoa > Arthropoda > Insecta > Hemiptera > Aphididae > Drepanosiphum > Drepanosiphum platanoidis. The sequence goes on from OX402533.1 coordinate 14,787,915, forward strand.
AATTAATAACGAACAATATGTGAGAAATTAATTTACGTCGTTATTTTTTTTATTTTTTAACGTCAATAAAAAGCAATTAACGTCAGACGAAACGAGTCCTTTTAAATAATATACGAGATAAACTGTAACGAAATAAATAACGTGATTATTTGCTCTTGGAATGAAAACGAGATGAAAAAAATATATATACGTGTGTGTGTGATGTAACAATAGGTATAGCGTCAAATCGAATTATTTTTGTAGCGTCAGCGTACAGATTATAATGTGTATACGTCCGATTGTGTTTCCCGTTCGTTTTTATGCGATCGACGGACCCGCCCGGACGAGAAACAAACGGTTCACAGTCCTTCTCGGACATCGAGATATGCATCGCGTACCTTCGGCGAACGCATGGCCTTTCCCCCCCGTTCGATTCTCATATGCGCGCGCTCGCGGATACGGGGGGAAAAAAGTACTCGTTATTTTTACAGACCTCACGGGTCCGAGGACGTTAAATCAAAGGTCGAAAACAAACAAAAGTCGCGCACAAAACGAATACGAGGACGACTAGTAGAATACCGAATGAAAAAAAAGAAAACTCATAGAAAAAAGTCAATTGTACGTTTTTTTTTATACGATATTACAGCATTCGAGTGCATGACGAACACACACGAGCGCGTATTATTATTATATACGTCGGCGAGTGCTTATTTAGTCTTCGTCGCGCACTCGAAAGAACAAAAAGAAAGACTTCAAAGCCGAAGCGCGCATATTATAACATGCCGAGGTATGTTATGTTATAATAATAATATGTAAACATAATAATGAAAAATAATTATTACAACTCGAAACTTGTCGTGCACGCGCAAGCCGTCGTCGCCGCCGCCGCCGCCGCCGCCGCCGCTTTCTTTGAAAGTTTCAACATACAGGCTTATTACTACGCCCTCTCCGCCTCCTCTTCGCAATGGAACCGGCCCGCATCTCGGAAACTGACCCCTATGTACGGGGCGAAAGGATTAAAATCTTCTCGTGCGCCTTTTGCCCGAAAATCCGAAAACGTTTCGCGCGACCGCGCCGCGATAATGACGTTTACGCGCCCCCTCCGTTTCTCGCGTATTAAATAAAAGTTGCTCGTAACATAATTATTATTATTAGGTATCGTCGTCGTCGTTATATTCGAGTAGAAGACGCGCCTTAGAGGGGGTCGTGATGTCGAAATAATTTGACGGCGATTATGGAAACGGACGTGCTCGGAATACGCGCGGACGCGACGGCCGTACGCTCTCGCTGCCAGTCTACGACGGTGCTTGAAAAATACAAATAATGTGAAAATCGACGAACGAATAAAGTAAACGATAAGTTATTCGTCGTATATTGTTCTGTTGCGTGTTGGCACTGTTGCGTGTTTAGAATTGAGTGAAAACGTTTCAATATGCTGAAATAATCTTGAGCGCGTTTTTAACTCTTATTTATTTTACAAGTGCCTCAATTTTTTTAAAGGCATTCGTCCTGTTTTTTAAAGCATTTAAATCCGCGCCCTATTCGCAGTAGCTGCAGTCGGGTGGCGAAGACATTCGGACCTGGGTTTGGCTTCTGGTCGGGGAACCTCAACGCGCGTGGTTCGATTTCTTCACCTTCGTCGTCGGTCGCGCGCCGACGAATCGACGCGAAATCATGTTGCCGGTCCCGAATTTACAATAGTTCAGTTTCTTTTCCGGTTAACTCGCACTCGTTTTTCACTCTGGCTTACTCGCTTACCGGCAACACTCGACCGACAACCACTTTAACCGCGACCGGTTTTTATTAATATAATTGTTTGCACACGCGATTTTTTAGACGTCCAACTCACAGCTTACCGAGATGACGACGTTATTGTAGTTGACGAATCTCATACGCGCCGTCATATAAAGTCGCGATGGAGAAAAAGTCAACAGAAAACGTCTGCAGTCCGACCGCAGTGGACGATGTGACAAAATGACGTATCGAAATCCATATAGGTAATAGTTGTGTCTCGGTCGTAAAATTGCACGTGAACTCGGAGTTCGTTTCCCACGGTGGTAAAACACACCGTGGTATATATTAATTTTAACATAATGAACGCGCCTACGTTATTATTGTAATATTTTCCAAACTAAACAAATACTATGACTTAATTAATATACATTTGTGTGTACGTAGGTGCAAAACGTTTTCAAACAATTAAAAAAAATAAAAGAAGCGGTCGAAAACCATAATTTGGACAGGTAATAGCACCGATATCGCAGTTAAATTCTTTCGGCGCTCGTTCTTTAATAATAACCGTGATAAACTGTAAATACACAAAATTATGATATTGTTCTAAAATCGTTTTAGTCCAGGGGGCGTGTGATATTCCCATTTTCGAACGATCAGTTTTTCAGCGTATTCGTTGGTAATTATATAATTATATCTAGGGTCGCATTTCGATGTCCTTAAAACCAATAACAATCGTGCATTTACAACCGACGGAAATTCCCTCGAAACCGTTATGACGTTATTATTTTTAATTTATAGTATTTAAATTTATAAACCTACTCATATAGCGGATTATGCGTGTATAAATGTTGAATAATTCTGATAGTCGACGTTGTTATTGTTATAGAAAATCAAAAACAACGTCCGTCGATTTATAGGACCCCTCCTAACCAGTAAATAAATACTACATCACAGTTTCGGACGATAACATATACGCAGTATCCGTCCGCTCGGATTTTTTCACTCACGGCGGGTAAACATTATCCGCGAAAACGACTGACGTCAGTGTCAATGTACGATATCGGGTTGGAAGATAATTTTAAAACAGTTAGATCGAAATCCTTCTGTTGCGATATAATGTCGATGACACAACGGTCTAAAAAAGTAAAAACTCTAAAATCAATAAACAACCGTGTTGTAGTCGAAGAGATCGGTTAAAACTGCACTCGCCGGAAAATAAAACGAAATGAATTTTACAAATAAAACAGCAGAAATATAATTTATTGTTCGCGAAATGTAACAGAGACGGCGAATCATAGGGATCCGAGTACAGACGCGCGTTAAAACATCACGTCGTAGCGGTTTTAAATCCATATTGATTTCCCTCGAAATTTATGTTACGATAAAAAATAAAAAACAAATCGGTTTTTTCCCGAGGATTTTCCCTCTCTCGGACCCGTCGGGGGGCGTCCAGATCGTCTCGACGGGCCGCGAGTCGCGCGAGACCGGCGGCGTGCAGGGTCCCTGAAAATCCGGGACATACGGCGGCGACCCTAAATTAATATAGGTGCGATCCATTTTAATATTCAACGGCGTCGGCGTGTACGTCACGGGCACGTCGCGTTAATCATTATTAATTACGGCGCGAGTTTCCACCCGGAATACGTTTCCCGGGGGCCGAAGGGAGGGAGAAAAAGTACGCACCTATAATAACAATGATTATATTATAATATTTCCAAACAACTGAAAACGCGCGCGTATGATCGAGTGCCGCTAGTATAGTAACCCGTATTAATGTCAAAAAGTTCGATTCGCGCGCTAACCGCACCGCGAGCCGCACGTTTATTATGTAAACTATTGTTGTGCGGTGTACACGTCACGTACGTCGACGACGACGACGACGACGAGCGCGAGAGAGCGATTTCGTATGTAAATCCCCGACAAACGACCGACACACGTTTTACCATCGCGCCGACCACACCGCGTTGACTCGTCGTCGTCAGAGAACAACCGTCGTCGTTTACAATATCCGTAGCAGCGACGAACTTTGACTCGGAGTCAAAACGTACAAAACTATAATGCGTAAATGCTCGGCGGCGGCGGTCACGGCAAGAATAGTCGTGAAATTAGTTTCGTAAAAATTATCGCGGTCAATAGTTTATTCGCACACGGCCGCAAAACGCTAAATCATCAATATCAATAGGTTTATTATCGAGCGCGTGGTTTTATTTTCAAGTTTATACCCGACGAAAACATTGATAGAAATAAAAGTAAACGGCTGTAAACAATTCGATACAACGACGAATAAGAATAATTATCAATATCTACAGGTATTTTTCGATGTATATTATATGAGTGCAGGTTTTCTCAAATATTTTTCATAAATTTAACATTTTTTTTTTTTTCTGCTCATCAGGTTTAAACGGGCCAAGATGAAAACTGTCCGGACGCGGCCGAGGGGTATCAAAACGCGATCGCCGCGTATTCTGTGGGCTCCACAACGACGAATGGTCTCCACGTATGGATTCGATTTTTTCCTGGTCCTCGACGAACTGCCCCGCGACGACTGCAAATGATTTTTTTTTTCTTCGAAAACTTAAAAGTCTGGTAATCATAAGAACACCCTCCTCTAGACGATAAGAATTAGCGAATAAGTTTTCATGTACACATACCCCTTTTTCGGGCCAGCCGGTCACTCCCGACTGTTCAATTTACAACGTTTAAATAATACGTTAAATTCGTCTCGACCGTCACTTTTCCGACGACGAACAACCGTTATTGAGACGACGAAGCCGTATTTTTCCTCGCATTTTCTCGCCCATACTTTCACGTAGTCGTCCCGCGTGTAAGACGCGTCGAGTTTCGGCCGTCTCGCGAAGAATTTCTCCCGCCGCGCGGGCGGCCGAGTCCGTCGCGGGCAATAACACTATGTTTAGACCGATTTCATTTCCGTCGGACGGAATTCGATCATCACTCGTTTTACTTATTAATAATTGCGATCGCGCGCGCGCCATTGTCTCGCAGCGCTTCTGTCCGGCTATTCGCATTGTCTCCGCGCTCTCCGTTTACCTCGCACGCGCGCGCACCCCAGTACACGTTATTAGATTATAATTTACGGAACAATGCGAATTTCCCGCACATTTCGATCGTGGTCGACAATTTTTTTCTCTCGTTTTCAGCACTCTATTTCTCACTCGTAACTCGACTCTCACTCTCTCTTTCTGTCGCGTGTCACGTCCGTTTTGTCGAGTCGGCCTTAAACTCGCGAAAGACGCCCTCGTGACGAATTTTGTCATTCGTAAAACGCGCCGCGCGATTTCGGTGTTTCTCGACCTTTTCACTGTGGCGACCGTGTCTTGTTCGAGTCGTCGTATGAGATTTTCGTCCGAAATATGTGGTTGATTTTGCAACTTCGTCGCATATGTGTAACGTGGTTTTTTTGTTTTTCAGGTTAACCGATTGATTTCGTTCGTTTTAAAAAGCAAAAAATATGAACAAAATTGAAAGTATGAATCCAGTTGTGATGGAAGTACACAATAGTAGTCGTACTGTAGCATACGTACACCGTCTTGTCCACGAAACCTTTCAAACCAGGTAAACTTTTTTCTATTCAGTCGTTTTTTATTGTGTTAAAATTGCGCAACTATTTCAATTAAGTCGCTGGCAACAGTGATTGTATTCGCATTGAAATAATCTGTTTTTAAACTCGATTATTTTGAAGCGTAATTTTAACTAAAATAAGTTACCTCGCCCAAAACCGCTAAAACCGTCACTGAACATAACTTGCAATAATATGCTGATAATATGATTAAATCGTTATTCAAATTTCTTTTTTTCATCACAATATAATCGACATGAAACATACGTCATGTATTGTTGATTTTTTTGTATAACAAATCGTTTCGATAAATAATTTTAGCGATAAATTAGAAGTGGATATATAATTGAAAATTGAATTTCTTTACAAGAATTCTAAAAAAATACGTAATATAAGTGATAATAGAATTTAAAAAATCTAAATACTAAGTTTTCAAGGACGTTTATATTTTTTTAAATAGTACATTTTTGAATGCATTAAAAAGCTCGTCACAGTTACTATATTATTATATTATAGATTAAAAAATATAAATAATCGTCTTTTCTACAATATTTTTTTGATTAAAAAAAAAAAAATGTCCTTTTAAATGTTCACATTCGTCGTCTTCGTCGGTCCCTCCCCTGCAGTTTACGCCCGTTTCCCATCTTTATTGACTCGTATTCGATCTATGGATTCAAAGTTTGACGTTCCCAATTTGTGACACGTGCACATGCGTCATGACGTGGTTTTATCCGATACCGTGAAATAATTTAGGGTTTCATTTGAATCACGAATCCACGGATGATATTATTTAAAACCGTCTGTCATTGTAACACTATTATTAATACATATTAAATTTGATTCGAGGGGGATCGGGAATCGGTTTTCGCGATCTATCTCTCAACCGCGCGCGTATATAATGCGCATACGTCATTGTCGAGTGGTGTCGTTACTCTCCGCCGCAGCGCCTCCTCCTGAAAAAAGAGCTTGTCAACGGTTGTAAAAGAAAAAAAAAATGACGAGAGCGCGGTAAATGCGCTTTGCCCTCGGAGATTTGGTTTTTTTTTTCTTTCGATCGTTCGGGATTTGTGACGGTCGTCGAAACAACGTACACACACCGCGCCGGATCGATCAATCGATCTGGTGACACGTCGTGTTCGCGCTAAATTCGCCGAAATGTGTCGGTGAAAAACCTCTTTGACCGTACTATCGTGATATGGACCTAACCGCGGTTTTCGATGGGTTTTTTTCGTGTTACAAAAACTTGCGTTTTGGTGTATTTTCATGTTTTCCACCGCTCCTCGGACGGGATCAAACCGTACCGTCATGACGGTCGTCGTCGTCAACCGCTACCGGTGACAGTAACTATAAGACCAAAACAACATTCGAAACTATAATTCACCGCGACGATTACTTCGCGCCGCGCCGGTTTCCGATTTCTGTGCCGTTCTGTCCGTCTCGAAAAGAACGGGAAATTTATAGTCGCCTTCCGTCCGCGGTAAATACAATAACACGCGCCGCGGCTTGAACCGAAACAATCGAACGGGCGATCATTACGCGCGGCCATTGTCGTCGAAACGATATTAATCGCGCGTACGATAATGATTTGAAGTATAACAATAATTGTGTTTTACAATCGTTTAAAATGCGTTTATATTATTTCACGCGCGTTCTTGTGATCTTATCGAGCGCGCGCGCGCGTTGTGTATACGTTTTACAAACGGTCCGCCCGCAATGGAAATACGATGCGCGGCCATAGCGCACGTCAGAGCTGTATAGGAACCGCTGCGCCACTAGAGCTTAGGTTTTCCATATAATTGCGCCAATTAAACATAAAACTGTGTCGTAGATATTGTGTATAAATAATAAACGTCGCGGGTACGCTCGTTAGTCGACGCGTCGAATCATATAAATTAACGAGCTTTTGAAAATCGCGGGCGTGTAAATTGATAACAAACAAAACAAATCTTTACTTTGATCGAGACGAATAATAAATAATATGAAAACGCGGACGTCGTCGTCGTCGGTACGGAACGCGAACGAACGTTATAATAAACGCGCGGCCTCGCCGTCTGTGCCCGAGTCGTCTGTTTTTCCGAAATCGATTGAAATCGATATAGGGTGGTCTGCTGTAGTGTTCGTAGCCGTCGTCGACCTAACAGCAGTCGATCTATTACTCGCTGAACCGTCGTCGGGCGCCGCGGCGGAAAATTCGCGAAACGAAAAGATAAAAAAAAACCGTCTTCCGATCGACACGCAATATTATTCCAACGCGGATCGTGCGCTTTTACACCGTGCTACACTCTCCGTCGGCTATTGTAATTAACATAAATAGAACGTAAATCTTTCGGAATATTGTCGTAACGACGCGTTGAATTGGGTACGGGCGTATATCGTCGTGCGGAAATCACTTTTCGCATGTTTATTTTCGTGTTCTTTACTAGGCCGTAAATGCATTTGTTCGGATCAATATAATAGGTACGTTTTTTTGAGGCATCAAAGTCCATATTACTCATTATATATTCGGATATAGAAATCTCGACAGAACTGCAGGCGTCGTCGTCGCAGACGATATTACGGCAGAATGCAATTTTTCGTGCGCCCTCTGAAGAGACGTATCCTTCCGTCGTAAACGTATCGAAATCCTTGGCGAATCGTATTGCCGCGGTTTTTTCTTTTCTCTTTTTGTTCTCGCCTCCTATTCGAGGATTCGAGTTACCGCGAATTATCGCGCGATAATAGTGTTATTATCGCGAATTCGTTTACGTCGGATTTTTTCCCCGCGTTAATTTTTCATCGTCGTCGACGGCTCGACGGAACCGAGGGCGCGAAAATCGAGGGGCGCCCGCGTTTTTAGTACTATAACCACACAAGCAACAGTAGTGGCGTCGTCGTCGCGTGTGTGTGCGTGCACGTAGGTGACAGGTGATCGCGAAAAGTGCACCGATCAATCATTATCGCCGACGCCCGTCGCGCGTACCAGATATTATTCGTCACGGAGCACCTCCGCCGCGTCGACGGAATACCATTATTATTATGTCATTAATTTCGTAATGATTTATTTTTATCAAACGAATCGACGACGGGTTTTCACGATTTCCCGTTTGTCCTGGTGCTCGGGGGCTCCGCGGGGCGTCTTCTCGGCCCTCCGACGAGGATGGAGCGACCGCGCGGCTATATAATATGTAATAATATACCTCGCGGACGGGACGATATTTTTCGCGTCGCGTTTCAATCGAAGAACCGCCCCGCAATAACGATGACGTTTCTTTCCTCGGCACATCGTAAACTCTCGCAGATCGAATCGCCGCCGCCGCGAACTGCAATAATTATTATCGAAACACACTAAACATGGCATTTCCAACGCGACGACGCGGTTCTTGGCGCTATCGATGACTTGGCGTATTTTTCGACCGAAAACACTAGAGATTAGGTTTCTATTCGAAAAACGTTTTGTTTTCTCATTCTCTCGGCACACCACACATTGCAGCCGCCCTCTGACGTGGTGACTCACAACAATATAACGTGTAGGTACACGCGCGACGTACATCGACGACCGCGGTTTAAAAACGTTGTAGCCGTTTAGTTTCGGCGCGCGTTTTTAAATTATGGGCCCACATTTCTCCGTCTCTTATTCAAACGGTCCAATAGTCGTCCTCTCGTAAATGACGAGCGCGCTGCAGCGACCCGAAAAACAACACGGCCGGACGGACGAAACACGCGACCGCGATATCGTTTACTGACGGTGATTTCACGCGAACGCCGCCGCCGCCGCCACCGCCACGTGGCAACAGTAGGCCCGCACGAACCGCTCGTCGACGGTTTTCGGTCTCGAAATAATAATCGTCTCCTGCAAACACGTCGAACGCACGCCCGGCCCTCGTTCCCGTCGAAGCGTGTAATATTATTAAAATAAACACGTTTTAGCCGCGTCGACGACGACGGCCCCGCGGGTCGCGTATGCCCGCAGACACGGATCCCCTCCGAACGGACGTCATCGCGCGATCACTTACAATCTATATTAATTCCCGTTCTCGTGTTACTCCTATTATGATATCATGTCGGCGTGGTTAATTGTTATTATCACGAGAGGAAAATGGCAATTACACGACGACGCGATGTTCTATACGATGACTCGAAAAAAAAAGAGATCGTCGACGCTCTCCAAATAAAACGCGTATTAAACGAATACAATAAGACTAAAAACTATCCGCGGCTGCTACGGCTGCTGTGATATGGGATCGAACGCCGACGCTAGCGAGTAGATATTAATATATCGTTTTTAAACGGTTTGGAATTTTCGCTCGACTATCTCATGACCTCTCGCTCTGTTATTATTCGAGAAGTCAGTACTTTAAAAATTGTTAACATCGTGGACTGTTGTAACACAATTTTCTTCTATAGTTTTGTTTCTACTATGAAGAAAATAAATTTGGCCCGAAAAAATTTAAAGAGTCGATACTTTTTAATACTTTGTTATTTTTTTAGGTACATTAGGAGTGAACAAGACATTTCGTATCAATGTTTTTTTGTAGACGAACACATTATTTTCAACGATATTACGGTCATGGGTGCTCTTACGCTGTGTGGTAAGTATAGATTTTTAAATAAATTCATAACGCTATTAAATCTATCCTTTGGCAGTGTTTCAAATCTCGTGGCTTGCGAAGAGAGTGAATGTTATCGCGACCGAATTTAACCCGAATTATTTTCTTCTGTCAAACTTAAATAAGGGAAAGAAGTGGGTGTGAAGTAAAATATCGAACGATAAAAAATAACGGCCACACAGTAAGTGTAAATTCATAGTTTTCTTTGGAACTGATAATATTGAAAAATTTCCTTTTTTTTTTTTATTATTTTTTACACTTATTCCAATCCGGTACACACTAACGTATGAATACATGTACAACGTACACCGCGCATAGAGCTTTATTGTGTCGCTTTTGACGAATCGTTGAAAATATTTAGTCATTTTGAAAATAAACATTTCGTTGTGTTTTATTTTCAATGTAAATACACAATGGCAATGTGTAAATTTAACAACTAAATGTCATATTTAAAAAATAAAAAAAAAAAACGTGAAAATTTCATCGTTTCTGCTACTCGGGAAGGAATAAGATGATCAATAAATGTTTATAATTTATTTTCTTTGTAGTACACGAAAAATTTACCGTCGCGTCGAAATTATAATAATAAATACAAATAAACCTCGGTCATATGTAAGGTAGAGTAACCTTATGAAAACGAAAAAACGGGAAATATTTCACAATGGGTAAAAAAATCAAAACAAAAATCGCTAACTGTAAAAAACAAGAAACAATATATTATTACCAGTGCTCGAATCGGAAAAATAAAAGTAGGGGACGCGTTTACTTGGAAAAAAAAAAAAATAATAAAGAATGTACTCAGCATTTATTTACCCTGAAAAAATAAAATAAAACGTGGTAGTAACCTCCCACCTCCTCAACGTAACTTAATAAATACAAGTATATCATATCGATTGTCTTGGGAAACCCGATTATCATATTTCAACAATAATCCAAATCGAGAACTTTGTCGGAAATGAACTCTGTGTCTAAGAGACGAAAAACATCATAAATCATTTACACTTTCTGTGTGTAACGGAGAAAACGATCGTATTTATTTTTTTTTGATTTTCTAGTCATATGGACGGTAAAAACAACGTTTCGCTTAAACAGTCGATGTGCGATCAGCCTCACGGCGGCGGCGTCAACTCTCAATCCGAGCGCCGATTATTACACGGTACCTAGTGTATTGAAAAAAAAAATCATTTCACCTTTTAAGATGGAAAAAAATAAAAATAAATAGACCACCCAAATCAACTACTTTGATTTAAAAAACGTAGATTTTTATGGGTAATTTCTAACGTAATTTTCTCCTATTATTCTGATGTTACAAATATTCCTTTTTTTTCCATAGGAAAACGACGGCGTCTTGCCGCACGGGGTGTTGCCGTAATCGTTATTGGGCCGACAGTAAAAAAAAAGAAGAAAATCAAAACCGAGCGCGAGGGCCGCCCCCTCAGCTCACAGAGTGCGAAGAGACGTACGTGCGACGACTCGCGACGCAATCGCGTGGACTGTGGACAACCGGCCGCGTCTCGTCGCGGTCCGCGCACCCCGTGCGTTATGTATGAATCGGGTTCGCGTTGTGTTTTCATTCTTTGCGGAAACAACGGTCGCGGGACCGTGTAACCGTTTTTACGCGTACGGTTTGGGGAGGTCGTGGGAATTAACGGTCCGAGTACGGTTGCCAAATTTTAAGGACCGGATGCCAGAACGCGACGTACAACTCGGAAATCCGTATGTATATCACTGTACACATATTATATGTGGCGTATATTTTTGCAAAGTTTAACTGTTTGTTAAATAGGAGAAAAAAAAACCCCCGCGACCGCCGCGGTGACGCGAGTGAAATTTCCGCGTACGATTATTTACCGGTTCGCAGAGTCGATCAATTTGAAAAAGAAAATTCGAATGACCGCTCAATTCTCGCGCGCGCGCGCGCGCGCGCGTGTGCGATTAGTTTTATATTTGAGTTATATTATGAAGTCGATTTTTAAACAGTTAACAATAATAATCGATCGCGTCTCCATTACACGTGTGCCAGTTACGGATCGAATCGATAATACAATAATGCTCAGATTTCGTTCGTTCTGATTTTCGGAGAATTCTCTTCTGCCCTAGATAAATTCTCCAATCTATCCCAGCCCGACTTATTCTCTTTCCCATTCCGTGTATGCGTGGTCGAGAACAAGTCCCCGCGTGTCCCGAGTTCAACAGCTTTCATATTTAAATCGCCGATAATAATATTGATATTAGATGAATATGACATGCAAATTAATTGTCTAGACTAATGTAACGTGACTGAAATCCATCCGAGATAGATACGACGTCACTATTGTATCTAGATAGAAATGTTATTTATTTATTTTGTCGGTATTATTTTTCTTACTGTCGGTATGTCTGAGGAAATAAGTATAATGTTTTTATTGTAGTGAGATTTCCCGGTCATTCAGTTCAGCGGTCTCCAGCAAACCATAGAAATAACAGCGGAGTACACAACCTTTGAGAACTTGGCGAGAGAACGGCGTTTTAAAATGAAACGTAAGTAAATATTTTTGGTCCGATAGATTTTATATAACGATTGGTGATACCTGCAGCGTTAAATTTAGCGTCGTTTTTATTTGTATCTCTATCCACGGTCTACGGACACGGTATATCAGCTATAATTAACAACGAGAAAATATATTTTGTGTTAATCCGGTAACTCTTCTTAACAAAATTATAATAGAGTTTTAAACAAAGTAGGTACTATTCGGTCTTCGGCTTTAATTATGAACTACAAAATAATATAAAATATACAACACACGTTGCCACAAATTATTTCAACTCGGAATAAACTATTGACACGTAGTTTAAACAAACACAAATTAAGATTATATAATATTATAGTCGCAGATATTAAATTATCCAGACCGTCCGATGATTTAGGTATATTTTTTTATTGTATAATAGACGACAGCGAATGACGGATTTTCGAAATCATCTTGATAAAATAATAATACACTCTTATATAGATATCGATTTCAACGCATTTATAGACGACCCTATTGCGCGACACCACGCGGGTAAGATGTCGAAACGACTTTTATAATTTCTGATTTCTTCGAGCAGTCGATAATATTCAAACCGTCGACAATTATTCGAAACTTTCGGCGATTCGGAGTAAACGTTCGGTCTCTTAATGAAAATCTCGCGATAATCCAAATGAAAACAACGAATTCAAATACCACCTACCACTACTACTACTACTACTACTACTATATACGTACACTCGACGATTCGAAGTAAAATTTTAACGCAAACTAGCCTCCAACACGCGACATTTCCGAGTTTCGTTCGCTCGACGTTCGGCGACTCAAAGTGTATTCGCCGAACGTACCCGTTGTTGTATAATCTCATCGTTAATAACTTACCGCGCACAATATAATATAGTTCGTGTAGAATTTTCCACAACTCGGTAATTGGAACTGCTTTCGATATTTCGACCCCACCGTCACTCGGCAATACGGACTTTTTCACGAGACCTCGTAATTATCGAACTGTCGGCTGTTGTTTCGCGTGCGCGCGCGCGGTTCGTTGTAATTCCGTACCCGAAACACGGGGCTCGTCAAACGTCCCGAAATCCATCGTTTCGCGATGTGCGGCGCGGCGATAGATATTATATTAACGGCTTTAATAAACACGGCGCGCGAGAAACGTTATCATGTTATTATTATAATGTTGCGCGTTGCCGCCCGTACAAAAGGACTGTACGCGATTTACGGATCAAACGATTCTTTTTAGCCGGGCTTCTTTTTAGTCGCTGCAGGTAGTGGTACGGCTCGAGACGCTGTATGAAAGGTTTTCGCGATTATTGATGTATAATAATAATAATAATAATAATAATAGTAACAGTAATAGCAATAATAATGTGCTGCCGCCGTTGTGTATTTTGTGTTTCGCGAAAACGTTATTCAAAGAAAACGCTGTCGGACGCAGTTCCATTTGCGAAATTAAATTTTACGACCGTTACGGCGCGAACGATTAAAAATAATACATCATCACGGTACAATCGGTTTCCCGCGAATCGCGGCCGATAGTTATTATAATATTACTCGGCGTTTTATTGTGACGCTTTACGACGGCCGTACGGCTTCGACGAGCGTTATGATAATAATATTGTATTATACTTTTTCTACGAACACGATATTTTTCTACCGTCGTGTTCCCCCCATACGTATGTCTTTAACTCGTTATTGTTTTGCCATCCGACTTGTTAGTTGTTTAACCGTACGTCCGCGTTTCAAACCGGGTCTCGATTGAAATCTCCCGAACACTACTCGAACGTCCCGCGAATCGTCGATAGTTCTAATCGTCAAAAGCAAAGAAAAGAAAAATGGCCCGGCGAGAGACCCATCAAATAAAAGCAAATAAAAAATAACTCGACTATTTAAACGTGTACCTGTGCGAGGTAGTCTGTCCAACGATCCGTCGCGCCGGTCGTCGATTGCGTACCCGCGCGGACTTATCGAATGCCACTGCCATTGTGTATCGTTTGAATGGGTATGGGTTGTATTCAACGATTTTTACTCGGAAGAAAATCCGCCGAGACGTACGTATAAGTCGCCGTTTTGTTTTACCTCGAGCACAATAATTCAACGACGCGTATAGACTGCTACGGAGTATTGCGTTTATACAAACAGGATAATAAATATTGCGCTGCAAACGACGTCATTAAGGTTTCCGTTGAAATTGCACAATTATAATTAGAGATGTTCGTCTCAAAAGATTTGTAAAGTATACGAGAGAAACGTATACGCTCTAACTCGCTTTCTCTCTCATTATATATATATATATATATGTATCTTTGTCTTAACGCCTCTCGGTCGCTATCGGACTCGCTTTTTTTCCGATTTGACCGTTTTGCTTTTTGCTTCGACTCGACGCCGACTTTTTACCGCCCCTAATCGACGAACTTTTTAATTATTTTTTTCCAGAGCTTGGACCTCGGCAGCTAGCCGACAACAGTACCCGGATTTCGGCGCTTTTCGCGGCGAACGCGTTGACCGCCGCAGGACCGATTACGCGGCGTGGATAAGAATAAAAGCAGAGACCTGCCTCGGACATACTGGACGGTAAGTGAATACTACGGAAAACAGTCGAAAAGTCGTCTCGTCCAACGCGAATTTGACACCGCGCGCATATCTATTTTGGTCGTTACGAGTTTTTTGCGAACGGCTCGGGTTTCATGAAAAAATTTCCAATATACCTGCTACCGACGATTACGCGTGAATTCGAGAACGAGACTTTTCTAGGAAAAAAAAAACCCGATCGTGTTTGTGTCGATGAAATTATATTTATACACAACTCGCGCTTTTTCTTCACAGATGATCGTCGAACACGAACGCGCAATAAAATAAACACGAGCCTCTGCCGTAGTCTGCAGCTCGTCTCTTGTCACCCGAGTTAAAAATACGAAAAGATAACGAGAACGCTAACGCCGTAACTGCAGCCGTTGAAGAGGACGGTGTTAAATATCAAATCGATCGCACCAGGGACGTCCGGTGGCGGGCGAGGAAGGTTGTACCGCCCTATGTATTTTTTTTTTTTTCAGTCGATTTAAAAATGAATAGAACAATAAACGTGTACGGTTTGTATTTTAGAAACTCTTTTCTCTTATTAATATCAACGATAGTTAATATTATAGTCGTTGAAATTGTAAGTGACCGAAATCGTCGATAATCGATAAATAATTAAGAATCATTTGGCTGTAAAGAAACGATAAAAAAAAAAAACACGCCATTTTTATCGGACGTAAGGGCATTAAAATATAATATGTTAATAAATATATAAAAATGTATATATCTTAATCGTATTTTTTATTTATTTTCCATCGCCAGTATGAACGTTTTCAATTATTACAGTGTTAGAGTTCAAACGAATTCAAATATGACAACGTTTACAGCGACGACAGTGAGTCAATTGTTATAGGTATATATTTTTATCGATACGATTAAGTAAATTTATATCTTTAAAATGATCGTGCAATACTATTACTATGATCGGCGCGTTTTCAGCTGACCGCCGCTGTTAAACATAGTTTTCTAATCGAATATCGTCGGTGTTTTATTTTCGTGCGTTCGTGTTGAAATCGGGATTTTGAGAAGAGCGGCCTTTGCCAGTTTACAGCGCCAGTGTTATGCGTCAACTGAACTTAAAAGTTCTTGCAGTAGTATATTGCACACCCCAATATATCAATGACAAAATGTTTCGGATAAGCGTATTCCATAATAAATACATGCCTGTGTTACTCCAGACAGCTGTGACGTGACAGAAAAACTATCTAGGTACGGAGACAAATATCATTTATATCTAGATATAGAAATATGAATACATATTGTTTGTTATGATTATCATTTTTTTAATATTTCATTTTTATAACGTCGATTATAATATATTCGTCTGCCTATCGGCATAATATTATTTGAGAAAATAAGCATAACGTCTATACAGCGAGGGAGTTCCCCCGCGTTGCCGGCAGCTCTCTACCTCCTACGCTAACCATAACCATTATAAAAAAAAAACAATAAAGTACAACGGCTGCGCGCTGTTCTAGACGATTTTTAAGAGCAATTATTCCAATGTGTACATTTTAATGCTGTAGATTTAATATTATGATTATTAGTCGTAGTACTAATTTTAACTAAGTGTTATTGAAACGTTTACCTTTTTCCTCGATCAACGGGGGCAATAAAGTCGTAATAAATAATAAGAAAACTCTTAGTTCTAGCAAACTCGTTTGCATACCGTTTGTCGGCGCGCGGAAAAAACGCCATATTATCTGATAGTCAACTCGACGATCGCGTTACGCGAGAAGCTTCTCTGGTGAATAAATTTCACCGTCGTTTTTCGTTCGCTTCGCGTAAAACGTGCATATACGTATTGTACGTATGATTTTTCGGGGAAAAAAAACCAAATAATCATCATATTTTTAAGTTTGGAAGTATTGTTCGATACACTTATATTCGCTAATAACATCTATGATTTCAGCGACTCTGCCGCCCCTGTCTGCGAGGAGTATATACTCGTCAACGTCGTGCTCGAGAAATCACTAATTGAATATCGAGTGTGACGCGTCGACGGTTTTGAAATTGAAAACGAAGACGTGCACGTATATTCCCGGCGAAAGACAGAATATCGCGTCGAATCGTTTTATAATCAAAACTGAGTGCTAAATAACACTTTTCGATCGGGAAATAAATAGAAAGAAAAAGAAAACGAGATTTTTCAATAAAAATAACATTTCAGCGCAGCGAGAAAACACGGCGCGTCCCGTCGTCGCGAGGGAGAGGCAAAAAAAAAAATAAAAAATATGCAAGCACATAAAACACTGCAGCGCTCGGAAATGATTTCCGAGTAGGTACGCTAATGGAGTTTCGATATACGAGTAGCCAGGTACGTCGCGTCGACAATTTATTATAATTAATTTAAGTAAAATGGTGTGCCGTAATAATTTTATTAAAACACGACACTGCGCTCGGGCACAATGTAATTTCGGCGCAAAATAAGTACTTATCGTTAGCGCGCGCGTATTGTGTATCCTATAACATAATGATATTACGCGAACGCGATTATTGATTTCAAATCAATTTCACGTCGTCGCCGCCGGGAGGTTCTTCGCTCGACAATAATTATCTGGCGCGCGCCGATATTGCCGATAGTCGTCGTTTCAAAGCGAGAAACGCTCGAAACCAATTATTATTATTGTACTTCGTTCTCGTTGTCATAACTATTAATAATAACATAATGTATAGCGGGTGCTTTTTATATAAAAAAAAAAAAAATAATAATAAAACGATATTGTTTCCGAGACGGGGGAGGACGCGCGTCAAGGCGCCGCCGCGCTCCGTGGCTCGGTTGATTTCCTTCCCGACGCGATCGCGTACCGTCATATTATTATATCGCGACGCGACGAAAGACAAAATTAGCTCCTCTCTAGACGTGTGCAGTCGAGTCTGACGGGGGTTGTTCACACGCGGTGCGATGCAGTAATACGTACGCGCCTATTTTCGGCGAGTGTTCGATTAATAAATTGCGGTAACGACTTTTTGGATCTTAAATTTAAAACGATCATCGCTGTTACGATACCGTCGAATACGAAATAATGATTTTTACCGAGTCGGTGTATAAAATAATATATACTATAACAATGGAAATTAGAAAAACAATACGTCGAATAACACGGCGTGTACGCCGAACGGTTCGTAGGAAACGAATTGTATCGTAAAATATATAATCTCTCGTACGGAATAAATCGACATTTTTTTTTATCTCGTTGCGTTCGCGTAAATCTAGCGAATTATTATAAATATAATATCGATCGACGGCGGCGTAATGAATCTGCTCGCGCGTACACGCTCGTGTCACTTTTAAACAATAATAATATCGTACGTTACGCGTAACGCAAACGCGTGTCAAATATTAAAAATAAAAAAAGAAACGAAAAGAAGAAGAAAAATGCGCATTGCGTATAAGAATAACCTTGTTTCGCGAACGACGCTCGTGTTATTATCGTTATTATTATTGTTGTGGAACGGTATAAAATTATTGTAATATAATCGAATCGCACGTTATAATATAGTTGCGCGATGTATACGATTGCCGCGACGGCGGCGGCGCGGCGGGCCGTCGTCGATTTGCCCAAAACGGAGTGTACGAAAATCGACGATTTCGCACACTATTACGAACCATTATATGAAGACACGAGTCCGCGTTTCATTCCGCGGCGGTCGTAACGATTTTATTTTAGCGATTTGGGAAACGTCGTTTTCGTTGTGCCGCGAGGGGCCGCATAATCGTACTTGGAAATCGAATAGCCGATCTCTACGGCGTGAGCATGGCACGTGATAAGTAAAAAAATAAAACGTATATAATACCCGATAAAATATAAAAACGAGAAACGCATACATACTCGCGAGTATAGGTACATTATTATGTGGATCTTCTCTCTTTGAGGTGAACTCCGAACGGTCCAATAGTCGCGAACTCCGGTAGTAAAAACCGAACTCAAACAAAAAGTTCAAACCTAAACGGGTAGACGGGTAGTTATTTATATATTAGATGGATGTTTGACTCGTTTCGGCTTTTACGGATGTATTGCATTGTTCGTTTCGCGAACTGAATAGAAAATAACAGTTTGCTTTTGAAATCGGTAGTTCGGTTAGTGATTGAAAATATTTAGTCCGGTTCGATGTCGCGGATTTGTGTTCGATCCACGTGTTAATATATTTATGTACATAGACGTCATTTATCATGTACATCTCAATACTTTCGTTCGATTTGGATATTATGCGATATCGATTGGATCATTATCGAACCGTAGTCGCGGATAGTCTTGTATTCATCATCATTACTTACACTGGGAAGTGATGACCAAACTTTCCATTGTCTTTTGATAACAATGAGTCGGGGAGCCTATACGATTCAGAAACAACTCGTGTGTTTTTCATCAAATCCAAAAAACCTACGTATCGGTCGTTATCGCATCGATTTATTTGTCGGTTATCAAATTATGAAAAAAAAAAAACGTCGACCGATTAAATTTCAATAGAGTTATTGATTACCTATCGTTATTTTTATATCTAAACTTGTACGCGAAACGTGCAGAGCGCGAACGAGTAATGAAATATAATATGTCGAAAAAAGTTCAAAAAAGAAGGGGAAAAACGTGGAAAAATAAAAAACAACCAATGCGTTTCCGTGCGAAATAAAATTATAGAACTGGTATACTGTCCCGCGTAGTAACACGAAACGTATTCGTCGCTTACGATCGGTCGTGGTTTCAGTTGTGTGAGGGGTGTCGAACCGTTTGTGGGTCAAGTGTCAAAATTTGTATCAATCGAGATTTTCAAAACCGCGCGTGGTGCCTCGACGTAACGTCCTTTTTATCGAGGACAATAACAACACTGACAATCATAACTATTATTGAAGTAATAGTACTTATACGTATATAGGTACGGTAGTTATTATAATAATATAATTCATATTATGTTTTTGTTATATAAAACATTTAACAGTTTTATTTTCGAGTATTTGCGCGAGTATTTTCAGTATTGCTACTGTAATTCGGCCTACGCGCCACCCCTGGACTATAATAATACAACAATAGTGACTTTGTCGTGAAGCTCTATGTCGCCGGTCCGGCGGAACTTTCCGGGCCCCTCGCGGGTTCTCTCGGCTAGGCCCGAGATCAATCTTAAACATAAAGCGAAAATAACAACAAAAAAAAACCTACAACACCCGCCCGTGCACACGCATAGGCGTGCCCACTCGTAAAATAATAATAACGCAGCACTACGTTATTATCGAGCGCGCGCGCGCGCTCCGTCGTACCTACTCTACATTATTTATTTATCGTTCGGAAAAGAAAAAAAAAAAAAAATGTTTTTATTATAATAGACGTGCGTGTGACGTTGTGAAAAACACGTGTACGCGATTTCGACACGGTCGTCGTCGACGGGAGCGCCGAGACAATTCGTGTATTATATAACTTTACAGGTGTCCGCGTGTAGGTACGTTACGTCGAAAACGTTAGTCGAGTCGACTCGAAATTTCAATAATATATTATTTTAATTTTTCTCTTTCTTGCGACGTCACGATCCCGTCATGGGTGTACGTTGCACACGCCACCACCTGGCGCGCGCGTGTGGGAGAAACGGACGTGTTCGCGGCGTCCCCGAAAAACAAAACTAAAAAAAAAACCGTTTTACTGCGCGCGGACCGTCGCGTCGCCGCGCCGGCCCACCGACCGCTCGCGGCGATTGTCGGTATTGTCCGCGACGAATCTTTCCGCTCGATCCGCTCCGTCTGGGCACCGAGCTCACACTGAGAATATAATATTACGATTGTCGTCGACCGTGTTCCCCACGTTCCCGCGAACGGGACGATTGAACTTGGCCCGAAAAATACAACTAGAAGTTCCACCATTAAACATAATATAATGCGCCGTGGTAACACTATATTTTATTGAAATAAATATTTTCCCCTTCAATCGTGAAATATTCGACATAAAACCGTCACCGCGGTGATCCATGGGCTTACTGCCGTACTCTCAAACGTCGCCTTATTTTTTAAACGAAAACTTTTCGTTTCGATAGTTTGACTAAAATACGATAACGCGTTATACGATACACACGTACGTCAGTTATGCGATAATATTGCTTCGTTTTTTTTTCAAAACTATTATAAAATAATGAAAAATAAAACGTATATATTATATCGTATTATAAAGATACGGCGTAAAAATAAATTTTTTTTTCCATTTTAATCCAGTTCGGGAGCTCTCGACTTGACTGTTTTAAGCTTCTTGAAAACGCCGATCGGGAAACGTTATATCGGTATGCACTATACACTGCTCTACTCACCGCACGGGTCGATATCGTTTTTGCGGTTTCGGTCGGTCTCGAGTATAAAAAACCATCGCTACACACGACCCTTCCCCTCCGAGACTCGGTCGGCTCTCGCGTTCGTCGCGCGCATAATGCGTTCCGCATATTATTCAATACTATACGCGCGGCGTATCGTCCGGATACGATCATGTCGTACGGCGATCCGATCGCGGCAAATCGGCCCGCTGCAGACGTCTACACGCGACGACCGTGGGAAAACGCGACTGCAGCTCGAGACCGCAGCCGCGTATATCATACACGTTATATATTATTACACATCCGTTTCCTCGTCAAATCGCCGTATATATAAATATATACGTCGTTGTGCGCGCTCGCATTAGAATACGTCGTCGTACGAGCCCTTAATTATTGTCGTGTATACGCAGACGACAACGGAACGCTCCTCTTCGTGGCGAATAGGTTCTATTATTATACGACCCGTAACCGCCGCCGCCGCCGCCGCCGGGTAAACGCGCGTCCGTCCACCGCACGTCAAACGACCAAACCGTGTATACAGGGTGTGTCTCGTGTCGTCGCGCGCGGCGTTTCGTCGGGTTCCGAAGTCTCGACGGTATTCTCGGTCGGTCTTATAGTTAATCTTATTAAACAAAAAAGCAGAAAGATATAGTAATGATTATTATTGTACAATTCGATCGTTTTCCATAAACCGACCAGTGTTTGTGTACAAAATTACGTCGTCGCGCGTTAATAAAAACGTCGACGTCTGTTAGAAATATAATATCTATTTCGTCGCGTATTAAAATCAAAAAAAGAGTACCGCACGACGAATTTTAAGATATCATACGACGCTCGCGCGTATAATACGCCGCGCTCGATATTATATAATATAGTACGGGGGAGACGAGGGTGCGATAAAAATCACTGGATTCGATTTTTTTTTAACTCGATCAAACGACTGCTACCACGCGGTGTGTTATGAACACCGCGCGTTCTCTAATAATAATATAATATAGGTGTGCGTTCGGTGATAAATACATTATATCGCTTATCAAAGTGGCCGCGTGACGCTGCGGTATATAATATAATGACGATCTATAATATGCTAATAACGACGACCACGTATGTTTGGATCCGATGCTCTTTGTAAGTAGGTACACGGTTATGCGTACACGCACGCACGCGCGCGCACATATATTATATAAATATACGTATACGAGTAAAAATAATAATAATAATACATTACACAGCTCTCCGCGGGTTGATTTATGTGGACAAGAGTTATAAATTATAAAATGTGTACGCGTATATATATATACGAGTATATGTATATAGGTACGTATTTGTATGTATATCCAAAGTATCACCGAATCGCAGACGTAGCGCCGGAACGAGTTAGCATATTCCGTCTTTTTTAATAAATGACGTCCATAAATAACGAAAAGTTTAAAAGTTTTCGAAAGCGTTAAAAATAGTCCGCGGTGCTGCGCGCGCTGACGCAAAAGCGGTTCGACGATAAGCCTCCGGTATAAAAATTTAAATCTCAAAGCGCGCGGTCAAAACGTCTCTTTTGAAATTTGCTAATTAACCCTGCCCGCTACGCCGCGAGTTTGCCGTATAACATACTAATATTTGTGCCCGAGTTTTTCTTTTTCGCGTCCGGGCGGATCAGAGGACACCAGCGTCTGCAGAACGCGCTCCTGCGCCCCGCGCGACCAAAGGAGAGACGGGTCGCGGACGACGAAGACGAAAATCGACGACGCCGCCGCCGCGAAATCCTTGATGCTAATCCGCTGCGCCGGCCCCGTGCGTCCGGCGCAGGAAAAACGAGTCCTGTCGCGAACGCGGCGACTGCTGTAGCGTGTATAAAATATTATCACGTCACGATAAATTACGGCTCGCCGTGCGATAAAACACACGCCCGTCTCGCACGTGAAAATCGCTCCTCGTCCGTCATAACCGCGAGCGCGCCGGTCGTAATATCATATATACGCGGCGTGTGTATACACGTATATATATATACTTTGGTTTTGTCGAAATCGGACCGATAAATAACGTCGCGTCGATGTCCGTGCGCGGCGTGGCCCGCGGGGACGACGGCTTACCGCGCGCGCGGTCGCAGACACCTCAATTACGGACGGCCGTGTTTTTCGTTTTTCCGGCGATAAATTATGGAATTATTATTCTCGTATAGATTCGAAATTACACTCGTTTCGTTCTGAAAGATAAAACGTTTTGAAAACGCAACAAAAAATAAACGTCCGAGACGGAAAAACGTATCGTTGTTTTGTTGTCCCTCACTCGCGCCGTTCTAATGCGAAGGTCGGATCGGTCGGGTCGAAAGCGTTTCGATTTTGTGAAAACGATCGCGGTGAACCGGCGAATCGGTTTTTCAATTCGATATCAATCCAATATCGCCGCCTCGTCCGGTTCTCGTCCGGATTGCTTTACCATTTCTCGTTTTAGTCACCTGCAACGCGTATTGGCGATCGATCGTCGAAAATATCGATTTTTATTCCAAACACGACAAAATTATTCGACTTTATAAGATTGCTCTCTCTCTCTCTCTACGTATCTTTATGTCTGCCAGTCATGTCTATCTCACCCGTGTTACAAATTAATTACAATTATGTCTTATGAAAATCGTGTCGTCTAAAAATGCTCGTACACGTTACGGAATTGACGATAAACACAATAATACTAATATTTCGTATCTAAAGACGATAATTACTGCGTGACTCGTAATGCCGCCCAACAGAAGAGGAACGAGAAAATCATCCTCGTGCGGTGAAAACCGTTTGAAACCCGTAGACAAGGCGCTACTAAAAGAGTGTTCTACTGTTTTACCGGAGAAAACTCGTCGTCGAGTCATGCAACGATAACAATAATAATATAGTACCGATAAAATCGATGTGTTTGCTCCGAACACCGCGGGTATTGTTTACCGTCTAGCGTTTTTAAAATAATATTTTGTCATTGTGAAAATATTATCGCGCGTCGTCGTCGTTCGGCCGCGTTTAAATAATAAAATATAATTGGTAAGTGCGTCTCGCACGACGACGATAATCATAATATATTACGTACGACGCGCACTATTACCGTTGCCATCCGCGACGACGACGACGACGACGACGACCCATTGTCGGAATATTAAAATTATTATCCGTTCCCATTACGATTGTTATTATTATAATTGTTATCCTGCGTTCTTCGTACGATTACGATCGCCGCGCCGGTCCCGTCGTGTTCATTGTTGTACACATCACGTTATTATTAATATTATTATTATTATTATCATTATCGGACGACCGCCGCGCTGCCACTTCGTCGGTAAATTCCGGACTTAAGTGTGACGTCGTCGGCCAGCAGCAACGCCGACTGTTAATTACTCGCATTTTTCGTGCGTAAATCACACGGTAATGACGACGACAGCCTCATTATTATTTCACTGCGATGTATCGAACCAACGGGACACACAGCTGTAGAAGTTTATTAACAATTATAATAATAATGATAAAGCCACACACGAAGTCGTTTTGAATAATAATAATAATAATATCATTTCGTTGTCGTCGTCGTCGTCGTCGTCGCCGAAAGGAAACGGCCGACCGCCGTATAATAATAATAATTATAATATCATAATATACTCGACGATCGAGTAGGGTAGGCGACGGGGTTCCTGGCGGCCAGGTAGTTAGGTTTGACAGATAAAATCGCGTCCGTTTCGTGTACGCGTTTAATTACGTTACGTTACGTTTTTTTTTTTTTTGTTTTGTTTTTCGGTTTTTATAAATTTAAAACGAAAAAAAAAAAAACCGCTTCCGAGGGAATAACGTGCGCGCGATGGCGGCGGTTTAAAAAGTAAAAAAAAAAAAAAATACACGCGGCAAAGTTGTTATAATAATAATAATGTGAAGTGTGTGTGTGTGTGTGTGTGCGGTGTGTTTTTGTCACGTTCGGCCTTTTGACTTTTTATCGAAAACATCTTCCCCCCCCCCCCCATAGGCTAATTGGTTGTTATTTGCACGCGAAAATCGTATAATCATTGCAGTTCTCGCGGCGTACCTCCGCGGATAAAACGCGTCCAGTTTCCCGCGGGACGACCGAGAAAATATTTAAAAAAAAAAAAAACAAACAAACAAACCCCCCCGGTTATTAGTTTATTTTTTATTTTTTCAAATCGAGTTACGAATCCGACGACGACGGTCGCTTCGTCGTCGTCGTCGTCGTCGTCGTCGTCGCCCGCAACGAACCTCTATTGTGTGACGCGAAATAAACAGTTAAACGAATAAAATAACAACGACGATAATAATATGTTCGTTTATTGTACCTACTACTGTACACAATACAATACAATACATATATATATATGCGTTGTGTGCGAAACCGTTGACAAGCGAATATTGTTGTTATTATTATTGTTGTTTTCGTCGTTGTCGTATACCACGCGTTTGTGTTGTACTCGGAGCTTTCCCTCCTCCCCCCCCCTCCACTCTTCTTTTTTTTTTTTTTATCAAACGACCGGGCCAATAAATTTGCATCATCTGTACTTGGGCAGGTACGTCAATATCATCATAACGACTCGCTTTACACTTCGGACGAATTAAATTATTATTATTATTATTATATCGAGTTCGGATCGATTGGGGAAAAAAAACAACCGTTTTAACAGAAAAACAGAAAAGAAAACTGTCGTTTAAAAGCTTATTATTATAATTTTTTTTTTTTAGGTAAGAAAAAAGAAAATAATAACAAGCGAATAAAAGTTCTCGTCGAGTGTCTACTACGACGGAGGTAAAAGAAACTGTTTTTTTCTTTTTTCTTTTTAAACGATTCGATTGCGAAGAAACGTATACCAAACACTCTCCTCGGATCTCTTATCCGAACGCCAGTTAACACAAATCTGCACGCCTACGACGCGTCGTTCATAATATAATATTATACTATATTATATTGAATATTCTTGTAGAAAAACGTATCAGACTCGGAGCTTACAGTTTTTTTTTTTTTTCATTTAATCGAATGCAATGCGATGTATATTAAAATATATTTATTTTCGAAGATCGACGTGAACGTAGTAACGTATTGCAACATAACAGGCACAAATGTTTATCGAACCTTCGTTGTTCGATAAATACTTGTTTTTAATTTTTCTCTGCGTCGCCTTGAGCTTTGCTGCGACGTCGCAAGTTTTTCAAAAAGCAAACGAATTCATTTCGATGCTTATTATATTATAGTACTCTATATCGAAAACGGGCGTTGTAGCCCTTCATATTAATGCTGCGAGAAATCGAAATGTTTAAAAACGAAATATCTGACAGGAGGTCGGTACTCGCGACAGCAAGTGGAAATCTAAAGAAGTCGATCTACTTAATGACAGCCGGCCGAGGCTATATTGTTCAATACGATCAGCGATCACACCGCGTCGGTCGTTCACGCGACCACCACACATTACATACGGCCGTTTTCAGACGGCAGTTTTCGTCGAACGTCAAATCCCGAGGAAAACACTATGGAACGTTATTTATTTATTTTATTTCCTTTTTATTATCAAACCGATATCTGGCCGGGGTCGCATAATAATAATATTATACGCGCGCGACGGCTTTCATTCGATTAATGCAGTGAAATATTATAAAAATTTCAACGGGAGAAAAATCCGGGTCTGTTTTATACGTACACAAATATTTAATAACATTAACAATGGAACACTCGAATTAAAAATAAAAATAAAAATAATAAATAAATAAATATAAAAAAAAAAAAAAAAACGGTTTCCCGAGTTGGCCGGCGGTCAAGATAATATGTTTTATTTATTTTGTTCGGGACGTGCTCGTATATACGTAAACGTGTATATGTATTTATTTACAGTGTGTATACACAACACACGTAAAACGGTGTTTATGATTTATACGTATTCATTGCGTAATATTAGGCTCACGTATTATTTCCTACATAAATATAATATATATAAATTATATCGAAAGTATAGTGATAAATGATGCGAAATTTATGATAATGTTCTTGGAAATAATACAAAAACGAAACGATTTCGTACGGACGTGTATACATTTTATGTGTATGATAATAAATCGACGGTATACGTACGTTATTATGATATGGCGTAGAGGTACCACCTCCTACGTGTTATTGTGCGTGTCCTACAACAACATTGTTTCTCGTTTGCCGGAGTAAAATCGTCCGAAAAAGTCACGAAAATATTGTACGAATATAATTGATCAAACATAGTATTGAAACGGTTCGAGAGAAAATGTCGAACTCGAACGTGAATCCGAAAAACAAAAAAATCGATAGCTCTTGTTTGGAGGTTTTGAACGGTGCTATTTATGAGTCGTGCACTCGGCCAGAACGGTAACCGTCTGCCATTCGGGTCGATTTTTAATCAAAGATAATTTAAGATTTTTTCGTTTCGATTCCGAGCGCGTACTCGACGTTTGGAGTTTTTAAAATTTTAAAATATTCGAATTCGATCGGTCGAGAAACTTAATATTCATAATGTAAAATTACAGAACTATATTATATAGTTTTAACACGAAACGTACGATATTTACTCATTAGTTACAATTAATATGAAATCGTTACGACTTCTTTGCCGCAGATTTGTACATAAAAGTATCAGTACAAAAAACAACACTATTGAAAATCTCAACATTCAATATACTTCGGAAATAAGTTGTGTATCGTTCACGAACAATGAAAAAAATAATCATACGAATTACGGAATGCGAACGAGCCGTTTATCTCGACGTCTACGCCAGTCTATAAAGTCCATTTGAAATTGTAATCCTCAATATTTTCCGCGCGATATTCTGCACGTTTTTTTCAACCAAATCATTTCAACAAAATACCAAATGCCCATCTCGATCTCCACTCGTGTCTCCGCCAAACCGTTATGATTTATTTATCTATCTATTCGTCTGGCTTGATTACTCCGTGTTGAAACTTGAGCGATTCCGTCGGTCGTGGAAGTTATAATCGAACAAATGTGTGGAAACGGTGACCTCGTGACTTATACACATGTAACACACACACACATACATATATGTACAGCTCCCTCTTTGTAATCGAAGAGTTAATTAAAATTTCAAGAGATGGAACGTCGGGTTGTCGTCGCGACGCGCTCGAATACCGCCGTTTTGCGGCTCGCGGAAAGGAGGTATTGCACTGCAAGCTCGTTCGGATTTCAAACGACAAAGGTCAGTGTGGTCTACTGACGTACGCACGCGATAAACGTCGGACGTCAAGACGCGTACGCGTTGTTATAATAAAACGCACATTATATAAAATACGGTCTCGGGTATTATTTCGTCACCCACATCGCCAATCGCTCGACTTTTGGCGGCGACTCGGCCGTTGGTTTTTTTCAACCGCACCCACGTTATCCCCTAAACGATCCTAGTCCCGTCGAATCCATCGTGGCCGCGTGATTTTATAATACGGTTACGACACGACTCGTATACGCATCGCGAAATCCTCGTTTCCAATTATTTCATCACGTCTTATTTGACACGTTCAACGTACGAAAAATCCCCCTCTCCCTCTAACAAAGACAAACCTTGCACGTTTGCGAGACGCACTATTTATTACATGCATTTACACGAGTGCGTGCTCGCAGAGTGTGTTGCGTTGTTGTTATCGTCACGCGAATAATTTTATTGGGCAAAAAAAAAAAAAATGGTACTCTCGCTACCGGCCGAGATAATATGAAGCGCTCGCGTGACGCGTGTATTTTTTTCCGTTTTAATTAAAAAAAAAAAAAAAACAACCCCTTCTCGCTGACGTCGTGTCTGGTAAACATCGTGTACGCCGCGGTGGTACACGCTAATTAATTAGCGACGTCGCATTGTTTTCGTACGAAAAATCTGTGAAAATTGTTCACACAGACAAAAAGAAAAAAAACACAATACGACGGAGATAGTACTCGGTTTTCGACCGTGCGATGACACACAATCGTTTCGGCTCATTGCAGAGACGACGTTTCGCGAGGGCACACACACACACTCGATCGGCCGGTGTGAAAAATGAGCAAATAAAAAAAGTAAATCGAAGCATTTTCTGTGTGAGTTTTCGCTAATAGTCGTCGATATACATATTATCTACATTTCGTATAATCTCATCAATGTCACTCTTATTATTTCTACTGAATAATATCGTTTTTTTTTTTTTTATAGTTCACTCGCTGGGACGAAATATTTATGGCGCGTTTGAACTCGAACAGTTAAATCACGTCATTTATACACGAGATACGGTCCGTCGTTCACGTGATGGTCGGAAACAACGATATCGTACCTACGCAATTATACAAAAAGTTTTGTCGTTTTTAGTTGATGACAAAAATTGTAATGATTTTCGTTTTTAGTTGAAAACACTCATTTCGTTTAATGTTTGACTACCACCGAAACGTAAACATGGAGGGAAAATGACCCGGCGGGCGTTTGCCTAAATCCTAGTGCGCGCAGACGAGCGCAGAATATGCTGTCAAACGATTTTTCTCCGTGGAACATTTGGATTATTAGAGAGAGAGAGAGAAAAACATTCTACGAGTAAAATAAATATGCCGTATGCTGCGATCCACTGCGACGACGGCTATATTGCAGAATATTCGCGCCGCGTCTTTTAAAATCTAAAACTCATAAGCCATCGTTTTTCCCGCGTGCGTTACGTTTTTGTTTACGCGTAAATTGTTGTGACGTAATGTTTGAAAATCTCTGCCGAAAGTTTCGGTTTATTATTTTCTCAATAACAACTATGTGACAATCGTAATAATAACAGTAATAGGTAGGCGACGATAACGACGATTAGGGTGCATTTCCTTCCGGATTCGACGGCCGCCGCCGCCGATTTACCGTCGCGCCGATACGAGAACGTATATTTTATACGGTAAGGTGTGTTCGAGGCGCGGTATACCGCGGTAATAACCGATTGAAATTATACGGAGTCGAGATTCGCGACGTCGCGCATGGAAATTGCGTTTCGCGCGTATAACCTACCTGTAGCAGATATAATCATGGTAGGTAATTCAAAGTATGGAATAATAATGAAAACCCCGACCAAACGATTTTAGGACTTGAATTTAGATTGGATATTTTGAATAACTTAAACCGGAATAAATGAAAGGTGTCCGTTTCCGCGGGACAAAGTAGAATTACAATATTACACTGTTGTTACGCGCCGTCGTAATGAGTTGACATTTGCATAAGGAGAGAAGAGAGAATCGGCATGGGGGGGGAGGGGCGTGCGGCAGAGAGGGAGAGGGAGGGAGAGGGAGAGAGAGAGAAAACAAAAACAAATAAATAAATAAAATAAAAAATTCCTCGACGCCGCCGTTTATGCGCGCGGCTCGTTCCGTATACGTATATAACCGTACACCTACCGTCAGGGACAGTCGTCTCGAGTAAATTACGCCTCCCTCGCCCTCTAGCCGCCCGAAAAATATATTACGGCGACGATAATATACGCGCGGCCCTTTCTGGATTTCAGAACAGACACAATCTCTTCTCCGTCCCCGCGCGCGGTTCGTATCGATCGATCCCGTATTGTGTATAGGTGTACGGTGCGGTGTGTCGCCGCGAACGTTTGCGATGTTTGCGAGACTTGAAAACAATAACGCGTGTGGCGTTTTATAAGTACGCGTTTCGTCGCGAATATTATGCAAACGAGGCGGTACGTTTATTATTAGAGTCGGCAGTTCGTCTCTCTCTCTCTCTCTCTCTCTATCTATCTATCTGTCTGTCTCTCCTCTCGTTTTGTCTTTTTTTTTTTCCCCCCTTTTTCGCGGAAGAAAGTAACGCATATTAACGTCGCATTGTTGTTTTCCGCGTCCGCCACACGCGCTTTCACGCCGATATTTCGTACGATTATGTAACGATTTTATTCGGAGGCATGTGATGCGCGTGTTCTCCTGGAAAAAGCGCGCACAATTATCGCGGGTAGACGAAGCGAGGGGAAAAAAAAGCAGCACAGGTACAACGGAGACGCGGAATCTACTACGGAATCGTTTGTGTTCATTGAAAACGGCGTATTCGATTCGAATTTACTGCGCGTCGACTGCGCTTGTACCCGTGATTTATTATTTCGACGGCTTATAAACGCCACGAAATATACTCGCGTGAAGTTGGTTCTCACGAATGTTTACACGAAAAAATAGTGAATAATTGTTCCGATTTGATCGCGATGTGTGCGATGTTTTTGTTTTCCGTGTCTAATCGGTTCTATATTATATTATCATTGCATTGCGAATAGATTTCGGAAGCCAAACGTCGTCGTCTCGTCGAAGCTGTTCGGGCGATAAATTTCGATAAATTTCCTCGACGGATTTTTCTAACAATCGAGAAAAACTGACGAAAAATTACGTGAAAAAAATCGCGTATGAAATTTTTTAGTTTTCTTTCGTCTATCTCGTAACATTTAAATGTACATTTCAACTACGAAATAGATTGAATACAATAGAATACTGTAGTCGCCATAGACAATCCGAACACCAGATAATTATTTATTTGTTACCCCCCGCCTCATTTCACACGTGGTCGCAAAATCATATTTTTGCCGTCTCATAAAAAAATCGTGATTTTTGCACCAGAAACGTATAACAATCGAACTCATTAGTAGTAGTATCTAATTACCTATAATGATATTATGAGATAGTTCGTTATGAATACATAATTATGTAACAATAGTAATAGTAATAACAACTATACGTGTGTTTGCGTGAAATCGGAATAAATTAAAGTTCGCGTGGGCACGACACGGCCAATGAAAGCAAAGCTGGCCCGCGCCACCCGACCAAATGCCGCCGAGCTGCGCGCGCAATCCAACCGATTCCAATCGAGTGACTCGCGGGAGTCGTGTGCGGACGATCAGTCTAGTGTCGACGACGGTTCAGAAAGCTCCTCTCGGTTTTAAATATTTCGCATATCATTTTTCTCCATAACAGTCGATATAACGTCGTCGGTTTTTATCGAGTGCTTATTTCGTCAACGACAGATCGAATTTTAAATCGTAAATTTTCATTTTTTTTTTTTTCGATTTAAATTGTTTTTATCGAGTGATTTTTGTGTCCGTGACTACTTACATTATTTCACGAGCGCCAATACGAACACCACCGAACCTCAACAGCAACCACCCACGGACAGGCCGTAAGTAGTACCGATTTTTATGTTATTTACAGTCTATAGACGGGTCATAGGCGTCGGGGTAGCGAAGGGTAGCATAAAATTCATATTTTAAAAAAATCGTTATTTTCGCACCACAAACCCGTATAGCAATCGAACATATTATTATCAGTTATAATTAACCTAATTATAATGATATACCGTTTCTCTTCTTTTTTTTTTTTTTATTGCCGTCGTAATAATTCGTAAACATCTGCGTCAAACTCGTATTTATTTTATTAAGTATCTGTTGATAAATTTAATTAAACCAAAAACGCCTAAAAACTAGTAGCCGGTAATTACCGGTTAAAATAAGTTACACGAGTTATTTTACAGTTTTAAAATAGCTTTAATACGCTGTTAATATCTTATTTGATTATAAAAATGCGATTCGTTTATTTCCGGAGGTTTTTTTTTTTTGCCGAAACAATTTGCCACCCCGGTAGTTTTTCTCAAACGGCGCCGCCGCTGATTGTCGTTCTGCGCGGCAGAACGTATGCATATTATGCCTCCGTCGTAACGATATTATGACTAACATTATGTAATGGTTATTAACATATTAATGTGTTACGAGCGACTTTAGCCTTTAACGCTAAACAAACAGATTTGACTGGTACTCGGCATTCGTTTTATTATAATTAATTAAATAAAGCAAATAAGTCGACGTCCGCGAGAGAGCAATAAAATAACAACAAAAAAAAAAAAAAAAAGGGAAAAAAACGCGCGTGCGTTGGCTAGCGCAAAAAAAAAAAAAATAAAAAAACAATTTTAATAACGAAAAATTAAAACGTTTAATAATACTTTTGATTTGATTACGATATTAATTAATTAATATTAATAAATCGCGAATAAATAATAGAATGAAAAACCGAAACTTTTTTTTCATTATTATATTTTTAAGATTATTCACAATTACGAAAAAAATTTTATTTTTTAACTCTATAGTAATAAAATCTCATTTATACGGGGCGGCGCGGCGCGGAGCGATTCTTTATCCTCATTACATCGAAAAATATTTACTTTTTTTCAGAATTATTATTTAAACAAAATTTATTTTTAATTTTTTCAACTACTCTTATCCTCCCCTCCCCACCCCCCCCCCCACCCACCACTAATATTATATGCTAAACCGGCGGCGTCGAGTTTTGATTTTAAAACGGAAACCCATACTCCACTGTTTTTAAACGTTTCAACTTTAAACTTTTATGAATTTTAAAGTAAATATTTTCATTTTCCATTAATCCGTTTAGTTTGTAAAAATTAAGTTTTTCCGAGAGATTTTATTTTTTAAATTCTTACGTGTTTATATACGGCTTATTGGCCAAATACGACGACGACGCTGTATCGTAATAACCCGATATCAATGAAATAATTAGTGATCGACCGGCATAATACGCACAATACGACTGTGTTATGGTCGAATTCTGTTTTCCGAAATTTCTTTCCGAATGCAAATAAAACGTTCAACAGTCGTAGTTCGTAAGTTCGCGGAAAAAATAGGCTCGTTTCATCATAAATCGTTGCCGTTGAAAAATCGAAATCACCGATATCGCGGGTCGAACGTAGTATAAAAACGTTAAATAAACGTAGCTCGTAATGAAAGTTTTTAAAAAGAACACATTTTTTAATAAAACGGCAATTATTTCGACATTATACTCGTATTTAAAATTCACGCGAGAAACTAACTTGTGATAAAGTAAACCTCTACCACACGACAACACATGTGATTTGCTGATTTCCGTGTAAGTCACGCGTGTGCAGTATTTAAACTTTTTACGCCCCGGGTCAACTTAATTATTTTGGCCCTGATTTATTGGAAAATTGTATTCGAACATTTTTTTTCTCGATTATTATACTTTTATCGTGTTTCGGAGAGATTAAATTTTTAAATTTAATTGAATTTAATACCGTTTGAAACTAAAAACCACACCGACGTGTGTGTATCTCAATAGCGAATACTCGAGATTTATAGACGATGATAGATATTATACATACTATATAGTATATCTGTAAATCTTGGACAATATTGTAATGGCCGTTGGTCTCGGGAGATGAATTCCAAGGGAGATTAAATCGTAGATAAAATATAGTAACATAATATTATTATAACGGTACAATTTGGTCGATCGTAATTTCCTGTTTACAACTCGATATGAATTATTATTAAAAATCGCTAAAACGTAAAAATAAAAGGCCAGCCCTTTATATTATCGAAATTTAGGGTCAGTTGTCGCCCCCCCCCTCGAATACGGTTCTGCGTGTGCGTTCGCGAGTAACGGTAATCACATTATTCATCGCGTACGTACGTATTATATACGGCGCACTAGCCATACGTCGCGATATTGAATTAGTAATTTTGAAAACGCGTCGCGCGGATCAAATCATCGTAACTTCGTTTATGGCGGTGTACCTTTGTCGTGTTTGCGCGCGGCGCGATCGCGTCGTTCGTTTTCTAATCTGCGCATTAGTCATTAGGAACATCAAACGCGATATTTTCTGGCGTTTGAAAATCAAATTAGCCGGCGGCGGCGGCGGCGGCGGCGCGCGCGTGCGACGGACACGCGCGTCCGGCGGAATCGATTGTGAAATTTATTTCCACAGAAACGCGCCGCGCGCTAATACAATAATACGGCCGCTCGCTCCTCGGCAGCTGCCTCGGCGATGAAATATTTTATACGCTCTTTGCTTATATCGTTTTCGCCGAGTGTTTTTAAAGATTACGCGGTCCCCGGGTCCGACCCCGACGACGTTGGACGGACCTAATAACGTCGTTAGACGCGCGCTTCCGATCGCCAGCGATTACATTCGATCGGTCGTGTAAACGAAACATGCGCACGACGGCGCGGCGGGCCGAACACCGTGTATCGCGGCAATGTCGATAATAACAATAATAATACGCGTCGAGAGTATTTCGCGTTATTGTAAAAACACAACGACATTAATATATTATCACGTCGCACGCGAGTGTGCGATTTCTCATTTTCGACCGCGTACCTCTCGCGTTCGTATAAATCAAGGGTCGACAACTTTTTTAACCACGCGGGCCACGTTTTTTTTTTCAATAATTATTGTTCATCGAGGGCCACATTAATTAAAAAAATAAATATTTTCCATACGATATAATACACTAATAATTGTATTGCTATTGATTGTTTTAAATGGAAATGCGAGTAGTATAAAAAATACAAATTTTACTGGAAAAAATTAAAACGAATAAAATAAAGTAAATTTGTAAATTCATGCGATTTCCGTGCCTGCAGTTTGTTAGTTAATTTTTTGACTCCGACCGTATGAACATTAATTATTAACGATTAGATTTTATTAATTATAAAGAAGAAAAAAATTAAATAATATTGAAAATTATTATCGAACAAAAATAAAACACAAAAATTAACCACATTTGTGCGAGCTATGACGGACACGCGCGTAGATGCGTAAAAATCTGAAAAACGTAATCACATTGTTGGCGGTTAATTTAACGTGAAATTATGGAGTTTTTATTAATTTGGAATTGATTTTTTCGATCGCGGATCTATGATATTTGTCGTAAAAACATTTATCGCGTTCATTCAAGTCTGGTCGTTATTTTGTCTTTTCCGTTGTCGTTCGGAGTCTGCGAAAACGAGAATCCGTTGTTTCGCGCGGATTTCAATAGCGATGAGGTTTTTGTTTAAAACTGTGCGTTTTGCCGCGTGGTAGTCGTAACGGTTTTATTTTTACCCAACTCATTGGATGTACGACGATACGAGTGTATTACATTTTTCGAGTTTTTCTGCTAATTTTCAATTCTTTCGTTGCTCGCGCGCAACTCGTCATACGTATAGTAGCTCCTACTTTTTCTCACGAGATATGAATACGTACGTCGATGTTGTTTCGGGTCGTTTTCGATTCTCGAGCCACGAAAATAATAATTACGATTTCAAAAAACACATCGACACACCCGAGCGATGTTCAATTAAGATTATTTAAAAATCCGACCGTATCATAATATCCGAATACGGTACTTTGATTTTCGTTTATATAATATCGTATATGTACGTGCCCACGCGTTATTTTAAACGGAAACTCTCCTTCGTCCCGTCGCAGCCGTCGTAATATATTATTATTATTATTTTTATTGTTATTATAAATCGTACACAACGCGCGTGTTATTTATATTATAACGTACGTGGTTTTTTTTTTTTTTTATTATTATTTATATTATTAAAAAACGAACGAATCCGACGGGTCTTCGTGCGCTCGACTACCCCCCGCGGTGGCGACGGCGCGCCGCGTACACGGTATCCTCCAGGTATTTCCCGTACCGTACGCCGCCGCCGCGGTGGTAGTTCGGCGGCGAGCCGGTGCAAAAGGACGAAGGAATAAATAATTAATTTTATACGCTGCGCGGAACTACTTAATTTCGTCAACCCTCGTAATAATCGTTAGACCGGAGACGACACTGATGCATGCGTGTGCCCGCGGAACGCGGACCGCACACATTGCGCGTTCCATTTCGGGTCGCTCGGCTCAACGCGGCGGCGTGTGCACCGCGCATACACGGACGAAAACGATAATCATCGCCGACGGTACATGATGGGGAATCCGTCGGCGTCGTCTTAGAAACGGTAAACAAAAAAAAACAAAAACTCGGAAGAGACGAGGAAAAAAAGGGGCGATAATACGGGTGGGGACGAGTGACTGCGCACAGATTGTGGGCGAATATAGGGTTCTCGGAGACACGTTTGAAGTCGATGTGCCGTTGGAGAACAAAAAAAACCGTCTCCAAACGGCGAACTGGCAGCTCTCTCCATGATGATGGTTGCCGCGTGACGTGTATTCGACTGAACGGGGATGGCAGTTTATGTGATTGTCGAATTTTTCTTTCGAAAACATTACGTCCGGGGGCACGAGGTCGAGACGGGACGGCCTCGAAACGTTATTCTTCTCCGGGCGCCTTGTAAAGGCCGTCCTTCTTTATCGACTATATACCAGTAAATTAAAGAGGAAAAAAAAAACCAACGACAAAGCGCAACATTCGATACTAGGTTTATTATAATATCGACGGCATTGTTGTCGTCGCAGTTTTATCGCAAACGCGCCATTTCCCCCCGCAACATTGATCAACGTGTGCCTCTCGCGCGTCGGAAAATCTCGAGAACGCCACCGGGGCAGAGCGTTTTCTCGACGCGCGCCGTTCAAAGACAACGCGCCGCACACACCCACACACGTACACGGCCAGGACCTTTTGATCCTCTAACAGGATGATCGCCGATAAACGCAACGAGCGAAAGAGGTCGCTCTCTCTCTCCCACGCTCTTTTTCTCCGTATGTGTTTATGGAAAATTCGCGCGCGCGCGCCTGCGAACGAAGTGTACGACGACGTGTTTACTATTTTTTAACGATCGTACGATATTCCGTTTGAGAACGATAATTAAATCTCGCGGCAATCGCTTTCGCGCCGTCGAACATTGCATTTGATCGCAGTCGTTTCTATTATAATATAATAAAACAATATTAGCGCGTACGATGGGTATTATAATATGTTCGGGTTGTTTTACCGCGTAATCCGTTTGACGCGATAAAAGCGCGTCCGCGGGGCTTACCGCGGCACGACCTCCTAGGTATTATATTATTATGTGTTTCGCTCGCGGTTTTCCTTTATTACGGTCGATTAATAAATGTTCGAATACGTACGTGTTATCCCGGCGTTTTCGTCGTGACGTATAGTGGTCGCGATTTATTTTACGCGACGGCTAGACGTTTTTTAGAACCGTCTGGCACAGCGCGCGAGAAAGATTCGAAATAAAAAAAAAAAGAAAACAAACCGGTGTGCGATTGCGATTACGACGACACGTGAGCGTCGGTTTTTCTAGGCGTTTAATACGAGTTTATCAATTTTGAAAACGAATGCGGACTTTCCGACGACGACGACGTGTCGAAAGCGCCCGGCGAAATCGATGCTCGAGATAAAACCCGAGATTTTCCGATTTCGACTGGAAAAACGCGCGGACGTGGTCTCGTATTAAATTCACCCGTGCCAAAAGTGCCGCGAAATATCGCGAACGCGCACGAAACGGCCGAAATCCCGCGAACCGCCCGTCCGGTCGTAGGCTCGATAATTGAAATTCGGACGGACGCGCGTTTTTGTTTTTTTTTGGCGCGCGACTATTACGACGAATACGCGGAGAGCGAAAAAAAAAAAACTGTCGTCGTATTCGCGCTCGCTTACTCGAATCGAATGACGTGTTTCGCGGTCCACCGGAGGTGTACGGAAAAAAAAGTTATTTACGGCGCGTTTTCGAACATCCAAAAAAACATTGTTTGACCACGCGCGCGTACGGCACGCGTCCGTTTCGTGAAACCACTCGGCCGGTTATTGTGAATAAAAAAATTAAATCGTTTGAGTTTTCGTTTCGGCCGATTCGCAAACACGACGTATGACGCGAACGTATTTTTTTCCGCGACACTCGTGTGCGTGTCGTCGTCGTTGTCGTCGTGTCGCTCGTTTTGTAACGTCGATTCCGATAACTTGGCGCGATGATTCTATTAACGCTGTCGCCGGACCGCGATTGGGACCAGAACCTCGCCCGCCCGCCCGTCCTCCCTTTTTCTAGCTTTGATCTGAAAAATTTTTTATTTTTTCCCCTTCATCAGAATCCCGATAAAATAATAATAAAATCTAACGATAGTAATTATTATTTATTCATTTAAATGTTGAACGTTTCGACTTGTGCAAACTATACTAAGGGTTAATGTCAATATTTGACCCAAAGATTACTTAACTTATAGGGCCCATCGACGCAATATTCAATAACAATAATATAGTATTCGAAAATGTACGTCCGATAAAAAATCCAAGCGATCGGTGCACATCGCGTAATGTATATAATATACGCAATCGGGAAAGTCGTTTACCGGAAAGTAACGAAATGGAAATTTCAAAACGTGGTCTTAAAAAGTTGACGATTTTTTTTTTTCCTCCGAACATATTATATATTATATCTAATGTATTAGTTACACTACGCGTAGTCGTATCGCTAATGTGAACTTGTTTTGATCACAAAGAGTTTTCATAAAATGACACGAGTGTTGAAACGTTTGTAACATACGACCACGGGCGTGTGACAAAATGTTTCGGGACTTTTGCGGGACACTGGACGGTGTCTTACGGATTTTATTTATAAAAAAATAAATATAACGCGTATATTTTCCTCGAGACGAGTGTTTATGATTTATATTAGAAAAAAAAAAAAAACACATCAACAACGCGGAACGGGATTCCGACGACGGCGGGTTTTTTTTTTTTAATCAAAACGAAAAGTCGTCGGGCTAATCAGAAATGCCGTACGCATAGGGTGCGCGCGCTTGCATTTTCGTTATTTGTATGCAAGAAACGCGTCGATCAATGTTTCGGCGTCCGATTAAGAGTGCGGAACAAACAATGCAGTAACATTCCGATCGCATGTCCGGGCCAACACGATTATAAATCAACTGTTCGGAGAATATAATAATAATAATAGGCGACAAATAGAATAAATTATTGTCGTACGCGCGAGATACCATAAACCTCTCGCGTCTCACAAGCGACTCTGTGTAATCGGCGTGATGTGCTACGACGTGCGCTCGCGTAAACGTGTCGTCACATTATCATAATGTCATGCGATAACGTTATCAAAAATTATCAGGCGTTGGATTTTCGGGGGAGGGGTTCGCGTTTTCTACCTGACCTCTGACGACCTAGCCCGACGTGACGATGTTCGGCGTGCGATTTTTTTTTATTTTTTCGTTTTACAACGTCGTTTTTGAAATTGTATAATATTTCCTACCGATGGAAAGTATTTTTCAGCGTCACGACGACGCGAGAATGTTACATGTCGTAAAAACATATTAACATGACGTCTATCGACACACACGATCGTGTCGCTAAATTATTCATTTCCCTAGCCCCCGGACCAAAGGCGTAAACATATTCCCGTGCAAACGACGTGGCACTTGCACCAATACCGAATCCGCCGCCGCCGGTGCGTTATAATCATCGTTGTCGAACAGATGTTTGCCAATACATATTATTATATTTTGAACGTTTGATATCGTGTCGCGAAGCTCTAACTCGTCACTGTGAGCACTCCGCCGCCGCCGTGTATGATATTCGGGATAAAATCGAATCGAATTTCAATGCGACGAACGAACGTACAAAATCAACAGATCGAGAGAGACGAATAAGACAAAAAAATCTCGAAAAATCGCAACGACATTCCCAATAATACTCTCGGCCAGTGGC
Source organism: Drepanosiphum platanoidis (assembly GCA_948098885.1). Taxonomy (NCBI): domain Eukaryota; kingdom Metazoa; phylum Arthropoda; class Insecta; order Hemiptera; family Aphididae; genus Drepanosiphum; species Drepanosiphum platanoidis. The sequence continues at coordinate 14,828,588 of OX402533.1, forward strand.
GTACCCGGGGGAATAGGTGTTTATATAAAATTAGTAACTCGAGTTAATTCTATTTTCATCAGCTGAAAAATATAAATTAACTATTGAATAAAAGAAAACGTTGCGTATCTCGAGTCGTCGTAATTAATAAATAGGTTTCAGTTTTTAATTTTTTTTTTTTAGAAAAAATTTCCGGGTACGACGACGCCCACACTGCTCGCGACAGCGAGTTTGATTCCGCTCGTCATATAAGCCCGCCGGGATCTGGACGCGGTATCGTACGATAACAATAACAAACTCGTTCGATAAACTGCACATTTTCTCGTCGTTTATTATTCCGCGACCGTCTCCGATGACAATTTCGTCACGGCTTTTTGCCGTTAATTTACCGTTCGGGTCCGGGGGAACTATTGGTCCGAGCGACGCGTTTTTACGCCGCGCGTGCTCTTTCCCGTACCGATCGCGTCGTATTAAACGATTAACGCGACAAATACTGTAGATAGCTGATAACAATCATAATCCCGTCCTGCGCGAGGCCAAAAGAATTTCACCGCGCGCGCGCGTTTGCCGACGTCGAGAGCCCCGTGCGAAACGCCGCCGGCCGGTCGGTCCTTCGCTTTTGACAAATAACACGCTAAACGTTGTATGTAGTACGATAGGATCGGTCCGAAATGCTCAATCGCCTCCCCCCCCCCATTCCTCGTAGCTTTTTAAAAATCTTATTGGTTTTTATTTTTTATTTCTCTGTATCTTTTTCATAACAATAGTTTTGTTCTTTTGTGTCATTTAGTTTTGTCTTTTAGTCATCTTGAATTGATTTAAATAAATCAAAGAAATCAAATCCAAAAGAATAACAACTATATAATTTTATAGCGAATACACACCTAATAAAGTAATTTAAGGTGATATGCAAAGACCGAGTTTAAACCATTAATTACGACTCCCCCCCCTCTTACAGATTGTTCTAGGTACGTTTCTAGGTACGTCCCTGCGTGCCGGAACGGGTTGGGAAACTACATTTCGAATTCGCACTCACGCTTTGTCCCTGCGCTTAAAAACGGGGTGCTTTTTTTTATTTTAATTTTATATAATACGCGTGTTTAATAGTAATATTATATTAACGCCACGAATTCGTGTTGCTCGACACAGACCACCGCCGTCGAATCGTTCCTTTCGAGATATTAAGCAATTTTCATAGAAGCGAACGGTTCTCATATTATACAGGTACCGTCACGATAATTAAAATCTAAAAACCGGTACCTATAGCAGACTTCGCCTGCCAGGTGATTTTTTTTTTTTTTTTTAAGGCTACGGTGACGTCGTAGACACGGAACATCAGGACGAATCCGAATCCCGACCAATCACGGCAATCGGAGCGTTTCAACAATGACGTGAACCGAGAATTCTTTTTAAATTACCATCACGGTACTTTCAGTTCAACGACTACTGCGGAGAAAAGTTTTTCAACGTTAAGCACGTTGAAAACTTATCTCGAGAACACTACACGAGAGTCGCGGATTGTAATCTACGCACAGAGATTAATATTACTGACGATATCGCACTAAGTAAGTTTTCCAACAGTCGAAAGTCGGAATACCGAAAGTAACTATTTAATTTATACGCATATTCGTTCATCGATTAAGTGAGAACATTATTTATTCATATAAAGTATTATTTTTTCGACTATTTATTAACCGGCTATGATTTTGCGAGATAACTTAGCGATCATATTATTATAATAATTTATCATGTTTGTGACTCGTTTGAGAACGATAACAATTGATCGAATCTTTTGTTTGTATCTCATTGGTGAGGCCATCTCATAAAATAGGCTGGAGGCCTTTTTTTTCGAATAAGAATTTTATAATGAATCAAAAAAAAAAAATTATAATTGAAAACGTTTTATTAATTACAGAATTTCATGAAATATCTACATGTAGTGCAAAACTATCGAAAATCGAGTATGAAACTATTAATATGCAAACAGAACAATATTCGTTTTGTTACATCCACAGGTATAATATAACAATTGTTATGATTTTTTTAACGATATACAACGTAACATAATAATTTGCCTGATTATACGTATATGGTTTATGAATATATTATTATTATTATTTCCTCTCTAGGATGTATCCGCAGTTGTCTGGTGTGGCTATTGCGACCGAAATATAACGAGGACGCGGTCGATAGACGGTAGATAAAAGGATCCGAAACGGACAGAGAGCGATCAGTATGCTGTCGACAGCGACACTGTCAGTACGTTCCGAGACGAAACGACACGAACGCATGTTGCAAAAATTTTCACCGTCATATCAATCCACGAAAACGCCGACCTGCATGCTCGCGGTATGCTCATTTGAATAATTATTACCAACCGAATACAAATTGTTTCGTTTAAATCTATTACGTCGTACATAATATTAAATATGAAATAATATTAAACTCCACATCGGGTACGCGTGCGGGTTTTGCATGGAAATTCCGTATTCTCGCGTGCTGTGTTTTCGACACGCGCGCAATCGGTTTTTGTCGACCAACGCTCGGATCGAAAAAAAAAATCATACCGCGTGCGCTTTCTTTTCGAATCTCTTCTGAGATTTACAAAATATGTCCAGTCGAATCGATAGCAATTATAATATATCGGTACACTTTCGCGCGTCGCATTTTCGACGTTTTCCCGCGGCTAGCAACTCTAATCGGACGGCTAATAATTAGTCGAGCTCGTCCGGCGCAACGGATTTTCGAGATTCGAATAAATCATCGAAGTTTCTCGCCGAGCCGTCCGCGTCGTCCACGAGTTTGTATTTAAATTCCAACGTCGCGCGCGTCCAAAACCCGGGAAACGAACGAAAAAGAAAACAATACAACCATAAAGTATAACAATATTATACGTAATATTATTATACGCCGATGAGGCATATTATTTTTATTGTTTGTCGGCGGCCCCCGCGAGCGAACGTTCGCCGAAGCCGTCGCTTATTCGGTCCGATACCCAAACGAGACGGAGAGATAGAGGGGCAGGGGGGCGGAGGTTATTCATAGTTTTTCTCTCGTCGTGTTTTTGTGCTTTTTACGACGGCGCGTGCCGTAATTCGATTTCACCGCGTTCGGGGCCCGGCGAATTATAAGCGTTGTACGTTTCGACTGTAGTCCGATGGGTAAAAATGAAACAAAACAAAAAAAAAAAAAACCTTCTTCGTTCCGCCGTCAGGTATATTATCGTTTTCTTTCCTCGGATTCGGTCGTGTGTTTGCGCGCGGAACACTGAGAATTCGAGAAAAAACAAATTTACAATACAATATTCCCGAGCCTCGCGATATTTTATTTCGGAAAACACCGGTCTCGCGTATTCCGCGCGCCTTTGTATACGTGCGTTGATTATCGTTTTATACGTGTTATATAAAATATATTATACTCGACGTCGTCGTCGATGCCGCAATCAATATTATTATAATATTTTATACGCGCACGTTTTGTTGTTCGGGTATTTATTAATTTTTTTTTTTTTTTTTTTTTCATTTTCAAAATACGCGATTGCGTTATAACACAGAAACGGAAAACACAATAGTTTGGATAATATAATCTCTTGAATTATTCAGGGTTTACTCAAAGAATAAAAATAAAATCCTCTCCGGTTTTGATGCGAATGGATTGTATTACCCAACACCCTCCCCCCCCTCCCCCGGCGCGACGACGGTTACTGGCACGGGGCGACCCGAGGCGCCTATTTAGTTTATGTCAACATCGATATAATATTTTATATACCTATCGCGCGCCACACTTGTTTACGCGGTAGTATGAGCGGAAAATCACGTACCTACGGCGCAAACGTTCGTGTTTTGTAATATTACTACTATCGATCGGAGACCGTTTGCGGTGTTCGTCGAGACGTCGACGAAGAGCCGTCCGAACGCGTTTCACCGTTCGCGGATCGACGATCAAAAATTCGTCGACGGCACGTCGCGGAATCGGAGCGGTTCTCTTCTTTTGTGTCGGCCGAGGATTGCTACGTCGCGCGTCGCGTCGTCGTTTTCATATCTCCGAAATCGGATGAAATCGGCGAGCTATACGAAATAGAAAACGGGTAGTGTTTTTTTTTACCCGTTCGGCCGTTGTTACGCTGCGCCGGTCCGGCCTGCACTCGGTGTACGTGACTTGCAGTGTGTTTTTCCACCGTTCACTTATTTAGTCTCGTACACTTTTTGTCGTGCAGCGATAAACGTCCGAATGACGACGTGGACGACATTCGAAACAACACGATTATCGACTTCAGCACACGTTACTATATGGTTAGTTTTCAAATTCCATACGCGAGTGATAACACTGATCGTTATTATTGCCCGTGTCCGCATCCTTAATATCCGAAGAGGCCCGTGAAAACGTCGACTTTTTTTTTTCGAGTCGACTTTTTGTTGAAAATAATAATTTCTACAATACCGTTATCGTTACGCGTCTTATAATTTATAATATTGCATTAATCGTTATAGTACCAGTTTGATGATTTACGTTTTTTCGTTTTGTCGCTATCCATAACCAGGGTGCTCGTGAGTTCATGCCCTAAAAAAATGCCTAAACTGCCTACTAAAATGCACTTGTTGCACACTTAAGCATCAAAAAGTGGCGAAATATGCTTTAAAAAAGTTCAGAAATATACGTTAATATGCACTGAAAATCTAAAACCACGTACTAAAAATATGCAGGTTAAAAAAAAAGAAGAGATTTCAAGTGATTTTCGGAATAACAAAAAATGTCCATTCGTATTTGTAAAAATTAAGTTTTATTTGTTTAAATTTAGTTCGAAAAAATAAATTTTAACATTTTCATCAAATTCCGGTGAAAATACGCCCTAAATATGCCCAATAAAATATAAAAACGCACAAATATGCCGAATAGTCAAAAAACCTCTAAATATGCAAAAATATGCAAAATAAAACTTCACATACTCATCCACCGCGGTACCTTGAAATGAATTTCTACGTCGCCTAGCATTAAACACGACTTAGCAAGATCGATATGCAAATGCACGAACTCGCGAGCCCCGATCATAACTATCTGTATAGTGTATACAGTACGACGGTAACGCGACAGCACTGCCTGTAAAAACTAGATATTTACAAATAAGACGGCGTGGAAATATAATTTTACGATGTCCAGCGGCGGCGTGAGATTAAAACACTTCAGCCCGAAACGTCGGGCTTACAATATTTGTCAGAAGCGTATTATCGAACTCATATTTTATTCCGAACGTGTTTCGGCGACAACGAATTCCGACGCGGAACACGAAACGTGAACATTGCTCGTGCAGTGCAAACACAAACAGACCCCGCGGGCGACGGATCGTTTTTATTTATATTCTAATCGATTTCGTCGCAGTACGGAGTCGTTGCTTTTCTCAAAATATCCGTCTAAAAGGTCGCGGATATTTGGGCGACGTGCAGTGCCGCAATTATGAATTCTGAGGCCCGTGTGCAAGGATTTATTTAGAGGCCCCAAATTAATAATATATTTATTACTTGATCTTTGTATTACTACAGAAATTTTTTAGTATTTTTTAGTACTATAACTTAAATATTTGACGGATTCGCGGAACCGATCAGAAGAATAAATTATGTAAATTTATAAAAATTTGAGCTTCTAAATACCTCCTCTATAAATTAGTATAACGAATAATCAAAAAAATAATGAACAACTTAATTCAGTGATCCAAGTCTAGTATCCATACAATAATTATTTGAAATATTTCGCAATAACAGAGAGGGGCCGCTGCGATAATGACTATTATTCTACAAATTATGTTATACTTTATAATATAATTTTCGTAATTTTATTCCTATAATAATTTGTACGTTTTACTATAAAACCGAATTATTTACAGATCCAATGAAGCTTGCATGATATTAATTATCATCAACTTATGCTAATAATAAATTCATTGAAAACAATTACAAAAAAATCAGAAAACTTTCGAGGTACGAGCCACGAGGAAGTAAAGAATACCAATATAGGCTAAATTCATTTTGAAACGGACAATTTTCAATTTTTAGCTTATGGTTTGGGAGGCCCGTGTGCATCGCACACCTTGCACACCCAATTGTTGCGGCACTGGCGACGTGCTGTTGGTAAAACGTAGAAAAATAAATAAATAGAATAGAAATCCTTCGATCGATACGGGAGAAAACTTTGTCGAACGGCATATAATCGGTCGGAAAAGAAAACGCAAAGTTGTCTACAGTCGGAGAATGTCAATCGCGACAGTCGACGCTGAACCCAAAGCACGGCGAACTAGTAATTATGCAACTTTATACAGTTCGGATAAGTCAATTATACGCAAACACAAGCATACAAACGCACACGCACTCACACACACACACACACCCCGAAGGACTTGGTGCACTTACTCGCTTGCGGTCTGCGCAGTCTACACGTAAATACAAGTCTAAGTGTGTATGCGTTCAGGACCCGGAATCAGCATATATACCGTACGATCGTTACGAGGACCGAATTTCAATTAAACGCGCGATGGGAGCCGAAACGCTTACTGCAGGGTGGTTAATACGTTTATTTCATTGTATATGTGTGTGTGTTGAAAATACGCTCTTCCTCACGCGAAACACGAGGGGAGGAAAAAAAAAGAAAAAACCGCTAAGGAGAAAATCGATGATTGTTACGGCGGGTACGATTAGAGTGTTACATATTATATTATTGTCTTTGATTCGGATTCGAAAATCATTACCTTTCGTCTGTCGTCGTCACTTCCGAGCGATCGCGAGCGAAAAACAATCAATCATAACGGTGTTTTTCCAAAAATAAATGACATATTATTTTAGTACACTAAACTTATATAATCCGAACGTAATGTCGCGCATCCGTAATCCGACCGACGACGAAGTGCTCGCAGATTTGACGTTCGGTTGGCACGAACGTATACCGTAGGGGACTTTTCTCCCCACGTTCTCATCTATCGACGCCGATTTCAACGAATAGAGTCACACGAATGCGCGGAAAAATAAGACAAACTATAGGCGTTCGACAAACGTCGAAAACCGAGAAACTACTTAAACGTAATAATATGATTCGCGTATTACTCGTATAAATTCGATAATGTCGTGTCGACGAAATGAAACGCAATCTTCTTTTTTTTGTTCGTTTTATAGCAAATACAATAAACAATAATGCCGCGCGCGATAAGCAGTGATTTTACAGTCGCGTTTCTTCATCCGACTAAGTTTGAATTACACCGTTACGACTGATGGAAATGTGTGTTATTTTTGCAGGTTTCCGTCGACGGATTTTATGTTACGGCCGCACGCAGCTACTGCCGGCCCACGCACGATCCGCAACGAGTGTGTGAGAACCGTTCGTGGTGACCCGGTACAACTACGACGCGAATAAAAATAAAACGCAAAGTGTGTGTTCTCTGTTAACATGTTGTTGTTACCTACCGTCGCGTCGATTGTTATTTTTACTGTGCGCGGTTGAATGCAGAAACGTGCTGTTGACCGTTCCTTTTTTCCTACTCTCGCGTCCACAACCACTTAAATCGTGTCTAAAAATTGACGCGGAAATGTACCAGAAAAATAATATTGTTTCGTACAACTCGAAAACCCACTCTCTCGGGGCCGTGGTCGAGATGGACTGCGTGACCGTGTCGTACCAATCGTATTTACGTGCCGCTAATGTTTCCAAAAGCAACTCTCGTTGTTCAAACAGTAGACAGTATTATTATAGACGTTTCAATAGTTGTACGTTTCCTAGCATGTCGTACGACAGCCGATTTCAGAAGGAAAATGTGATATCATTAATTATTTATTCACAACAAACATAATTCCTTAGAAATAAATGTGAACGAAGTGAACAGTTTCAGCGAGAAGGTTTATCATTAGAATATCATAAGAGTATTTGAAAAAATCTATCCTGTACGCCATTTAAGTTAACACTATATTATTATGGATAAGAACATAATATTATTCAAGACTAGTTATCATATTATCCAAGTTTAGTGCGAAATATGACTTAATCTGGGATAACACTCACTTCGGGATAAGACACAATCCGGTACAACGCAATTACACATTTCTCACAAACAATTTTTTTTTTATTTAAACAAATAAGATAATATTATAAAAGACATGAAATGCGCGAGAAGGGAGGTCCGCCAGGGGCGATTCCTATACAATTATTATTATACTTCGATGTGTTCAACCGACATTTTCGGACGAGAAAAAAATTATCATAACGAAGGCGCTGGCGAATCGCTATGAACAATTCTATAATATTTACAGCGGCGCGCACGATTTGTCAAACGAAACGAGTTGTTTACACGAGAGTCGAACAAGACGTCACGTCGTCCCGTGTAATTATAACGCGTTTGCCGAACACCATATTAGTACCGTATTCGAGGCGGCCAGTAATCGAAAAGCTCGTTGGACTGCGAATGTTTGGACGGGACCGGCGAAGTCGAAACTCGAACGTCTGATAAAGACGCGTGTGCACTGCGCCGATTGTCCTATCAGCTACCGGGCGGCGGCGGCGGCGTAATCCCGAAAATCCCGCACCAAAGCATTAAGGTAAGAAAACGAAACAAAAAAAAAAAAAAAACGAGCGCGCGTGTATGAGAGAGAGAGACATAAAAACACGTCGGCGTTATATAATTCTACGAAAAGCAGTCGTCCCGAATACACTTCACGTACGGTCGGAAAATTATTTAGTCACGATTAGACGAGAGGAGCCGTGCTGCGCGCACACACTTGACGTTATCCGCGCCGTGTACGTACCTCGTTTCGTGTGCACCGGCGGCGATAAGACGCCGAGATTAAAAATTAAAATAATAATAACACTCCGCGGCGTGTGCGCGGGTCCTCCGACGACGGCAACGTCGTAATCTGCAAACCAACGGCGGCGGCGGCGGCGGCCGGGAGATACACGCGTGTGTTTTAACAGATCTCTGTGAAATTTCCAAACGGCGGCGTTTTCCGAACGCCGCCGCGCACGGTCTGCGGCACCTCGGGTGAATTCCGCTCGTATACTCGCACCACGCAGCAGTAGTCCGCGAACTTTTTCATGTCCGTGAAACGAGCAGGACTTTGAGAGCCCAGAGCGGGGACGCCCGACTAAAAGTCCGGACTCGCGAGCGTACGTTCCGAAACGTAAAGTTTTCCGGCTCGAAATTTCGAAACGGAATAAAAACCTATCGGGGTTTTCGGCTCGTTTAATCAAAATATTATCGTCTGTTGTTTCGTTTGAACGGACGGGCCCGTTAAAATGAAAAAAAACCGCTCGATGACGAAAATTCTAATTCGACCTGTCCGCACGCGATACACAGTATACACGAGCATGTGCTACGGGCCAAAATTGTTTAGACAAGGACAAATGAAATGGATGAAATGTCAAATTTACAACAAAAGCGAATTTACTCGTCCGACAACGCCGCCGCGCCGCGATAAACGAAACACTGTCGGTCGACGATGTTTTTGCTTTTAATTAGTTTAACAACCGTTGTTTTGTATCTATTTAATTGTTTCTTTTTTATAAATTTATAAATTGAAAACCGACGTGACGTTTTCTCGTTTGTTAATTGCTCGGCGGGCCGTAGATCGGAGACCTCTGTCGCGACGCAGCTATCCTTAGTTTTGTAAACTTCGCGTTGGTGTAATACCGCGAACACTTTGTGAACCGTACGATTTCAGACTTTCTGCGTAACGCGACAAACGCGAATGCATTTATGCGTGTGTGTGTGCATTGCGAAATTCTCCGACCCTCTTTTTTTTCTCCAAAATGGCCGGTCTACTCGGCAGTACGACACGTGAGCGCGTTCTCGTCTTCGTCGTACAGATAGTCGCGTACCTCCGCGGGCAATTATATTATATTCCGCGCGCGTCCTGCGCCTTGTTTAAACTCGCTGCTGCTGCTGCTGCTGCTGCTGCTGCTACTTTGCAGGCGGCGAAGGGCGACGACGCGACCGGGCGCTAAAAGCATGCCATTTCCCCGTTCATATTCACGTACGCGCCAGCGCGCTTTTGTGTGCGTGCGGGTGTACGCGCACACGTGCTCGCACGTATAATACCTACGGTTCGATACAATTCACTCGGAAAATGCACCCAAACACTACCCTCGCCGACAATGCCGTCAGCGAACAAAACGGGAAATTGCCCCGCCGTGACTCGACGATGTATGTATAATACATAATATTTACACGCGCGAGCGGCGGCGTGGCGTGAGTTTATAACGGTATATGCCGGGCGCGTCGCTAGCGTTTTATTTTTCTGCGGAATCGGCGAGGATTGACGAAAACGCCCCCGCGTGTTCATACGGCGGCGGCGGCGGGTACACGAGGGACGAGCGCGCGAACGAATTTGATCGTCTCTTGTTTGCCTCGTGTCACGTTAAAAAACGAATGAAATTGAAAACATAAACGTTTCAAATGCCGGCAGAAATGCAGTAACGCGAGAAAAAACATTTGAAAATTATACTTTGACCGAAAAGATGATCGCGCGATTTGCAATCGATTGGCCTTTATTTGTCCACAGTTCGTTTTGAGCTTTAGATTTTCAAAGTTCGCGCCAAAAACCGGACTCGGGCACCGGAGATCGTCGGCCTTACCACGAGGAAAATCCTCGCGCCGCGTTGAAATCGGGTCAGCTCGAAATTGCGTATTTTTCTTTCTCCCTTTCTTTCCGGGGCACTCGCGAGATATAAACGTGAGCGCGCGCGAACGTACACAACCGCGCCGCTGCCGGTAAAAAAAAAATAAAAAAATGTCGGAAGAGATCTCATCGTTTGCGGTGCCGGGGCAACGGCGTTTATTCCGCTCTGCGGCCCCTCGACAATAAAATCTGATCGCCGCCGCCGCCGCCGCCCCCACGGCACCGGCAATAGCAATATAGCGCCGGTTTCATAACGGTTAAAATAAATAGTCCGGTCATTTATATCGCCGCGGCGGCGGACTTATTGCGCGCAATGTTTCCGCGCGGCGGACGTAAAACGATTCCCAGAAGATTGAGCCTGTCGTTGACAAATTTCGCACAAACGCGCACAATGCCGCCGCCCCGGAGAATTATTATAATTTCCCGTCATTGCTCCCCCGGGGGCGGCGGGTATACCTGCAGCCTCTCGTCTGCACAGCTCACATGCGGAATGAAATACACATACGATATATATATATACGCATTTCCGTCGTGCCGCGGGTTCGTTGCGCGTTGGATTTTTTTCGTTTTCGACTCGAGAGCCGGTCTACGCGAACCACAGATTTCAACACCACGCGTAACGATTTAGTTTACAAATTATTCCGAAAAATTGAATATTATTATTATGGTTGACGTCACGAGTTGCATCATCGTATTTATTAAAGCCGCCGGAAAGCGGAAACAACTGTTATTCGCGTGGACATACATAATGTACGTCGAAATATCGTATTTGAAGTAGAAATGTTGCTTTTCGCCGCGCAAGAGCTCTCCCTCCGCAGTTTACGACGTTCGTCGTCGACTAATGATACCTTAAAACGAACATAATCCTCTGGTTTTTTATTCGTTTCCTAGTGTTCTTCGCCTTCTTTCGTACGATAATAGTAATAATGTCTGCGACGACGACGGCGGCAGCCGAATTTCGACAACGTCGCGCCGCGCTGAATCGCATGCGTACGTAATCAGCGCGGCTAACCGCCGCCGTCTGGGAATTGCCGAGCCGGCGGCGGCGTTGGCAAACTCGACTTTTCCTTCTCCGGTCACGTACGGACGTGCGCTCCGAATCCGTCGGGACGCGATCCCTTTAAAACACCGCGCGTATCTCGTGCGCGCACACTAATTGGTAGATCGATTCCCCGCACACACACGCGCACGGCTCTTTGGAGGTTTTAATCACTCTCCACATCAGTAGGCCGCGCGCGATTATCGTGCGATTATAATAATATTCGAGAAAAAAACCTATCGAAATCCGTCGTTACGCGTTCGCGTATTTTTCGGCGACTATAATATAATTATTCGTTGAAACGACATTTTCGAGGTATCAAACGCGCCATACTAAGCGTTCTTTTTTCGGCCGGTTTTGCGTATTGAATATTATGTACTTACTGATTTTACTAACTGAAGATCATAAAGTTCAAGATATACGAGCGTTTTCAAACCGACGACGAGACGTTTCATCTTCATTAGGCAACCTTTTCAGCCTCGACATAATAATGAATAAACTTACTTTAAAAAAAAGAAAAAAAAGAAACTTCTTTTCGCGAATAATAGCACCACATATTATTATTCTTTGCACTATTTCGTAAAAGGGATATGGAAATTTTGTTCAACTTTACAGGAAAAAAAAAGAAAAAAAAATTGTGCAACAAAAACATAGATTGTTTTATAAAAAAAAAGTGGTAAACTTTTCGCCTTTCACTTTGCAGCTTTTCGCTTTTCAAATTTGATTTTTCGCGGAATATAAAACGAAATGAAAAGTGTAAAGTGTAAAGTGAAAAGTTGAAAAACGTATTTGGTATAGCGTAGACTTCAGTTCTCGGATATAGTACTACACTTAAATGTATTTCATAATGAACGTAGTTTTTAAAATGCTAGTTAATTTTGTATTTCAAAGCGGGCGGCGCGGCGGCGGCGGCGGCGGCTTCGCTCTTTTAAAATGTTTGTTATTTATCGTTCTCGAGGTTATATTAGCGATTGACAGTCGTATTTTTCGGAGCGTAACCTACCTAATAGAATGGCTTGAAATACTATACTCTCATAGAAAATTAAGTCTTATGGTTATTAAACGTTGTGTATACGTATATTGACCGTATTGAATTGCGGCGAGTATAATAATAGTGTGTGGTCGACCGGCTCGCAATGTTTCTTAGCTCGGCGAGCAGGTCGACTTGATTTTACAGTTCCGCGGGGTGGTTTTCGATAGCTAAACGCATCGCGAATGTTAAAATAAAATAATCGAACACACATCGATCGTTATGATAAATATAATATAGAAAACGTGTACGAACAATAATGAAAACAATATTATTCGTATTGTTACGATTAAATAATAGTCGTCGAGTTCACGACTACTTATCATAGTTTTCAGTCCTCAAAGCACTGTTGTTAGTGTTGAATTTCATTTTAAATATTTATTTTGTTCGTCGCGAAAAAATTTAAAATTTATAACACGCTGAACGTAGTAACATTTTATTTTGTATTAGTCTGCGGCAAATTTTTTGCAGTGGAGTTGAACATTTTTCTAAAAAATAAGTGATTTTATAAAATACAATATAATATACTCGTAAGGTATATGAATTAATAGCTGCATAATTATGTTATTCTTATAAATACAAATTAAGAGTTATTTATAATGAAAAAGGTAAAAGTCCTTTTTTTTTTTGCCACTTTTATTATGACTATTGAACCTGGGTCAAGACCCGAGACCCCCACCCCTCGAAAATATTGCCTAATTATTATAATAATGATATGAGATATAGTTCGCTATGAATACATAATTATGTAACAATAGTAATAGTAATAACAACTATACGTGTGTTTGCGTGAAATCGGAATAAATTAAAGTTCGCGTGGGCACGACACGGCCAATGAAAGCAAAGCTGGCCCGCGCCACCCGACCAAATGCCGCCGAGCTGCGCGCGCAATCCAACCGATTCCGATCGAGTGACTCGCGGGAGTCGTGTGCGGACGATCAGTCTAGTGTCGACGACGGTTCAGAAAGCTCCTCTCGGTTTTAAATATTTCGCTTATTATTTTTCTCCGTAATAGTCGATACTATAACGTCGTCGATTTTTATTGAGTGCTCATTTCGCCGACGACAGATCGAGTTTTAAATCGTAAATTTTCATTTTTTTTTTCGATTGTTTTTATCGAGTGACTTTCGTATCCGTTACTACATTGACTTTATTTCACGAGCGCCAATACGAACATCGAACCTCAACAGCAACCACCCGCCGACAGGCCGTAAGTAGTACCGATTTTTCTTTATTTACAGTATACATATATAGATAGGCGCAGTGGGACGATTACGGTATGATATACGTATATATCGCTCGGGAAATATATTTTTTTATTTTTTTTTTTCAAAGTTCTCGAGTAGAAAATCCTCTGCGCAGCGCGTAAAATCACGCGTTCGACGAGACGGGGAGTTTTTCCGTCGTCGCTGCCCCTCGTAGTCCTCGCGCGGAATATTTTAAAATGCGCCTCCTACCTACTATAATGAGCACGCACCGCGCGCTGCTCGTATCGAAACGATACCGACAATGATAACGACGATTGTTACGGCTTATTTTTTTGCGCTCGTTACGAGTGTACCGTATTTATATTGCACAAAACGCATACGTATTATGCACAGTTGAATATTTCTAGAGACCGATTTAATTTAATCGCATAAAAGAGTTTAACGCTGCAATTTCATGACGAAATCGGTATATTATATAAAAAAAAGAAAAAAGAAAAGAAAACGCGCGCACTAGTTCGAGCTTATAATATTATAACCGGGTTTAATGTAGTAATAAATTACTCGTTTTAAAACCCCGCGGTTCACCCGTAACAAATTCTGACCTAATTAACGCACACGCACCACACGTGCGCGCGCGCTCACGATGCACCTGCTTACCCTGGATGCAGGCGCGTACTCGCACGGTGTTTTTCACTACCCGTTATGATATTATGTAATGCACCGTAGGATGTAAGGATCGCGTTTTCGTTGTTTGGTCCCGTCGAATCGATATTATCGACGGTTTGTACAGGTGCGCGCGCGCGTATCGTTACAAAACTCGACGTAGGTATATAAATATTATTATAATAAAACGCCCCGAATTCGGGCGACGACGTCCGGGGTACTCTCAGACCATCCCGAGGCCCGGCGATCTATGACACTCGGGTTTGCGTTAAAAAACAGATCTCCAGGCGCGTACTCTAAACCGACTACTGCCGTGCCCCGAAACTTTTTGCACCGGATTTACCGCTGAACTTTTATCGCGCACGATATCTTTCCGCTTACCTAACCGCGAACGCGCCGTCGCAATCATCGCCGTCGTGTCAAATTTAGTTCTCGACCGGTGAGGGGCACGGATATCGTCATAAATTTTTTTTGTTTTTGGTTTTTCGCGATAATTATATCCGCGATGTCATTAATTAAAAAGAAACCTCTTATATATTTAATCGCGCGGCGAGATTGAACTCGAAACCGAATTAAAAACTTTGTCGATAATATGTGTGCGCCGCCGCCGTAGTTATTATACCGACGACGGCGGCGCGGCGGAAACAAGAGGACGCGACGAGTATTATTATAATCTCGTCTCCGCCGCCGCCGCGCGCGCGTACACGGTCTTCACTCGATACGGTAACCGGCGCGGCGGCGGGGAGAGGCGAATAAACAAATATAATATCGCGCAACGCGCGCGCAGGTATAATAATAATAATATGTGTGCAATAATTAATTGAACCTTTGAATTTAAGTACCGCTCGCGCAGCGCCGGGTGTCGCTAATGGCCGTTTTCTCGCGTGTCGGCGAGTATCGTATTCCATGTCGTTTATAATAACCGTCGTCGCATATTTAACGCGTACGTATTATTAGGTGTATTGTATACCTATGGAGAATCCGTTCGCCGCCCGCGCGCTGTATAATATATATTATTATAACGATCGCAGAATAGACTTGTAAATTGCCGTATTCACGTTCCAAATCGTCCGGGATCGTATCGCCGCCGGTACGCGTCTTTAGTGCCGTTTAAATGTACATTGTGTACGACGCGACGACGACGACGACGGTTACGATAATATTGTATTACCCGCGGCGGCTACCGTCGTCGGACGTGTTGTTGTTTTAGGTTTGTCGTACGGTAACGCGTTCTCGCGCCACGCGGAAAAATCGACCTCTCGATTATGATATATTTTAAACGCGCCCGAGAAGCTTTGGGCGTAACCGCGACGTTATTGTTTTTGCGCATTTTTTTTTCGATTCGCCGCAGTAAAAATGTTTTCAAAATATTAAATACCTAAATCAATCGAAACACAACGACTCGCACGTGGTGTTATTTCGGATGGGTAGTATGACGTGTATAGTTTTCGTATCTGCCAGTAGTTGAAAAACACGTCCTAAAAAAAAAACTAGACAATTTACAACGTGACCGTTTTGAACCGAATCTCGATTTTTTTTTTGTCCATATAACTACCCTTATTTAGAATTGTTTTTTTTTTTCAAACTCAGCATTTGAAATATCTCATTTAACTACAGAATCGAGGTTAGATATCTCTGCTTATGCGTCTAGCAATTTCCACGGGAATATATTTGTTCACGCGTATTTCCGAACCACTTGTAAATACATTATAAGGCCAACGACGGTTGACTGAACGCGATCGCATCGAATAAATTGATAAACCGTATGAAAAAAAAAAACACGTATTCGAACGTCAGTGAATATTGTTTTTCGAGGAATCGCGCGTGGAAATTATACGTCATCCAATTTGCAACGCCTGTCCATCGAAATCGCGCGCAACGCCGTTTCTCGTAACTCGCGCGTATTAACAGGGCACGCGACGCGCGCGAATCACAGAAATCTAACGAGTTGCGTTTGAAATAAAAATCGTGTGTTCGCCGAAAGTATTGAAGCCGTATTATTGAAATATTGTCCGACCGACCGACCGGCCGTCGTCGGGGCGCAGCGCTCACACAATAGACCCGCGCTGCAAACACTCGACTAATAAAAATATTGCGCTAAAAGCACTACGGATGTCTGCACAAAGGACGAACTTTTAGAGTGTGCGGCGATAATATAATAATATAATGTGTATATATGTATGATATTATTTCGCAACAATGCCATTCACGTTTAATGGGTCCACTAATGACCTTCGAATTCCGCCCTCGACGCACCGCGGGTGTTGTAGGAAGGATCAAAAAAAAAAAATAATATTATACATCGACGGCCCGCCGCCGGTAATTGGATCGCAAATTCAAACCGTCAGGACGACGCTTATTGACGCGAAGGACGTACAAAAATGTATAATCATTAATATTTATGACATTTGCGTACTTTCAGCAGTTATCATAACGCGAGTCCCGGGACACCCCGCTGGTCGACCAGTGGTAACCGGAGATGTCTGCGAATAAACACCACGTTTCAAAAATCCAAAGTCATTCGACTCCCAAAAACAACGGCAACGGAGAAAAACAATTATCCTTTTACCTGCACGTGTACTCGTGGCTAAACGTCCATCTAAAGCGACGATTTCACACGAGTTTTCAGCAGTCTGCAAATACGGAAAACTACGCCAATCCGCGAAATACTTCAAATCGATTATTGACTTTCATCGATTTTCAGTACCCAAGTGTATTTAAAAAAAATGTCAGCGCATTCTCTCTTTTTTTTATTATTATCATTAATAGTTTCGTCATTTATCAGATGGGAAACGACGCGATATTATTACGGCTATACACATTGGGCGAACTTTCAAAATCAAACGAATTTTTCACGTTTCGTAGAACATGACGCTCCACAGTTACAGCATAGTGTCGCACGTCGGTCGAATTGTAAGTGCGTTTTCAAACGAACCGATAACAAAGTGACCTGCAACTAAAAAAAAATAAAAAAAAAATACTCCAACAGACGCTGCTCGCGTAGTCGCTGTAATCGTTGGCGGACGGATCGATGACGGTCGCGAGTGCGCGAACAACGATAATCGAAGAACGACACGGGAGAGCAAAGACGAAAGAAAAACGATAATAATTTTCGGGGGACAGAGAAGAGCGAAAACAACGGATCCGGCGAGTTTCGACGCCATTCCGTATGACTGGTGCAGTTGTTGGCGCGCGAAAAACGTTCCTTTTTGCTTTCTTATTATCGTCGTCGTTGTTTTTCCCCTTTTCTTTGATCACCGTCGTCCCCGCACATATATATACGAGTATATATATACGTGCGATATCGCCTTACGTCCGTCCAGATCGCGTCGGATTTTCCCTATCCTTTTTACTTTTCTCTCGGGTTTTTTTCTTTATTTTTTTACACCGTCGCCGTCGTCCGTTTTCACGCAGAAAACTGTTTTTTCGCGTCACGTATTCGCATAAAATATCTACTCGCCGTCGGGCCCGACCGTCGGCAAACGGTAACCGAACGCGTCCGGCGCGGCGGTGCGTGGTGCGGTACAGAAATATTATTTTCGTTTCTATACTCGGCGCGCTGAAAATAGGGTCTCGCCTGGCATTACTATATTATCGCCGTATTCGCCTCTGTTTTTTTTTTTTTTTACGCCCTCCTATTCGCGATTTCGGACCCGGTTTATACACCGAACGATTCCGATAGTCCGTTCGTTTTCCGTCCGACCAATCACCATAACGCCGCGCGCCGTCGATTTCGAAAATACGTGCCAGCTGCTATAATACCTATATGCCTGTATATATATATATATACAAGTATATACATATTGTATATATAAGTATACGCGTAAACGGCCGATTTCGTTTCGTTCGCGACTCGCGTTTCGATCAACTCTCTCGGAACTAAAACGATCGTAACGATAAATACGCGTGTTATACGTACTTATTGCCGTGCCGCCGACGGAATAGCGTTTCTTTATTGTATCGTGACGGAACGCGACTTTCCGAATTTCCGAACACGCTCGATCGGTTCGATATCGCATATGCGCGATAATAATAATAATAACGTGCGCGCTCGTATGCTGCGGAGTGTTTTTTTGTTTTCTCTCTAAAATTGTTATTACTCGTAAATCGAGTTCGAAAAGGTCGTAAAATTTGCCGATTACTCTGGGCCAATTGAAATTTTCTACGCCGCGACGTTTCGTCGATACGCTCTCGTACGTACGTATATAATACGTATGTTAATAATTCGATAAAACGTACGCGCGTATACTTATTTCCGCGTAAAAATGAAATATTACAATATATACGTATAATATATTATATTTGAGCCTTTTCCCGGGATCGTAAACACTTTTTAACAAAAATAACAAAAATTAACCGTTTTTTTTTTTTTTTTATTGTATTTTCCCGACCGAATTACGATACGACGACGAGTCAATAAAGACTACGCGGATTCAGCTAATTTTGCCCGACACGCCGAATCGATGTTATATTGTTGAATAAAAGAGAGAAAAAAAAAGGGTTAAAACTAATTTGTCAAATCGTTTCGTCCTAAACAAACAGATTTATAGTAGCGGAGAGCAGATAGAAATCGTTTTTATTTGCGTATAGAAAATTATATCGCCCGCAGACCTAATTTAAATACACGCGCGCGCGCGCGGATCGTATACTATAACGGTTAGGTTTTTATTTTTTATCGTAACATGCAAAACGCGCGTAGAAACGAACCCAAATGCGCGGCGCTCGGGGAGCGGGAGGGGACGACGGAGATAAGTAAACGCATCGATAAATTTGTTGTTTTCGCGAAAATAACGTCCTCGTTTAAACGGTAATTATTGTTGTCGTTTGAGTATGGAAATTAATATTCGAAATCTATAACATTTAGATCAGAGACGCCGACAACGGTTATGGCGAGTGACCTGTGAAAAAGTACCACGCCGTCGTTAAAAGCACAAATCATGACGATAAATTATTTATATAAAAAAAAAAAAACAACGTCGTCGACGACGATCCCGTTAGCGTTAGCGTCGCGATTGCAAAATCGAATGCAATTTAATGCATCGGTCGGTACGCCGCGCCGGGCAAACGTATGCAATTTTTTTTCGAATTTATCATGCGCGCATTACCCGACGGATTCCCGTTTTTGCGCGCGTTGTTATTACTATCATTACGTTTCCTCGCCGCGCGCGTGTAAAATAAAAATTTTTAAAAAAATAAATAACATTTCTATATTCACGATGATATTATATTATACTCGTGAATAAAACAGCGGAAACGAATCGAGACGCGAAATAAATACAACTTCATATAATATGATAATATATTTTGTAAAACGTTAAGCGGGGCGAGTCCTCGTTGGCCCGGCTCCGTCGTTCAAATCAAAAGGATTCCCAGTCGGTGGAAAACGAACTAATCGACCGAACGTTAGGCGACGAAAGTCACAACACTGCTCTTGGACTCGAATCGAAAACGCCGTCGGTTTGCGCCGATCGGTAGATCCGACCGACGATTCCCGAACATTGGTCCGGAGCGATTTTCCGCGACACAGGATGCGAGCACAAACCCGAGCCCGTTCGAGTTATCAGAGAGGACCAATAAATGGATCGCTCCAAATTGAGAAAATATATTTACTACCACGTCGTCGTCGTTTTTCGTTCGGCACTCGCGAGACCCATTTACAATACGCGTCTCGGCGGGGGACATTGATTTCGTTTCGAGTTCTCTTTTTTCTCGGAAATGTCATACCCTACCCATGAAGTACACGTGTCGCGCGCGCGCGCGCGCGCGCGTATTATTATTTTTTATTATCCTCGTCGTTATTATTATTATCATCGCGAGACTACGTCGTCGCCGTTCGTCAAAGCGTTTATACCCGGCGCGCGCGACGGCGACGACGAGACAGTAAATTTTAACCGTCTCGCAACGCGTAACCTATCTCTCGCGCGCACGGCAAAACGCCACAACGGTGTTACAATATTATTATGTAAATACGGGCGCACGACGAACACGCACTGCTCGGCTGCGGGCACGGCTACAGGTATACGACGACGTTCGAAAAAATAAAACGAAACGAATGTTATAATATTCGTTTTGAAGCAAAAAATAAAAACAATTTCCAATAACAGTAAAACGCAGCTCTCGAGCATTGTAATAACAATACGTGTATACCTATCGTATGTCATATTATTATCGTGTAGGTGGTAGTGCTGAGCGCGCGCCACCGATAAATAAAAAAGTATAAACATAACAATATATAGGCACTTATATACATTTCTAAACGAAATTATGTCCATGAAATACACGCCGCGGTCGACGGTCGTAGTCGTACACATACATAACGTCATACACTCGTGTAAAACAATACCCACACGCATTCGGTCGTAACGAAAAACCCGCATGAACGTAGTGGTATAACGCGATATTATGTAAACATTTGAAAATAAAAAATAAAATCGATATTCGCCGCGCACGCGAACGTATTTGTAGCCGTTCGCGTGATCGGGACTTTGCTTCTTTTTTTTTTTTCGTGGGCGAGGGGAGATATGCGTTTTTAGTGAAAATCTGTAAACGTCATAACCGAATCCGAAAACTCCGGTTGTATATTGTGGGTATACCGCCGACCCGACGAAAAAACAATAGCGACAACCTACACGCGAACATGTGAACAACTTCAAAGCCCGATTCTTTGGATTCGCGTGTTTTATCGATTCGCAACGGTGTTGGTATCGTTTAGGTATTGTTATCGTCTTATTCGACTTATAGATTTCGGTTTGAATGTTTTAAAGGAAAAGAAAAATCAACGTATCGGTCTTTTTCTCGGACCCACGCGTTTACATATTTTTATCGAATGGACCGACAAATTGCCGCCAGATCGACTACGAATATTCGAGTTGAAATTCATAACGTGATAATATTTCATAGTTATACGAAATTATATTCTATAATTCCCAAAATTTCCAGTTTTTTCTTCTTTTTATTTACCAGTAATTATTTAAAAAAGAAAAAAAATGAATTATTAAATATTACAAAATATATAAGCACAGTATAACTTTATTAATTATTGTTGTGGAAATAAATTATTGTTTGTTAATTGATTTTTTTCAACTGCAAACGTTCGTAGGCCAGAGAGTACAGTTTCAACGGAGTGGCTTCACAATATGTATTGTGAAATATACAATAATTATTCATTCGATTTCATATATTATTATGATAATATGATGTTGTAAGGTTATCGTGAAAAATCAAAATGCAATATTAAATATTATTATAAACGAGCACACAATATTATAATTATAATCATTGCCGCTGTCGAAATGAATATTGTAATCAAAAGACGTTTTCGTGACTGATAAAAACGCGTTCGCGCGCGCGCGCGCATTGAAACGCGTTTGACGTCACATACAGTTTAAAAATTACAAAATCAATCGTCTCATTGTCGGCTGCGCATCTGCTCGCGTCGTCGTCACAATAACAACAATATGTCAACGTCCAATAACGACAATACTCCGCCGTCGACGCGACGTCTCACGCCCACCACGAGGAGCTTTTACTATTGTTTATAGCAATTATTCCGGTGTACGCGCGTGTGCAGCCGCCGCCGTCCCGTCTTGTCGAAAAGGTCCTTCGCCGACAGTCCATCAATCCCCGCCCCTGGACGTCATCGTTTTTACGAATATTATCGTTTCCGGTTCGTATTTTTCTCCGCCTTCTCCGCGCGGAAAGCGAAAATCACTCGTTCGGCGGCGCGGCGATTCGTCATCGACCGAGACGTCGCTTCGGACTTTCGGTAACGTTCAAAATATCATTATTATTATTCGACCCCCGCGTACGTACCGTAGGCCGCTCGACGATATCCGGATGTGTAATGAAATCGTTTACTCTTGGTACAATACCATTTCAATATCACTTCGTGTGACGAGTAGATGAAAAAGCCCGTTGTAATCGTGTAATCCGGTGTTTCCCAAACTTTTGTGGTGTTTTGATTTAATTTCGGCCGGGCCTACTTAACTATGACGGAAAAAAAAGAACGTTTTCTCGTTTAATAGGTATGAAATCAACCCCGTAGTCTACCGCGCGATAGTTCAAAATTAATAAACGAAATGAAAACGTTACGAGCGAAACGAGATTGTTATACGGAACAAAACGCGATGTCGATTACGATTTCCAATAAGTAACGTATACTCGTGTTTCGCTCAGGACGGTGAAATAATCGCCCGACACTCTGGTATAAAAATAGTCGTTGTTGAAAGACACATTTACTTTTTCGACACTTTTTTTTCGGCGCTCATTGTAAGCATGAAGTATACGTACATAATAACCGAGCGCATTTAATATACGTAATCGATTTCGTTTATTTCATACTCTATTTATGTACGTTGTATTATCCGAGCGATACGTGTATTCTAAACGTCGTCGATACTAAACTACCACTACAGTGACGATGACGCGCGTCCGTCGAAATAGATGGGCCGACATTTTTTATTCGACCGGCCGACGCGCTACAAGGTCCGCGTTGACACAATAATATAATGGTATCGGTTTTTCAACACTTGGAAATTAATTCTACTGTCGGCGTGTTTCGAGCGCGAGCGAAATAATTGAAAAAACATGCCATCTCTCACCCGCGCGAGATTAAAATCATCGAATCACGACCGATAATAATTATTATTATTAACCGTCATCCGGCGAGCGATATGGACGTTTTCTAAAAAAAAACGTTTATCGAACCCCGGGAGTGAAACGCGTCGGTCGGTCACTTCCGATTGTTTCGTATAATAATAATAATAATAACGATCGTTGTTGCGTCGGAGATAACGGATTCTATTTCAATTCGATGAAAATAAGAAATAAAAGAACCGTCTATCCACTGAAATACGGATTTTCAAGAGTTAAATAATCATATAATATGTGTGTGTGTATATAATATATTTTGAAATCGAATACAACGCACTCGGAGTTTTTTTGATTTTAAACTCGATGCAATCGTGTCGAGAAGACGAATTCTCCGACCCGTCTTCAATATTTTATGTCATAACGTGACATTCGATAATCGAATGTAGGACAGAAATATAGAATAAATACGATTCGAAAAGCTCTCGACTACTGTATTGATAAAAAATTAAACGTATATTAATATTTAAGCAGTGCGATCGTAAGAAAATGCATTTTTCAAGCTTTCATTCAGATTTTGAATTAGTTACTGTATTATAATATGTAGATTGCTTACTAAACTCTTTATTTATTATTATTATTTTATCGCATTCGACGTGGTTTCAAATGATTTCCATAATAGAACTTATTGAGAATTAAAATTTTGATTTTCGCATTTTGAAAATACGTTACGCCGCCGTAGGTAAATACACTACATAATAGGTGCACAATATATATATTTGTTTTGAAATGTTGTACACGGACTGAGTTTAAATTCGTTGCAGATCGACAAGACAATAAAGCAACAATTAGCATCGTCGGACCGTTGCAAGTTATTCGTTCGATACACTGCAGCCAGTATAGTGAGTAGAGTATATTGATTTGTCGAGATTGCATTTTTAATGGATTTGTTTTTCGTGTTTAAAATTCTACAGAACTATACGATTTTCAGGAGTAAACCGGACGCGTCGACCGAGGGACGGGACGGCGCTTCTCACACGCGGCGGCGGCGGCGGCGTGCAGAACACTTTCGCCATGTCGCGAAGATGTTGTTATTTCGTTCGAAAGCGAGCAAACACTTTCGAAAGACGACCACTCGGAGACGACGACCGCGCGCGTCACGAGCGAGAACTTTAACTCGCGCGCTCGTAATAATAATAATACGCGGCTGCCGTCGACAGGCCATGACGTTGGCGCGATAAAATTTCACTTTTTCTTTTGTACATCGCGCGCAATTATCATCGGAAGGAACGACGACGCGTCGTCTATAAAGCGATTATATACCTACCGCACGGGCGCGCGCGGAAAAACGACAAACTGGAAAACTTTCCACTTGTCAAACGACGACCCATGTCAAACGCGTTCGACTGTCCCGCGAACGACGTGCGCCCGTAACCGTTGCGCTTTCGTCGCCTCCGAAACGTTCCTACGTATATAGACCGTACGCCTACGCGTGTACAAGAGTAAGAATATCGACGGAACCCCTAGGTTTTACCCGCATTGTTCCGGGACAATGTGCACCCGTCCGTCCTGGCCGGCGTGATAATTCAGAGTTTCGCAAAATAATACGCTCCTGTCGAACTCGGGACGGTAATCGCGCGGAAAAGTCGACGTTTCGCAGGACACGAACGATCGTCGAGCCCGCCGTACACTGATAATATATTATTATCGCTCGTCCTACAAACGCTATGGCGACGAGAATCCAAATACGAGTGAAAAAAATTTTAAAAAAAAAACACATCATCGAATTGTGTAATATCATATTTTGTAATCACATCCGAAAATTTATATATGCGACCGTTTCGAAACTCGAAAAAAATTGACAGTCGCACACGGCGCCAAACTCACCGACAACAATAATAAACCTTTTCGGTTATTTATTTCAAAATATTTCGATCAGCCCGAAGTACTGCGATATCGTTGTTATTAAACATGTACATAATATAGTGTCTGTATATTTTATTTTCCTGTAATCCTGTAAAAACGATCAACGGACAGCACGTGTAAAACACGGCCGAAAAACACGTTTCCGTTGGAAAAAAAAAAAAAAAACACGCACGCCACAATATTGTGAAACAATCGCCGAAAGTTTTAAATAAAAAGCGAATAGTCCGAACGTTCATTAATCATTCGGTCGAGTTTAAATCACACGCTGTGTCGGCAATGGTGTTTTGTCGAAAACGAATATTAATGCGAATATTATAAGAATAATACGCGGTCACGCGTCGTTTGCACGCGCGGTCAGTATAATTCGGTCACGAAGAGCATATAATCGTTGCAATAATTGTACGAAACAAAGTACTATCGTTACTACATAAATAAATTATTTGAAAACGATTAAACACCACTGATAATACGAATAAAAATACAAATCACTGGCCGTAGTAAATTATTGTATCATACGCGCAAGTATAGTATTATTTGCGATCGATTTCGATTTCCGAAATCATCGTCGGGTTTGAAAAAAAACCACGCCGAATATGAGAACGTTTTTTTTTTTTTTTTTAAAAAGAAAATGACTTTATTTTGAATATTACAATCTATACAGGGGTGTACAATAAGTAATAGTTATGGTGAAAAGAAAAAAAACTATGAACTAAGATAACATGGTAGGAAATCTCTCATTAGAGACACCTAGTGGCTTTTTTTATACAATAACATTTAATTTAAACAATTTATAAAATTTTTAAGTCGCGGCACCAGTTCCGCTTGAGTCGTCTGGTTGGATTTCCGGGTAGTGCTGGTGTAGTAAGGTCCCTGATGAGCTGGTTGGAGTTGAATTGAAGTTTAGCATGGAAGCGTTTGTAATATATGGTAGCAGTTTCGTTAACAGAGCAAATTCTTAGGTCGGAGATAATTGAATTGTTGGAGATATACCAGGGTGCTCCAGTTATTATGCGACAGCAGATATTCTGGAAGGCTTGGATAGTTCTCTTATATGAGAACGTATAAAATGAAACGGTCGTCGTATTGATGTTACGATCGATAGAATACGTTTTGTAAATGTTGATAAATAATTATTCATACGTTTTTAAATTGCTCGTCCAAAACCACTAAACCGGTTTCGTATTTGATTTCGTATAAATATTATGATTATCTAATATCGCGACGATGACACCGAAATCACAAAGAGTCGTAGGATTTCTCGCCGGAGCGTTTGATTGAAAATATTAAGTCTCCAAGTGCTCCGACGTCCGAGAAATCCCGTAGACGCGACGCGAGTGTTCCCGGTGAATCGATTCGGCGTATTATCTCCGAGTACGAAGATCGTGTCGCAGACACTTGCCCTCTTTTCGCCCGGAACACACGCGGACTCGACGAGCAGGCGGAAAACTTCGATGGAATTTTTACGATTTTCGATTGACGACGACTTTTATTTCAGTTTTTCTTCGCCTTTTCGTTCGACCCCCTCTCCTCCTCCGCCACTTACCTCGTTACAATAATTCCGAACTCGTTCGAGTTTTTTTCTTTTTTTTTTTTTTATGATCGTGACACTTCAAACGGTGTAGAAAAACGAGCTGAATAACAATAATAATAATAATAATATGCATGATGTTCGAGAGGAGTTTGAATTCGCTCTGGAAATCGATTGCGGTTCAAACGTCGTCGTCGCGAGGTGTGCTGAAAAGTAAGTGTCATTGTATTGTCGTCGGCCCGTTACCGCGTCGTGTTATCGGTGGCTCGTCGACGCTATTCGGACGAATACTTTTAAAAATGACTGCGGAAGCCCCGTTTTTAATTTTACTCACTCGAGATGTTCGTTTTACAGGTCAAACGCGTATTGTTTTCGCTGTTGTACGCGAGTGTGGCGTATAAAATGACGTCACGGACGTCTCGTTTTTCACTCCGTTATTTGTACGTGTGATTTTCACCGCAGAAATCAAGTCTTAAAATACAACTAAAACAATAATCATTGTGTGTTCTAACAACGGCCTTTTTGCGCAGGTCTTTTACGATGTATGATAATTATTATCGTACAATAATATTATCGAGATTTTCACGGTTTTCGTTTTTGTTTTTGTTTTTCAAAAAAGAACACCCACTGCGCGTAACACTGTGTTATTTATAGTGCTTTAGGCGAGTTGCGGCACTGAGATTTTTTCGTTTTTCTAACAAACGACGCATTGTCGTACCTTCGACCGCCGCCGGCCGAGCAGTCGGCCACGGATAGACAATAGACCGTACAACATATAGGTGAAAAAAAAAACCTAACCGATGACGCGGTGCCCCCGAAAAACGTCTCGTCGTTCGTACGGCATGGAAATTCCATGGACACGTCGGGTTTTAACCGTATACACGACCTGCAATAACTGCAATTAGAGCCGACGACGCTACGACGGACGACAATGAGCGAGTGTGAAGTCATAACGCGCGGGCGGACGTGACGTTATACGTATTATGTCTTAGACGCGCCGTGACCAAACTCCTCTTATCACGCCGTCTACACGCAATTACTGTTACTGTTATAGTAGACGACAATATTATGTAAATCGCATTGTGATGTCGGCCCGCGTGACGGCGGCGGGGGCTCTTTTTCCACGGACCTATTCGGAGGGGGTCCGCGAACGGGCACTCAGCAGGGGGTCCGCGAAGCGTGTTCGAATATTATTTCACCCCGGAAAAAAAAAAAACGTTTCATTTGGTTTTTTTTTTTTTTTTTTACAATCGGCACGACGAAAAGACATTTTTTTTTAATAAGACGTTTAATCGAATTTAAAAAAAAAATTTCACCGAATAAAAATAAATACCTACACGGATTAAATTATAACAGTATTTATGTGTATAATTTAGTCGAAGATGTATATATTATATCATATTAGTTTCTAATTCGAACGTTCTAGAATCGTTTCAGTCCCGCTCTGCGCGTCAAATGAATCTCGCGCGACTCTCGAAGTCGTTAAGACGGCGGCCGTTCAATTTATATAATAATATGATTGCGTTTATCGATCTTGTGACGCCAAGTCGTGATCCGTACTGCTACGCAAGTCTAGTCGAAAGAAGATTAGAGAGAAAAACCACGTCCGACGTTCCCGACGACGCGACGTGTTCTCACTGAATCCGACTCGTCTCGTTTCGTTCGCCCGTTTCTACGGAGAAAAAAAGGAAAAAAAACCCGTGCTCGCGCTTATTACAACAATTACGTCGAAAGCTGGCGGTATTGTGGTGTGCGCTTAATACGTCGCGGCTTCGACGCATAGTGCGCGCGGGCCTATTAATAAAACAGTGTGGCGTTCGTCACGGCCGCGGCGGCGGCGGAGACCGGAGGGTGTTTTCTTTTGTCGTCTCATATTTTTTTCCTTTTTTCCTTCTGTTGTTGTCGTCGTTCGTCCTCAAAGGACTCTGGGCGGCCGCGATCACACGCGCACGAGTACTCGTACACCTCTACTGCGGCAATTAGAATTATTGCCCGAGCACGTGCGCCCGGGCACTCTTACACACACGGAATATATTATTATTATTATATTGTGCGTGTGCGCGCAGTACAGTCTGTTCAAAAGCCATTGTCCGATTTTCACATCAAACAAACGTCGCGACGGGGCCCAAACGAGTGCATTGCAGTATCGTAATATATATATATATACTTTGCGTTTTGCCGCCCCTGAGCTAATGTTTTGTCGACGCCTGCGGCGGCGGAGGAACCCTTACGAACGAGTCTAAAACCCCTTTTCACTTTTTTCTTCCTTTCTTTATTTTTACGTATACATATTTCCCGTCGAAAAGTCAGTATAATATTTCGAATCGGTTCCCTCGCAAATACTCGGAGTAGAAGCCGCGCCTCGCTGTACAATAGAATTATAATTACCGAGAAAAAAAAATCGCACGCTGTGTGTTCGTCAAAAGCAAAAGAAAATTAGAATAATCGAAATAGACTCTCTTGGCTCTTGAAATGTACACCGCATCGACGAATATAGGAAGGTTATTCCAGTCGAAAATTCAAGTCGATTTTAGTTCGTATCAACTCAACGCTCCCAGTTGGCGTTTTTTTTTTTTATTTAACTAATTTCAACCCGATTCACTTGCGTTGATCCTATAATAAAACGTGAACTTTTTTAACCGTCTCGGTCGAGTTGATTTCGAATGTCTCTTACGGAGATTTTATTTTATTTTCATTAGTTGTAAATCTATTATTATTTATTGATTTTTCTTTTCACGGTCAAACGAACGGGGTGTTACGTACGACGATCGCGTCGTCGTCGTTCGTATTTCATCGCGCATTCGCGTCTGCAACGTTTTTTGACATCAAAAAAATTGTCGTCAACGAGCGGTTCGTGTCGGCGAAACATTAAACGATCGCCGATCGACAGTTATACGCGCGAACGGGTTCGCCGCGACACCCTTGACCCTCTACATTGGTCTCGATTCCCGATTCGCCGCTGCCGATGCGAAACGGAAACGGCCGTCACCCGTTGTACTATACGATAATGCGAGAAGTACGCGATGTTTCCGTATACCAACGCGAGTCGTCCTCGGTCAGGAAACGGCACGTCGTGGTTGCGCTGACGTCAAGGCGCGTCACATCGAAACGAATAACCACTCGACGGCGCAAAAGTCGACGCCAATATCGTCAATTGAAAAATACCGACGACCAACAACGATCCGATAATCGACGGGATACCGGACAGTGCGGTCGAACGAAGGCGCGCACGATGTGATTCGACACCGTTTCGAGTTAAAACGAAAAGAAAAAAAAGAGATATAGCGTCGTGCGTTCGAACGAATTCGCGAGGATATTATTATTGTGTTGCCGTATCGCCGTCCTAGGCCCAGGACTCGTTTAAAAAGATTCGACTTTTTGATACAGCGTTCTCGTGCGCGTCGTGGTGTTGTATGCATCGTTTTACGGCATATACACACTTGTAATAGGACCCTCGGGCCGAGATAAATTAAACTCGGGGAAAAAATCTCTACCGGACCGACATAAAATGTCGCGTGCGTGCGTGCGTGTGTGTGCGACGGCCGCGACAACGACGGCGAAGTGTGTTTTCAGTGTGTAAAACGGCGACGGATTCGTTGAAATTAAATTAAAATAATAATGACGATAAAAGAGAAAAAACTATCCCCCGGTCGAATTTGAAAAAAAAAAACAATCCTCTCCGTAACTCGTTGTATCTAGTCGCGAGAGCCGTAAAAACCGTACGTTAAGTGTAAATCGCAAGCGTATTGGGTTTTTTGTTTTTTTTGATTTTTTGCCGACACGACTTTGTGACTTACCGAAAATTCGCGAAGATAGTGAGTTAAAAATCGGGCTGACAAAATTCAATTCCTTTAAAATTGATAAAAGGTGTTAAAAATGTAAAAACGTTATTTTTTGAAACTTAGTATTCATATACTCAGCTGTAATCAAAATCTATTCACTATTTTTTTTTTTTAAATTCGACCCATTTGGGGGTTGAAAAGGGTTATGAATTGAGAACGTTATTTCTTGGATTGGACTCATCTCGATGACTACTTCCTCGGCATATGCAATATTGTTATATTATCGTGTACGACGGGAAAAACGACACTCGGACGCGTTGTGTCTCATTATATAGTCGTAGCAGTAGCATACGTATACCGTGTAATACGATATTACATAAATATAATATCGTATTATGCGTAACGGCGGCGGCGGCGTCTGTTTTCTTTTCGATCGTGTCCGCGTATTAGGGTCGACTTTTATAATCGTGCGACGGTGTTTATACAACGCACGCGTTGTTATATTTACTCGCGTCGCTTGCGCTCTTCCGACAGTGTTTACCATGACCGAAACGCCAGGCGGTCGCAGAGGTGCGAGCGTGTGAACGCGAAAGTCGGACGATAAGTTACCGAACGCACGTCGTCGGAGTGGCCGGAGCGGATCGAAACGAGTGAGATTAGCGGCGGGGCACTAAATCCGGTCGGTTCTCGCCGCGTACGTTCCCGTGAGAAATATGAAACGTACACGCGCGTGCGTCCGTGCCGGCCGTTTTTCGATCACCGCAATAACGTCTCGGGCCGAACGACTTTTGAACAATTTGTTTTTTATAGAAACGTTCCAAAGTAAACGAAAAAAAAAGAAAAAAAAATCGTCGAAAGATAATTTACAATAATTATAGGTACTCGTAAAAGCTACGAATCGTGAAAACGGTCGTTTTTTTTCTATCTCGCCGACGACGACGACGGACGGATCGTTTCAAACAAATTAAGTGCAGTGTGATGAAAAATGCCGCGGAGGAGGATTTGTATTCCCCGTAACTCTTTTCTTCGACCGCACTCCGTTACTCGCCTCGATTCGGTCGCCAAGACGTAGGTCACGAGGTAACTGAACAAAACAAACGACAAGACGTAAGCCACTATAATTTATCCGAAGACGAAAATGACTGCATTAAATTAACATTTAACGGTTAATCCTCAAAACGTGTATACATTTTTAACTTTTTCACGCCGTTATCGAAATTCGCAATGCGACAACGCGAATTTATTGTCGTTTCGTCTCGCGCGGTAGACGGACATACGGCATTCACGGTCGGTACTCGTACGGAAACGAAATCACACGTACGCGTACGTGAAAAACGTTCTTAGAAATAATAGTGCAGTTACGATAGTAACTAAATGTTGTGATTTTCTAGTACGGCTCTGTCTGCGAACGACTACAGGCAGTCAGTCAGTCACGCGTTCGAGCACCTCCTTAAAAAAAAATTCTTGGCCGCGTATAGTCACGCATAATGGGTTTTTCTTTTCTCCGGCTGAAAAGTCAACGACGAGTTCTG
This sequence comes from Drepanosiphum platanoidis, assembly GCA_948098885.1. Lineage (NCBI taxonomy): Eukaryota > Metazoa > Arthropoda > Insecta > Hemiptera > Aphididae > Drepanosiphum > Drepanosiphum platanoidis. Next base: position 14,860,510 of record OX402533.1, read on the forward strand.
TTCCAATCGTCGCCGATTTTTATATTATAATAATAAGATTTTTTTTTTTATTTATAATCACATTTGCGATAGAACGGTGAAATTCTAAGACCAGCGGGGTGCCGATGTCGCAGCGGTCCGTCATAGCTCGGAAAGCGGGCGTGCCGATTTCCGCAATATTATAATGTCACGCGATCGCGTCAATCTTACGATTTCTAATGACTATACGAGTCTTTGGGTTCGATCTTTACGTTCGCAATTATTGGTCGTACAATATCGAGTAAAATATAGTGTTGCACAACAATATACGATATATCGATACGCGCGACAATGGACTTGTTTTTTATTTAAAATTATCCACTTAAAAGCCTAAAATTGACATAGACGATCGACGGAAATAACGAGACTGAAATTGTATTGCGATATAATATGTTCATTATGAGGGCTTTATCGTTTTAGTATTGCTTATCGTATAATATTTATCGTTCTTTGATATTGATTTACTGTCAAAACTTAAATAAATAGAAAATAGAAAATAGAATGAATCGATTATCGATGTACTTTCAATAAATCAGTCACATCGATATCGGTAAAATGGTTCGATACCGATATCGAAATACGATATCAATGTGCATCACTAGTAAAATAGTCTAATAATTTTTGTTCGATAAGTTTTTTCAATCAAAACGCGCGCGTGCGAATCCGTCCTGTCGAATCGACGCGAGACCACCGCGTTATGCGGAAGGCCGTTTCCGTTTTTTCACTCCGCGTCGCGCCGCCGTCGTAAAATACATTATAATACCGCGTACACGCTCGGACGACATAATATTACGTCCGACGAGGTAGTTTTTTCACTAGAATTTATTACATTATCGTCGCGCGCACGAGCGCGATTCGACGACTGTTTAACCGGCCGCGACGAAACGAGTACACTCCGAAGAAATCCGAGACCGCGGCTAACGCGACTGTCCAAATAAATACGCGGTTTTTTTTTCGTCTCATTTTCTCCGCACGTATGTACTATGATAATACCGCGTGTTGTTATTATTATTCTCTCTCCGACGACGATATACGTATACTAATAGGTGTACGCGTATAATAATAACGGTCGCTGGTTATGACAATATTTCCGGTTTCTTTTCCTGGTTTATTTTTTCTTCGCGTCTCCAGGCGCACGCGGCGGTCGTACACGAATTCCACAGTGGTTTGTGTCGATCGATTCGTCTCGCCGCGAGAAAAACAAAATCAATATTGAAAATCACGCCAAACACGAGTGGCAAACGAAAATCTATCGCGGGCAATGGTCGTGTTGTTATTACGTGAGATTGTAACGAATCCGCGTCACGTCTCTTCTACTTCCAGCTTGTTCTTATTATTTATAGAGAAAAATACGAAAAGGCGACTATGTATGATAATATAACGCGGCCGGGGGCGGGGACTTTCGACGACCGCGAAATCCCGAAAATACGGCCTCGGCAGCGTACGAGAGAGTGCTCGCACTTGGAACGAGTAAAAAAACTTCTCGACACACTATCTTTATGGCGGGCGGAAAACTCGGAAGGAAGGAAGCTACGTGGCTACGTCGTCGTCGCTGCGTTATTACCCGTGCCTTGCGGTAACGCCGACTCGCACGTCGATATTCTTATCGACATCCACGCGTCGTCGCGGCGGGCAGGGTTGAAAGCGCAAAAATCGTTAACGCCGACGAAAATTCCCGAAATCATAATACGCACGACGAAACGGCTCACGGGCGTAGGACCGGACGCGAGTGGCGAAACCGTACGGGCATTATACATGCAGGTCTTTGCGCGGTAGTTTTTCCAATCGTCGAACAATAGTTTTTATTCGCCCGAGCGGAGCCCACTCGAAGCGATAACGACATCACACGCGATTTCCGAAACGTACACGGGAAATTGGCCGAAATAATGAAAAATCAAGTCGACAAACCGAAAACAACCAGCGCGCGGACTGCATTAACAACGAGTTGTTCATCGACGACGGTCGATTTTCACCGTCAAAGCAGCGAATCGAAACCAAACCAATGATAATAATATTAATATCGATCGGTAAATTTAAAATTTTTTTTCCAGTACTCCGTATAAACGTATAATACAAAAGCACGTTTTTTTCGAGAAAAAAAAAAACAACCCAAGTGGTAGGATTTTTCGTCGTCGTCGTGCGCAAAGTAAATGGATACGACGACTGTAATGGACGGCAAACGCGCTAATTCCTCGACCGTGCTTTGATCGCGGAACAAGAATCACTCGTCGTTTCGTTGGGCGCGGCCGAATAGAAGTTTATATACTTTTTACCGGATATTATTGCTATGCCAGAGTATCGAGCGCGCGCGTTTACTGTAGAAACGTCACACGCCCAAATTCCGGAGTTTACTTGAATCCGAAAAAGCGGACCTCGGCCGTCGGTCGATATATTTAAAATATAAATTTTTCTGTCCAAATAAAATCGGATGTTTTACGATGATATTTACATGTCCGTTTTTATCTATTCATTTTTTGTTCGCTCATTAAACCTAAATTTCCCTCAAAAGAGATATCGCGTTATTTCGAGTGCCTTCGAAGGTCAGAGTACTTTATTTTCCGTACGCGCAACGTTCCATACCACGTGGTATTCCATTACTTGGAAATTTCCGTGGCGTTTTCTCTCTCTCTCTCTCTCGATTTTCGATACTTTACGAATATCATCGCGTGCTTACGTGGATTTTCGGACACTGTTAAATTTCGTATTCTATAATATCGCCGCCGCCGCCGCCGCGGTATACTGCCAAGCGGACGGGGGCGAACGGGAGGCGAACGTGCTCGGACGTATGAAAATCATATACCGTACGACCGGCTCGAAAAAAATCGACGTTTTTAACAGTGATCGAGTTTATAAATATTTTCAGCGAACGCGGAACGTATCCGCCGCGCCCTGCAATATCGTTACGCGGCCGATACGCGTGGGGCCTTTTTTTGCCATACGCGTATAAAAATTCATAATACATATTATGCCCGATCCCGCTCGAGTATATCGTTTCGCCTCTCGGAAACGGCGCCGCCCCTCGCCGTCGCTCTGCTGAAAACTTATCTCGTCGCGATCTCGAAAATCCCGTTTGGAAAATCCCGCCCGCCGTTCACGGGTGTCCTGTCACAACGATAATCGCGTACGATTTTATGCTATTTTATTAGCACGCTCCCGCGCACTTAACAAAGCGATTCATTAAACCACGAGTTTTAGTGTTGTATAATATTGTATACGTGACTTTCGTACATGACGTTTTTTTTTTTTTTTTTTTTTGTTATTCAAATGTTTTTCAAAAAAAATGTCGAAACCGCAGAGCCGCGGTAGATCCCGTCGGTTTTGTCACGCCGCGCCGTTTTGAAATGGTTTTATTTTTTTCGATTTCGTTTTTACGCGTATACCGCCGCGCGGCGGTCATAAATTTATAGGCGTTTCGATCGAACGGTTTGGAAAAAATGAAATAAAAAATAAAACAATCGGATAAATTCAACTCTAGAAGTTTTTCTGGACGAGAAAATAATTTTTTATTCAAAAACAATACGCTCTAGTCGATTCGGTTTAAACGCGATTAGATTGATACATTTAATACTACATCGATTTGTAAAACTACAAAATTATTAAAATACAATCTGTTTTGAGATTTTTTTTCTTCTCTCTGTATAATCATCGCCGAAGTGCACAAAATCTCGTTGTCCGTGACGGTCGCGTTTTTAACGTCGAGCAGCTCGTTTTTGTGTATTGATTTATTTACTAAACGAGACACGCGTGTGCCGTTTCAGCGGAACAGGACGCGTCCATAATCCGTTTCCGTTACGTCTCGATAACAATATCGGATTTACTTGATTGTTGAATTAACAGTTCTTCGAGATTACTTTCCACCACGGAGTCTCGCTGAAAAAAAAAAAAACAAACGATTTACCTGATGATATTGTTGTATTCTCAATAGCTCTGCTGCAGTTATTACATTAGTTTACGACCGCGCGCAGACGATTATATTTTAATCGTTTTTAAAATATCTAACATCGGGCGAACACGTCTCTAAAATGGCCATAAAAAGAAGAAAAAAAAACGCGCGCGCAATTACAACGTCAAACTAACGGACGACGCGAACGTTTATGCACTTTGGTTTAAAATATTGCCGTCAGTACTACGACGACGCCGACAGTCGAAACTTTTACGAAACGAAATAAAAAATATTGCCGACTACGACCGTTAATTGTTTCTAATTTCCATGATAAAGCGATCAAACCGTTTATTAACCGGCTTTTATTTTTCTCGTATAAAACACTACGCGCCGCGATGAATTATTATAACATTGTTCCGTTGTCGTGCGCGACGGAAACACGAACGAATCACCTGATTTTTTTCCCCTTCGGGTTTTTCGTTTTTATTTCGTCTGCGACGACGTTCGCCGTCGATAGAGAACAGTATACAATAGTATACAAACGTTTTGAAAAACACGCGTGTAACCGCTAGGTCGAAACCAAAGAATAAAAACGTGCCACTGTCGTAGCGCTCTGAAAACGACAGAAAGTCGTCGAGTCCTCGCGACTTTATTGTCTCGTCACTCGGTAAATTTAGGAAATAGTGGACCGGTGACGTGCCGAAAAATATATAATAGGTAACTGGACGACGCGGATCGACGGGGGCAACAAGTTTTTCGGCGATTTTCCCGGAGGATCTCAATATTTATACAGCGAGAATAAAGACACTCGCCGCCGCGGGCGTGAACGTTCATGTTCGGCGGCTGCAAAAGTCATTTTCTTCTCGGCGCGCTGAAATCCGCACCCTAGCTGAAACGTTTCACTTTTCCGAGTGAAACTGTACACTACACCGATAGAATACAAACAACGGTCGCTTTTTCGCGCCGCCCTCTAAGAAAATAATATGTTCGCGACGAGGCGGTCGTGCCGTCTCTCGTTCCTTTTAGTTTACGCGCATTGTGATTATTAACGGTTTTTCAGGTGTTCTTCCTATAGTCGTTGTCTAAACCACGCGCGTGTCGTCGATGCCCTTCGGTTGCCTACGGAAAGCGCCGCGACGTCCAATCGGTCCGGAGCACTCGTTCGTTTTCCAAACGTCTCCTCGACGCACGAATGCGCAAATCCACATTCTCTAGCTCGATACTATCGGAACGATGTTTTAAGCATCCGAAAATCGAGAACCTCAGCGCGTCTCCGTTCGACGCTCGTTTTGATTTAGGACTGGAAATTCAATATTTAATGATAATAAATTAATCTATTGTTAAAACGTATTAAAACTGCACTTCAAACACGCGACTTGTGTTTGTTTTCTAACCAAACACATTTGAAGGTCATAACTCGAAAGACAATTTTGTAACGATTGCTGGTGGTCTCGTGGAAAATTTCGTTTTGTCGAAAAATATCCAAATAAAATGAGACACGTCGTCGATACGATTGCGACGATTAGTAACAATATTATTACTAGCTATTAAGGGAGCGACAAAGGTGCTCTACGAATGTTTAAGCGAACAGTGCGATATGTCGACAGAGTACGAGATAGATTAATATCGAGTGTTTGAATAATTTTTAATTTCTACACTACCTTCTTAAAAATATAAATATCGTTTTGTTGTTGAATCAAAGTGAATTTTTTTTTTTTTTGTTATTATTATTTATATAATTTTCTTTAATTAGATATTATCAATAAATATGAAACTTACGAAAACTTCAAACGTTCGAGAAAAAAAATAAAAATAATAGTCTCGTGCTAATTGATTTGGAGATCAATCGGATCGGTGTAGGTATATCATTTGTGTATTGATAATATTATTATTACTCGGACGTAATTAGAAAAAAAAAAAATTGTTTTTGTTTGTATTTTTTGTATAATTAAAAACGTTATAAAAAAAAGAAAAAGAATGCAAACGATAAAAATATTCGCTCGTTTTATTCGAATTTCTACCGTTTTCTACGCAATCAACGTTTTGAGGTTATTTTTTTAAAAGACCATATGACGCGTGATCTCATGTTTTACGTGTAATGTAAACGCGCAAACTAAAGTAAACTTATATAATCAAAATAAATAGAAAAAGAAAAAAAAAACCCAAAGGTGGTGGTTATTTCGGTACGTTTCCCGTAATATAAAAATGTACGAAAAATAAAGTAAACTATTCGTACGTGTACGACTCTACGCGCGTGAAATAAAAAATGTATCGCGATCTCGTATGAGTTTATTTTTTTTATTTTTTTTTTAAACATCACAGCGATCATCGGGAACAACTCGGTCGTCGAGAACGTTATTGTATTCGAATAATATACACTTTTGTAAAAGTTAAATCTACAGACGCTTCACAAAAACGACTATATAGTTGTTATGGGCGGGTGAAAGATGAAATCGGCCAAAACTCGGGGAAATATTCGAAAAAATACCGCAAGACTTGCGAAACACCGCGAAACGCCCTCGTGGAAATAACGCTCGTATAATATTGTACGTAATATTATGTTATATTATTATTCCGTGTGCGCTCGAAACACGTTTCGTTGCTTCGGAAGTATCATCGTTTCAAGCGCGGAAAAAAGACGCGGACGCCGCCGCCGCGCCGCGCCGCCCTGAAATCCTAACCCTCTAATCATAATAATATTGTGTTTGGAGCCGCACTCGAAACACGTTGTTCTTGTTCGCCGCGAGTCCGTTTCATAATAAGCACATTATATTATTATTATTATCATCGTCGTCGTCGTCATTATTGTTATCGTCGCGTACTATTATACGCAGTCGAAAAGTATGTAAAAATTACGAGCCCCCGCGTTCTCGAGAGTACTTAGTACGCCCGGAAAACGATAAATTCAATCCGAGCGAAAATGGAATTGTCTTGTTTTCGTTCTTCGGTTGAAAAATGACGAAAAGAAAAAAACAACAACATTTGTATACGTATATATATATATATATATATATATATATTTTGGGTTCCTCGCGGAAATAAATAACACAATAAAGCGAAAAAAAAGAAAAAGAAAAGGAAACTACCTTTTCCATTAAACCTTTAGTCGTGGCGCGCGCGTCCATATATACGTATATGCGCGCACATCCCTTAAAGTGATCCAAATCGTATCATCCATCAGCAATGAGATCACACGGGTGGCTTCACTCTGTATACGTATATAATATTTATTTAAATAATATCTATGACTCGGAAATACGCGTATTTATTTATTTTTCGGTACGCGCGCGCCGTGCAACAACACTACTACGTGCAGGTCTATCCGGCGCGAACCCGTTTTCACGAACGCGATATTACACATCACGCGCGTCGTTAGCACATATAAAAACAATATTACGCGCGGTTATATAATATTATATACTTTTTCGCGTTTGTATTACATACCGGCGCGGCGTGTCATTATAATATGCGGTGGTGCTCGAATTTTTCCCTTCCTCGCGCGACGACGACGCGAGTACACGCGCGGACAATATACTCGTGTTTTATCGTGTCACTCTGTACTTTTGAACCTCTAGAAACCGATCTCCGCGGTGTCGCGGACGTCGTTTTCACAAACGATACGATTTTTTCCACCGTATTATATTTGGTACGTCGCGATTCGATTATTATATTGTGATGAGTCGATTTACTGATTCTACGCGCGCCGCCGCGGGGAGAGGAATAGCGTTGAAAAAAAACCGTCGACTACAGTTTCAGCGCGTTTGAGCTAGAGAGGCGATGATGAGCTGCGAGTTTCTACGTTATTTGGTGACTGTTATCGCGAAATGTTGACGACATCTCCGAGGAAAAGCCAGTCTATTATAGCCGATTTCACAATAATCGCAGTTTTTGCTTTTCGATATTTAATCTTTGAAAGTACCTGCACTTAAAAAAAAAGACAGAGAGAGAGAGAGAAAAAAACTACTCTTAGGCCGTATTTTTCTCGCGCTCGTCACTTGATTAAATTAGCCGATACTTACTTATAGATAGGCACTGAGTGTTTTTCCTACACGAGCGGAGGGCAACTTACTCTCGTCTCTCAGCAGCCTCTCTCTCTCTCGATTCAAGAGCACTGTTTTTATTAAACAATTTATTATGTTCGTTAACTCCCGACAAATCACCGACGCACGTGCTGCATTTAATCGCCGATATAAGTTAAACAAGCACAGTTCGCGTACCCGTACAATATATTATATTATGTTGTTTTCGATTCGAGGCGAGCGTGATAAGGCTTGCTTATACGTATATATTATGTATTTTTTTTTCGTTATTCGTACACTTGCTCGGTGCACTTATGGATTAACGTGCACACGTGTGTCTGTTGTGTAGGTCAATGCGGTTTTTTCGAAAAACGGACAAAAAAATATCGCAAAATCGCGTTCGTATTTCAACGCGTACAATATCGTTCTGAAATGTGATTAGAAATTTATTGTAGTTTTATCGCGTTCGTGCGCGGTTTACATATTTTTTCCACCGAAATTTAGTACGCGGCGTACAGAATAAATTTAATGTGTTGCATCCTTATCGTGCGCAAAATATGAGAATAGTAAAAACTGAAAAAAATAATAAACTAATAAATTTACTCGTTTTTTGTTTCGTTGAAAAAATATCCAACGCGAGTGCTATATTATAATATATAATATATATATCACGGAGTAAAATATAATAATTATACGACGAGATAAAAAAATAAAATATTTATTTTCGTAAATACGTATTTATCATAATATCCGGTGTATTTGGAATTTTCACATAAATTAAACTGTGATCGAGAGACCTTCGTGCCACCTCTTTTTATTTGCAAAACTCGATGTACCTTATTACACGAACGATTCTCACGACGACGGCTCGTAAAATGATCAGTCTTTGATGGATTTCTATTCATTGAAGAAGACTTTTTCTTACAGCGGCGAGACACTCCGAAATTATACTTCTAACTACTATTATCGTTTAAAAGCGACCGATTTTCACATAAGTTTTCTCGTTGTTTTTACGATTTGTTTTTTTTGTTTATAATTATCGATCGGTGCTCGAAAACGTTTTAGATACCGATTTCACGTGTTCCGTGGAAAACGGAGAACGGAAAATAATTTTTTTTTTTCGATAATATTCTTCTCTACGCGGACGTCGGAGCAGCAACGTTAAAAGACAAAACGATACGGCACGAAGACGCCGCGAAAAGGAGTAGACCGACGACGTTCATACGGATTTCCGTGCTTTTTAACGCGGCAGATAAATCAACGTCGTGTTTATTTTATCGCGCGCAAATCGAATCGAGATGAACAATTTTTTTTTTTTTTTTTGCAATACTTTCAATATTTTAGACAAATAACAAAATATGTGTAGACGTGATGTGTGTTTTTTTATCCTTTTAACGTCGATCGGTCCCCGCATTGCTCTCTGGTGACGCGCCGCCGCCGCCGCGTGTACGTACGTATTATGCTCTCGATATTACGAATCGTCGTCGTTTATACTATACTACCGTGCAGTTTGAATGATTTACGTTTTGGGTGGAGAAAAAAAAACAACTACGTTATTTATAGCCAAATCACACGAAATACAAATACGATCGCGAGTACTCGTTTGCGGACGCGAGGGCAAATTTCGCGTCGGTGATAAATAAAATAAAAACGACGAAAAAAAAACGAAAAAACCGACAGAAAATTGCGCACCGATAATTTACGCGGTGTTATTTTTTCTTGTTCGCGGACGCGGACGGCGATAACGAATGCGTGTCGTGGGATCGTACGTCGTCGTGGCGGGTGTGTTTGCGTGGGTGTGTACAAATTTACAATTTTATCGCGCCAACGACGTATTCGGAAATAATCGATTCGGCGGTATGAAAATTTAACGTTTGGTAAAACAGAAAAAAAAAAAACATCGTTCGACCCGAACACGTTATTATAATCACACGACGACGTGTATTTATTTTTATTTTGTTTTTCGCCAGTGATATGTGTACTTACACTTTTGCGTTTTATAAAAGTACGTCGCGATTCGTACGCTATTCGTTTTCGAAAACAAATCGTATTTATCAGATAATACAACGTTGATGTTTTTCGACGTTAAAACTCGTTTTCTCGGAGTAGACGACTCGGAGTTTTAATAATTACGAAGCAATAACACTCGTCCGAAAACGTTTTTTTTTTTTTTTCGAACAGACGATAACGCATAGCGTTGAAGTTTTTGATTTTACGGTTTTGAAACCGAGAAGATTTGATTTGCAAGCAGTTTGAGGAGTTGGTTTTAAAATCGAACTATACTGGCGATTTAACCACAGGCATAAGTTTATAAGTGACAATGGACCGCAAACTTGCACGAACTTTTTACGTAGCGTACGAACAAAAACACTAAACGATTTCATTATAGGTTATTTGATATTCTTCTGAAACTTAAGTGAACATTTTAAGAAAAAAGCGTCGTTTTTCGAAACATAAAATCGAGACGACGCGTCGTCGAGAGCGAACAGAGAAACGCCGAAATAATGATAAAAAAAAAACAAAAAAAAGAGTAAATAAAAGTCGCGGAAATTCAATCAAAAAAACTCGGTATCAGTTATATACGATTACTTTTTCTTTTTTTTCGAAACGAGAATAATAATTGTTGGGCAAACACGCAGAGTGACAGAAGTGCCGATAATATATTATTTTTATTACGGCGTTCGTCGCGTGGAAACTGATTTTTCCGATCGCGTTTGAAAAATATAAAAATCATACGAAAAAAAAAACACGAAAAACACGATTACGTAGTCATTAATAATATCGCAACGTGACGCGCGAGCCGAATGGAGAGTCGAAAAACGACACGGTCGGGGTTTCATTTTTTTACCAAATCAGGCATATGATAATCACCACTAGTGCGTGTTAAAATACACTGTTAAAATAATAATATAATATAGTAAAATCGTGTACGAGTAAATGCGCCGCAATGCGTTTTGCTGCAGCCGCATCGTCGTCGTCGGTGCATCGCGCGAAAAAAACGGAGCGAAGCGTTCTCTCGGAGAACGCGTTTATTTGTACATTTTATTTTAATTATTCTTAACGTCCCGTCGTCGGACGGAGACGACAATTCAACGCGACTTTACACGCGTTTCGTCGGTTCGAATATTCCGATATTACGAAACACAATGGTTTCGATTTAATAACAAATAGAGTTCGACGCATTGAAAATCATATCGAACGAGTGTTTTTCGTATACCGTCGAACAATGAGCGCGGTCCTTTCGGACGTTTTCAATTACAAACCGTCTTTTCGCGTCGACCACCGACCGCGGCGGAGAAAAATTATTATTTTTCGTACGTCTGAAACCGAAATTTTGATTAAAAAATACACACACACACACACACACTAGTATGCATATAAAAACGATCGCCGTCACAATAATACTTCGAGCAGTTGTTTCAAAAAAACACTTTATACCAGAGACGTGTGATTTCAGTTTCGATATTTTATAATCTCTCCTTCCTTTTAAAAGTCCATTTTACAACATCACTCGTATCGATTTCAGGAAAAAAAAAAAACAAAACGAATTTGACGTTTTAAAATTAATACCCACATAATGTTAAATCATTTGTAAACACGTAATAATATACCTACGGAGGTCGTTAAGTCAACTATGATATTATGACGGCGCATCGGAACGTTAACCGCAGACCGATTAATAACGGTTTTCAAGTCAGCGTAACCGTTGCACGCCCTTCCCTCCGCCTCAGTTGTCGCTTTGTTCCGCGAAAGGCGACGATTTCGTTTCGATTCGTCCATATTGTAGCTTCGAAAAAACACGCGAAAGTAATATTCAATACGACGATTTTCGTATTCGAAACGTTTCGTCGAATACTTTATAAAAAAAGAAAAGAAAAAGTCACCGTGTGAAAAACATTTACAATAAACTACGGTATACTTGCGCGCGAACACTCTACGAGACACCTAGTAGTAGTATCTTCAACCGGTCGACGCGGACGGCATTCTTCGCGCGGCTCGAGTCGTCGTTGGTAACATCGTTTAATACATCGTGTACGGTAAACAACTACCCGCCGTCGGTGTCGGACACGGACGTGGGAAAAGTCGACGGACTTTATTGGACGTCGTCGTCGATATTAATTTGCTCGCGCGCACTGCCCGCGCAGGCACGCGCTTAATCGTCGTCGTCGAGCGCCGCTCGTCGTGCTAATCGTAAAAAAAAAAATAGAGACCTCGGTCCGTGTGAAAAACACGCGAATAAAATCGATCGGCGAGAATCGTCGTCGTCGTCAATAAGCCACGTGGGCGTACGAATAAAAACGATATGCTCGTCCTCGACGAGACCGGTTCCTACTCGGATGACTCGACCGGAACTGTTTTCGCGCGTCACGACGACGGCGGTCAAATAAAACGAAATAATATCGCTTCGCGAGAGTTCCGTCTGCCGCGATAGAACGGCGATAAATACGCTGAATTCGTCCGCGGATTACGTTTCCCGGCCGAATAATCGTAACGCACACGGTCGAGATTGCATATAACCGCCGTAATTTAACTACGTCCAAGTAATCAAGAAAAATAGTAAAAAAAAAGAAAGAATAACGTTACGCTCGACGTTTTGACGGACGAAAAAATCATCGGCTAAAGAAATGAAACGGAAGACTTCTTTGCGACGGGAGTGGACAACAAAAAAAAAGATTTTCCGGGTGTTTCACCGATCGTGACGACGTTCTATCATTCGAATTCACTCCGCGAACTTTGGTTTATACCATAGTTTTCACAAAATCGGTGACGTTGTCGAACGCGATCAGACGCAGTGATGTGACGATGAGTTCGGCGCGTCGAAGAGATTTATGTTATTTCGCACGACGAAAAAACGCAAAAATGTAAATCAGCGAACGTATACGTCGTATTAGTCGTGTGAGATTTCGCGTTGGAAAATACATAAATAATGTTTATAAACGATTAAAAAATAAAGTAAACACATTTCGTCTTTCGGTTCGTTTACCAATCGATTATTTTGCGATACATTTGGACTATTAGAAATAAGTGAAATTTTATTCGCATATTATTATTATTAGTTTAACCGAAAACATTATGGGCCCCACTGAACAGGTTCGTGCGGGACGTGTTATTGATTTCGTCTGTTATAAGAACGTTAACAATATTTTTAATTTAATATTCATTATGAATCCATCTGTAATGGATACTGCAGTCGCGAACTCGGTTTCGACGTCGAAAGTCGAGTGACTGATGGAAACTAATTATGTCTCTGCAGAATAGATGATTCTGTTGTGTTATCATTTTGAAAATGCGAAATTACTCTGACTAAAAGTTACTGGAAACATATTTCATCCCTATTGATAATATTTATTTATTTTTTTTAACTTCGTCATTTTGACTTTCGGCGTGTGATTTTTATTGAATTTCATGTGTTTTAGAATGAAAAAATAAAAAAAACACCAACACTTTATCTTGCGTTTTTTCGAATTTTGTTTCGAGAAACTTTTGTAACACCTGTTATCTTATATTCGTATTTATGAATGAAGTCGAATTTATCTTACAAAATACAAATAATTTTCTTTTCGATGAAATCGAAACCAAAAGGGCAATCGTCGCGTTCTCTCGTCTTCCCTCTAGTTTATACGCCTGTGTTTGCCGGTGAGCTCGGTAATCTTACGTAATTGTTTTTCGGAATAATAAATCGATTTCAGAAACAAAGAAGAACCAACGCGACGACGACGACGTTCAATTCGCGTAAAAACGAATAATATAATTATTCGATACACATCGATTTCTCGAGACGTACGTTCCGGATCAGAGGATTCCCGAGAAGTCTCTCCGGCGCGGCGCGGGCCCGGCGACGCGTGTGTCATTAGAAATATCAGAATAAAGCGAAACTCGTACCGCGAACTGGTCGATTGACGTGACACTCTCGGATGAAGTTGGCTCCGTAGGAATCGCGTTTATAATCCAATGCCAAAAACCAACTACGTTTTGTATACGCTTCGATATTATCATGTTACTCGACATCAGTCAACACCGTTTTATTAAAAATAAAGGCGTGCGCGCAAAAAATCAACCGACCAAGATGGTCGCGCGAAAATGTGTTTTCCTAGAATTGGAAAAAAAAACAAAAACAAAAACCGACGGTCGCGATTAATCGAGCCGGCGACGAATCGGGCACGTCGATCGGTTATCGGTGGAAAACGATCTCGATTCGCCCGTTTAGTCGGGTACGTATCGTGTATAATATTATATATTTTATTTGAAACTCGGACGAAAACGGTCGTCACGTCTGAGAATATTCAGTTCTCGTCCCGTCCCGGCGGCGTATTGCAGTCGCGCGGTACGCGTATACATAATATACGTTTTTACTATTGTCGTCGGCGTTTTATTTATTTATTTAGTTATTTATTTATTATTCTTTCTCTCGTGCCCGGATCGCGGCGACAAGCCTTTAATAAATTTGATTCGTCCGTCGTTTTTCTCCGGCGTATAAAATAATAATGTACATTGATCGATTGCGCCGGCCGCCGTGCGCCGTATAAATATACGCGCGTCCCGGCGTCGTCGGCGGGGCAAGGAACGAGAAAAAATAAGGGGGATGAGAAAGGATCAAACGGTCGTAATCGATCACCACTACCACCGCCGCGCCGCCGCCGCCGACGACGACGACGGCGTACTCTGTCCTGGCGCCGATCCTGCACCGTATTATTATATAATACACCGCGCGTATGCGGACAAACGCCCCGCGCGAAACCGTTCGGCACCGGCCGCGTTAACGCGTTCATAAACGGTATCAATCATTGTTGTTGCGATGGACAACAGTATACGAATAATATACCGCGACGTGGGCGCATAAATAATAATAAAGCGCGCGATCATCGGGGGGGCCGCGGGAAAAACGAGTTTTGGGGCGACGAAGGGGATGAAAAAAGACGCGGTGTTGTTTCTTCTGACCGTATAATAGTTGTTGCTCGAAACCGCCGTGCCGTGAAGTTCTCGACTGTCCCGCAAGCGTGTAATAATAATAATATTATAAAGTAACCTTTTCTCGTCGGCCGTCGATAAAGCCGAATTTCCTTTCGAGCAGCAAAGCGTCGGTCCTTCGAAACGAGCGACGACCGACTCCGAGAAAGATCAGAGACCGTCACGCGCGCGATGGTCTGACCAATAACGTTGTGTTTCGGACGAATTTCCGGCCCGTCCGATTGGAAGGCGGCATTCGGCCTGGGAAACCGTCCGAAATGAAAACGTCCGTCCGGGAGTCGCTGAGCCACCGCCACCCCGCAAAGAAAACAAAAAAAAAAAAAAAGAGGAAAACTGACAGAAAAACTTGGAGTTGGGTTGTTGCGCGGAGACAATCGCATGTCTATTCGTCACGGTTTCAAAATATATATATCACGCGACGGACGTGTCGAAAGCCGCGACGACGACCAAGTTATAATTTATAGTGACGTCGTCGAAACGATTCGAACCGGACGGGCCGTCATCTCGGGGCCGGCCGATCGAGCTATTATTTTCGAAACGAAGAGGCCGACCGCGAGCCTTAATAAATACGTCTGTTCGACGTGGGTCCGAAAGCTCTCTCGCGTCGACCGCGAAAACGGAAAAAACGGAAATCGGAATCCAAAGAGACACAGCTAGGCGACGGGTGATGGATTTTATTAGTCTTTTAAATTTCAAACATTAAGTGAGTCGTGCGGATCGGCTTGTATTTCAAAATAGTAAAAATATCCGATTTTGTTTATATAGTTTTGTGTGTAAGAAAAATCAAATCGTGACGACAAATTTTTGACATTTTTCCACTCGAATAAGAACAAACCATGAGAGAAACTTTGTTTACAGATTTCGGGATTTTTTGTTAAAAAAAAAACATTCGAACATATTCTGTTCAAACAGCTCGGAAAATATCCAAATATTCAAAAAATTACATCATCTCTAGATAATCCAAACGAGAACGATTGATTTCGTCGTCCAACACCGCTCCGACGACGACGACGACAGAGATCGCGCCAATTTATCGGGCATTTAATTCGGATTTATATTCCAGACTGATCCCAGATAAAGGCAGTGGCCGCAAAACGAGAAAGTATATATTTCGTAATATAGCAGAAACGTACACTAATAATATGACCGTCGTCGTTGGCAGACAAACGCGCGGCCGATACGCATCTATTGGGACCCGAGACGATAGGCATCGAAAACAATTACTGTCGCCGTCTTTAATAATATCGCATTATCGTTCGGTCAGACGTGTCGTTCGGAGGCGACGTAAACGAATAATACCGAAAGAACCGCACCGCAATATAAACATAATATTATAATAATATATATTATTATGTGAACGTCGTCGTCGGGGCGGACGTCGTGGGCGAAACGCGCGTTTATGGCTCGATCCGACGTGGAAACGAGACGGACCGCGAGGGAACGTCCCCGAATCGTATGCGCTTGTCCACTTGGATTAATACGGACGCAGTAATATTCTGTCACGACCAAACCGCTTCCAGACGTCCGCGCGACTCGTCTCGCAGGCGAGTGTTCGCGTCGGGAAAATTCGACGAAAACCAAAAATCTTGTTGTACGACGACAAGAAAATATAACTTTATATCTGCGATGATGATTTCGAATAACGACGCGGCCGATATCTCACGATTCTATACTTACACTGCGACAGCGATGTGAGCGATCGCTCGATGATTTTAATGCCTGTACCTGCGCGCGCTTTGAATAATATATTCGAGTAACGAACAAGTCCACTCCGCGTGTTTGCCTCGCGTGTGCGTTGAAACGGACGCATCAATCGCTGATACTAAATTATGCACCGGAGACTTTATCCCCGGTAAGAGTACACGCGAACGATAGTCACTCGGGTCACTGCGGACGTACGTTTAAAATGCAATTTTCCTGCCCGCGAGAAGCTCCTAATATACCATGCGCACGAACCGCCCGGCGGCGCGTGCGTCTTATTTATTATTTCGAGACATTGATCGACATCAAATCGTCGAACCGACGAGCATTAGCGCGTCAATCTTTCCGAGAAAAGATATTTGATTTTATTGTTCAAAATTTTGAATCCGCAATACGTTTTGCGTCGAAACAATAATATTTCTGCTGCGATCGCGTACGATAGGAGTTTAAAAAAAAAAAAAAAACAACACACGGAGTCATAGCGTTTTTCTAAAAAATATTATTTCCAAGTCGTCGTCAATCCATCGCGTGACGCGACGAGCCGCGGCGAACAGGTGGCGCGGGTATGTTAAAATAGACATAATTTTAACGGATCGCCCTTAATTGTTCACATTGTTTTGATCGTCATTATCACTCCGTTGTTCGTCGGACCGAACGCCACAATAATATAATACGATTAAAACGATTATGAACGACACGAGCTCATCCGTGGAAAAATTAAACTGCCGCGATAACCACGCGCCGCGCGTTCGGCGCTCGGCGGCACTGACAACTGTGTAAATTCCACCAGTTTTCAAAAACGTATTCACCGGTTCGTGCCGTCGCCCGCGCGCTATAGGATATTACGACGACGCGACTCCATAATTAACGAGGCGAATTGTTATTTCATCGTAAATGATTACGTCACGTGCTTTACTTTTAGGTCAGCGGCGGCTTGACGACATTTAATTATTACTTTTAAAGTTAATTAATTATTGTTGTTTTGTCAGTGGCTGCGGCGCGGCGGTTCGCTCGATCAAAATATTATACGACACGGCGTATAGGTACGTCAAGTATATATTGTTTATTATTCGTCGTTTTTTTGTTTTTTCCCCTTCCCACGTGACTGTTGACGATTAAAGTGTTCTTTGCGACGACGTCGTGAGAAGGCCGGACGGTCAGGTTATTATTAAAATGATCATTTTCGATTTTCCCGAAATCCAAAAAAACATCAAAGAAAACTACCGAAAAATTGCATAAAAACGAAAAAAGTAATTTAAACTTTTGCACTCTTTCATAATTATATTCCGAAACTAATGGAAGGCCGCGCGCGCGAGAAAGAAACTTGAAATTTCCACCGAGTATTTATTTCGGCGGCGAAGAAGCGAGAACCATCAGAAAATGTTCTAATTAATTTCGAAACACCTATCCGGTCGTAAACACATTTCCGTTCGCGATCGGGAAATTCGGCGGTGCGGCGTTCATTATAACTTATAACGATCGCGTTGCGGACACCTTTCCCGACGAAACCGATAGACGAACTGGACATTTCTTAAACGTTTCGACGAACCGTCGTATCGTAACCCAACGGGGCTCGCAAAGTCCGTGCTCCGAGGACTAGAGGTTTTATTTTTTCCGTTTCTAAATATAGTGCCGGACGACGAAAGGACAAAAAAAAAAAAACTCTCTCCGGGGTGGCCCGGGACACCGCCGCGCCGCCGCCGGAATCGCAAACACGTCTCGGCGTCATTAGAGACACATTAAAAACGGGCGGCACAAAACGACCGAGGGGACGGCTAGTGCGCGCGCGCGCGTACTGTTAGGTGTCTACGGGAGTGTTTAAAATAAACGATCGCCGAGGGACGTTATAACAACAGTAATAATAATAATAATAATAATACGGTCGACGAGAAATCGAAATAGCGCCGTCGCCGACTTCGCGTAACCCTTTTGCCGTCGAGCGAAAAACGGACGAGGGGGTAACGGTAAGCGAGCACTGCTTATGGTCGACGGGGACGAAACACGGTTAAGAGATTAAAAATGAATTATCGTTTATTTTATTTTTATTTTTTTTTTCTCCCTACAATCATTTATCCGGTGGCAGAGCCGTAAAGGCGCTCTCTCGCGCGCGCGTTCCGCGTCCCGAAGAGGACGGCTGCAGCGGCGGCGGCGGCGTCAGAGAACCGCAGCTCGTTTTTATACAGCTCGTTACACTCCAGATAAATGGCCAACAAGCTGTGTTGTCACACAGTTTTTCATGACATCAGATTTTCCAGAACCTTCTGAACCGAAAAAAGGGTAGTTAAAAAACAATATACGTGTGTATATATACGAGTGTGTACGGGCGACGCGCAATATAAATAAAATATACTGTAAAAAAAAAAAACACAACAACAACAACAACAACAACAATAACAATAACGGCGACGGAATAAGAATTTTAAAATTAATACAATACAAACGATTAACAGCGGAACGAAAACGCGTCGGAATAATAATAATATTTATTATTATTATAGCAATAATTATGCTCGGTAAATCATAAAAGTGTTTTGTTTTTTCGTTATTGTTTTCTATAGTTTAATTTTTTTTTTTTTTCCCTACCTGCTGCATATCGCGATAAAGTACAGTCGTTGCGTGTTTATCATGACAATATTATTATTACGTGAAGGCATACGCGCGGCGCGACCGACTATATTGTACATTTTATTATATTGTGTACCTGCGTAATAATTTTATTGTTTAACAATATCTCGCGAGTAGCTCTGGACGGCGAATATAATAATTTAAATAACGGCCTGCAATTACTTGCCGTCCTCTGATCCCGTCGAAGTTCCGTCAAATCGCGGCGAGAGTCTCCTGCGACGACGCTAACGAATCGCAATATTGTTGCCCGCAAAACGGATGTTTCACGACGGATTCGTAGCGGAGACTTCGTTTCGTCGGCTCGACGGGTTTTCGGACGTTTTTTTGTTTTTATGTATATTTGATTTCGTGTTGATTTACTTGGATTTTCAAAATCTGTATTTCGCGTTAAAATTAACTTCCACCGATCCCCGAAATCGATGCGAAAAAACATCGTTATCGATATGAACGATTACAAAAAAACCATTAAGTTCTTTTTTCGGAAAATCGTTTTCGACGACGAATAATTACGTTCTGACGGCGGCGGCCGTGAGAAATTTTTCTTTTTCCGATGGTAACAATAGAAAACACAACGCTCGAAAAACACAGACACGGCGGACACGAGTGGCTATAATATACGAGTATTGCCCGAATAAAAGCCGTCGCGCCACCGCGGGAATAACGTTTGAAACGATAGGTGGTTCGATTTCACGAGAAAAACGTAGGGGAAAAAAACAACCCAGTAGGCGCCACGGGTATAGAAGATAAAAAATAAAAAACCGCGGTAAAACGTACGTTATAATTTACTCCGCGGCTCGAGTAAAATATGTCCACGTGCTCGTCGCGTCTCTACGGTAAAACGATCGGTCGCAGCGGGTCGCCGCCGTTAATAATTGGTCGAAGGGCCGCGCGGCGGTTTCAAAGGGGATTTCGCGACATCGCGGACACGCCGCGGCCGGTAATAATTATTATTATATCGCCGGCGCGCGCGCGCGTGTGTGTGTGTGTCCGAGCACATAAAACCAAATAATTATCGAGGGTGGCGCAGGGGCGTCAAAACGATATATCATATACGCGCGTACGACGTGTCCGTACCGATTACGGCGATAAGGGACACGGGGCGCGTAGAGGGCGGCCACCGGGGTCCTTCTCCCGTCCGCCAAACATAAAGGACCGACCCGACCGACCGACCGACCGACCGCCGCCGCCGCCGCCACGCGGACGAGCAGTTTGAATTATTTAAATTCGCAATGTTATTGCCACTATTATCGGACGACTTTGCGCCCTCTCCTATGCCCGACCGGTACTCGATATCGATTTTGAATTTTTTCACATACGCTCGCATAGACGTCCGTAGTAGGTATCGTTTTCCGCTGTTGGAAAAAGAGGATTTTTCGCTTTCGTCCTTCGCAACGACGACGATTTCAATCCCGTCCCGTAATATATAGTATCCTTTCTCTGTATATTCGTCGATCGATTGCTACACTAGCGCAGTTTTAAAAATACACAGTATAATACCGGAGAACACGAGAAGAAGCGTTTTAACCATTATGGACATATTTTTAATTCGCACCACCTTTCCCTACAGACGTAGAGATCCTACGGTTTACATATTATTATGTGTCGTTGTTTCATAGTCGACGCGCATTTTTAGTATAATAATAATAATAATGCACTAGAAAGTTTTCCCGGACGTCCCGTGCACTAAACCGCTGAACAGGACACTTCAATAATAATCGTACCCGACGTTGTTATCGCGATAACGTCATTACAGTGACGTAAATTATTCATAGGTATTGACGTCGTCGTGACGATATCATATCGAATAATATGGCGGGCCATCGCGCAGTACGCGGCCGCGCACCGCAATCGATTTAATTGCCGGCGATTCGACAGCGGACGAGTCCGCCGCAGCAGCTGTAAGTGATGCAAAACGCAAACATTTGTTTAGGGTCAGTGTAAACGGTTTTAGCAGCTATAGTGGGGACCGTACGGACGGGGCGATGGGAATTTCAGCGAAACAAACCCGAACACGCGTGTGTACGAGGAACGCGCAATAGTGTAGAAACGCAATTAATAATTATTTATTTATTTCTCGAACCGCGACTCGCCCGTGGGATCATTTACATACGGACTTGTGTGGTCCGCGACGGATCGAATCGAACGCAACGAGTATTAATTCTATTACGTATTTGTACGTGGGGAAAAAAAAATAATAAAAATACGTTTTATGAATTTCCGGCGTTACTTTCATTTCAGACGGACGGAAACGGTCGAATCGACGAAACCAAAGCAAAACATCTTGTATTTGTTTTTTGTTTTTCGCGCGGACATCGTCGTCTGATATTCCGATTCTCGTGTTTGACATCCGTACGATATCATTATGATCGATTCAATAATAATAAGATATCGCCGAGGCAAAAACGCGTGTGCTCCGCGTCGTCTGCGCGAAATCGATCGCCTATAATACACAACGACGCACGGTACCGTGTACGTGCCTCCTACACGTCGTCGTCGGGACCGCGTCTGTTTTTATTGTTTATCGCGCGACGGCGACATTATTATAATTACGTATTGTCTCACACGGCGCAAGTGCGCTTTTTGCGTTCCGCAGAGTATCGCTCGGATTTACGGCGGTTTACCCGGCGCGCGATAGTTAATTTACGGGCGACGCGCTGCGCGATACCTGCGTTATAATGACGTCGTGACGCGGGGCGCGACGTGTCGAAGAAATCGTTTCCGCGTTGGTATCCGTCCGAAATGGAAAAAAAACGATTTCGTTGGCATCCGAACACTACAAGCGCTCGCGCTCGACGTGAATAAAACAAAAACGTTTTTTTTTTTTGTCTACATCCATTATCGAACGCGAACGTCTCGTTTCGTCGAGTACTTATTAGACGAAAACCGCAGCGGTTTACCCAGTTGTTTTATTGTCGATGAAAACTATAAGTGCACTATTGTACTTGTTCCACGCGTCCGTCGTCGTCTCGCCTTCGAACACATCACTAACGAATACACACGTACGTAAGTCACGATCGTCTGCGATCTCAACGCGAAAACACTAATAATTTAATAGGCTATAATAATTAATAACGATTGGACGCCTATAATGTTTACCGCCGTCGAATCTATTATCTATTATTCGTAGTGAAACGCGTTTTCTTCGGCGCCGAGAACCGGACGAAGGACGAAAGACCGCCCAGTGACTACTTTTAGCGCAGCGTCACCGATCCAATTTTTGGCCGATTAATTTCCGAAAACCGGGGGGGGGGGCCCTTTCGGGTAACGACCGTTTTCCGAACTGCGAAATTAATAATAATCACGTAATTACATACGCGCGTGTGTGTGTGTGTGTGTGTGTGTTTTATAAATTATTATACCTTCGTGTGTGAGTGTGTGTGCGCGCGCGCTATCGCGGTGCGCGCGTGACCAGACCATAAATCACGGGCGGAGGACTTGGGGTCACCCGGCGCCGCCGATCAATAAATATATACGCGAGCACCGTGTGCCGTATATAGTAGGTATTATATTATAAACGAACGCGAGCGCTAAAAAGCACTCCGTATATTATTATTATTATTTGTATGTTTTTTTTTTTTCCGGCGGGGCCTCGCGACGACAATGAAATCCTCGAAATTCCCGACGAGCGTGGGTTCGAGACGTTTCGCGGGGGATCGCGAACCCAGTTGCAGCCGCCCTCGGTCGGCGGAAAAAAAAAAAAACACCGCGCTACCGCCGGTCCATAATATTTTTCACCCTTTTTCTCTCGTACACACACACACACGTATATATGTATATATTTAAAGGTGTATATATACGTTTAAATGTGTGTGTATATATATTTATGTTTATATACAACACGTGCGACGCATATCCGTATTTGCGGAATACGAATATAATGCTAAAACGAGCGCAGTCGTCCCGAAGATAATAAGCCCCGCCGCCGCCGTCGTAATATACAAACGCGTAATATATATAGATATGGCGGCGGTGTTGCGCGCGCGAGCGCACACGAGATGACGATCGTAATAACGTCGCGTGCGATAAAAACGCGCGCGCGATGGGAACACGCTGCAGGTACGCTAACACCGTCGTGTTTTTTTTTTTTTTTACCGGGGCGCAAGACGACGGTCCGCCGCGCCGTCGAGAGTCGAACCCCGTACCGCCGAAGAATGTATTTATTTAGTTTTTTGTTTTTTACACGACAACGCGCGATAAAATTTTAACGGCCGTAATGATTACATAATCAATTTTTTTTCGACCGATCCTTCGATCCGTGAACCTGGCACGGTCACGAGGATTCGGTCCGTTCGCGGCCTCGACGGAATCGCGTTCGGATTTTACGCACACGACGACTGCAGGGTATATAATAAATTTTACGCGATCCAGGAGATCGGCGAGAGAAAATAAAAACTGTTTTTTTACGTTTCCGTTCGATCGCAGCAAACGGCACGTTATACGATAACACGAGTAAACAGTTATAGGATTTCGATGTGTTTTTTTTTTTTTAATTGATTTTTTCCATTGATTTTACCACGATGTGTGTGTTTTGTTTTTGTCGACAAATTTTCTCCTTGAAAACGTGGTCCTATCGAAAACTTTTCGGGAGGTTTTCGGTCCCAAAAGGCAATCTGGTCGGTGTATTGAACAGGTCGTTTTTTTTAATTTCTCAACAGTTATAAATGATGAAGAACTATTTTGCTGAAATTTGATAAAAACAGTACGAAAATCTGCAAACTTTTTGTAGCTGACCACCACCCGATAACAATTTCAATAATTGGTTTCAAACATAAAGTCAACTCGACGATTTCAGCCGCAATCTCGTATTCGTTTTACCTCGCGTCGAGTCTGAGTCTGATCCGGCTGATTTTTTTGATTTCTCACCGATAAACCAATATTTCCTTCTCCCGACGAGACAATAAATACGTAAAACGACTCGGTATGATTTTCTTTGTCCGTCGTTTCGGTATGATTATCGAACGAGCCGGGCCGGCATAAAATCGCAAGACTAATAAATTCACTTCGGGGTTTGCACGGCGGTTAGTGAAGCTCGTTTCACACGAGTCGCACATACGTGTCAGCACATTTCGCGGCTTGATTTCTAACGGTTGCTGACCACTACAACGACAATGCGTTTGTGCAGGCACCGCAGCAGTGTTATATTGTGGCGGTGCGCACGGCGGCGTGTGCGAGCATTCATTAAATGCGTTCTCTTATCGGACGGCGCCGCCGCTGTGTTTTTTTTCTGCGGCGAAACGACGCGTCATACGTCGACGTGGGTCGCGTGCAACGGCCCGTCGTGTCGCAGGGCAATTATTTTTTATTAGATATAACTATCGATGTATTTTACATTGGCTCGTTAATGCGTCTGTGTTTTATTCCGAGGAAACGGTCAGCCGCACCGCCGCGCCGTGTCGAGAGAAAAGAAAATCAACGGATCGCGTATATCAAAAAACCCGCGGTCCGAACGCGACGGATAAACTAGACAAACGTGACGACGACGTAGAAAAGACGCGAACGCGAGGAGAACACTTTCACGGTCGAGCAAAGGCCGGATAAAACGGAACGCAGACGTAATGAACTCTCTCGATCCACCCTGTGTACGGTTTAATTTCGAAATTAATATTTTTAATGGATTTCGTTGGTTTTTTTTTTTTCTTTTTCGCGTATATTTTTTTCATTTTTTTTTTTTTTTTTATTCGCGTTCGAAAATTACATAATATTTTATCAGATTAATATCGTCATTACTGTCGGCCCGTCGTTGTTGGGATATTCCACGGAGATGAAAAAAATAATAAAATGCAATGTTAATAATACTCATAAATATTGTCCGTAATTACATATTTTTCTCTCTCTCTCTCTCACTAATATTTATGCGTGTGTGTGTGTGTGTTTATTCGTTCCGTTGTTACACGACTGCTATGATAATATACCGTATACGCCAACACGCGCAAATGATCACGTATAAAAACTTTGCCACATGTAGAGAGGTACACCGGCGGGTCGAGGTAAAATGTATTTCGGATATTCCTCTAACCTCGCGCGCCGTTGTTTTCGAAAACTTTGATGCATAAAACTAGTTTACATTACGCTAATTACGCAAAAACTAATTTCAGACGTACGCGCGGAATAACACACGGAACACCCTAATAATAATACGGCGTACCCCGTGCGAGAGTCCCCGTGTAAACACGGCTCTGTGCGCCGGTCGTCACACGATTCGCGTTGTTATTTTAAAACGATGCCGCCAGTCGGCACGACTCGACGTTTGGCCGTCCTCGTCGGCGACGACGGTCGCCGGGTTTTCCGAGAGCAGGGCTAAAAAATAGGTTTTATTTGAAATAATTTTCTCGTCTGACGAGAGATTTTTTCGTAAATAAAAAGGCGATAGAACTGATTGTCTCGACGCCTCGACTCTTTCTTCTACGCGTAAAATAGTCACGCACATTCGAGTCTTCGATAATCGTCGAGATTAAAGTTTCGGGCCGGTGTTTCCCGACCTTTACATTAATATACAGTTATGAATTTCTTAGTTTTTTTTTTTTTTCGACAATATTTTCATCAGCTTCAATCGGTTCGCATTGAGTTTGTTCGTCGTGCCTTGGGCCGACCTTAGTCGTCTCTCGCTCCGTCCGTCACACTTACGAAAAACTTGTTTTCGACCGCTCAAAGTTCATCACGTCGCCGTAGTGTCACACATCGTAACACAATTATCGTTATTATCGTTGCGATGATTATTCGTCTATAGTCGGCGAAACGTTCCGACGACGACGGCATTAAATTCTACGCGCGCGCGCGCCCGGAATTAACATAACATTGTTATTAATAATATCATCGCTGTGTTGTGTTATTATAACACGAGATAGACGCGCCATCGGCGTGTTCAAATAAACAGCACTTGTTAGAACGGCATACTCGACGCGTATATTACAATAATATAATATAATAACGCGCCGCGCCCGACGCACGACGATGCGTTCAACGCGATAATGTGATAATATTAATGTAACGTAAGGGACTGGCGTAGAAAACTACTGCAGGTCGGATAAAGTTTTGAAATGTCATCGTAATTATTATGCGCGCGTGAAGTCGACCGTCGCCACATCGACGGAATCGATTCGGACGAATCGTAAGTCGAAAACCTTCGATATAAGTAAGTTAATTTTCGAAATGCATAACGGTTGACGGTGAAACATACGGAGGTCGCCCCGGAAATAAGCGATGTCCGAATCGAACCGATCGTAAGTCTAATAATTATTAATTTCCACGTTATTATGATGATAGAACGTTGCGAAAAGGTTTGACGCCGCGTCGAAAATAATACCGGTGGCGGTGATGTATATTATATACGGCGCGCTATTTATTATTATACACGTTGATACGCGCGCGCGAAAGCTCTCTACGTACGCCGCGGATTTAGATTGTCTGAGCTTATCTCGCGCGGAATAGAATTTAAATAATAATAAAAAACGTTTTCCAAACGACCGAATTTCAACCGCAATGATTATACCGCGTTAATATTTATTACGTCCGAGATAATAAATCCGAACGAAACGTTTGTCGAGGTTGGCGAATTAATAATAACAATAACAATACCGAATAATAATATAATATAATATTATATTTGTACGCGGACGTCACGATTTTAATATTGATATTATATGATATTTTTTTTTTCGCGGGTGTTTTTCGTTTCCGTGAAAATGAATAAAGGATTGATTTTCGTTCGAGAATGGTTCACATTGGTTCACGCTGGCTCTCGAAAATCGGTTTTGTTTTTTTCATTATCTATTTGTACTTGTTCGTCAGTTCGGTAATCTTAATAGTTTTACATTAGTATAGTTTTACTATTTTGTAAATAGTACTTTTATTACTAATAAAATAACACTTTTTATTTGTGTTTTTATTTTTTCACCAGTTCAAAGCTTGAACTGCCACGTCGTATGTCGAAACATGATAATATCCGTCCACGGGTCGCTCTGTATTCCGTTAAAGTCTCGCACGGTCGCGGCGTTTAAATTCGATCGCAACGTTCCTCGTCGACACGTTCTTCTTTACGACGACGACGACGCGACGTATGCACGCACGTATTTCGTTTATTTCGTTTGTCGTCGCGGACGTTATTAGTTTTGCCCGTGTTTCATGCGCCCCGCGTTTTAAATACAGACTACGGGCGAAGAAAAAAAAGAAGTGAAAAAGTAAAACGTACATCTAGTCGGCGGTGTGCCGTCTTAAACTCGGATAAACTCAAACACGCCGTCGATCTTTCGGTGTAGAATTCGATTTTTCTCTCTCTCTCTCTCTCGTACCGTTTCCGCGTGAAAATCTGCCCCCGGACCGCCGCCGCGCGCCGGTCGGACACCTCTTCCCCTTTGCGGGACGGAGGGATATTGTAATCGACAATGCGAGAAAATAATAATAATACATCACGCGCGCGGCGGCCGCGTTGTCGGCCAACAATATACGCGCGCATACGATTTATGCGAGTATATACATATGTATAATTATTATACATAATGTATATACTTGGAAATAGACGTACATAATCAACACCGTACACGCACACGCGGACAACGAGCAAAGGTCTGCCGAACGATCATCGCGTACACAACCGCACGCGCTCGCATACAATCATATTATATTATATATACTCGTACACATTACACGCGCGCGCGTGTGTGTAAACCGCCGACTCGCACTGCAGTCCCGTTTGTTTTATTAATGTAATTGAACTCTCGCTGCCGGACGTATTTATGGGATTAATTAATTATCGGTTGATACTTTGCCGCGATGCACATCGCGGCGAGTACACTACCTATACGTATAATATACATGACGTGTATGCAGTTGTTGTGTGTATCGCGAGTTTTGTGTATTATTTATTCGGCGTGTTTGCGAACGTCTTACACACATTAGTAGTTGCTGAATCTCTGAATCTCGGCGCCCGGGCTCGTATAAAGTCGTGTATTCGCCGCGATGCACGCGCGAATGCATTACGCTCTGAATCGTTTTGTATTACTCGCGCGCGTACCATATTGTTGCGATTATTATTATCATCGTCGTCGTCGTTACATTATTACAGTATTGTTTACTCATTACACGCGCAGTACACGCGAAAATATAACGGCGCTTTTCGTTCGACGCGCGCACGTCACCGGCGGCGTTACGAGACGCAGACAGACGTACGGGGCAGATCTTTTCGATTTTACCCGGTCCGTTTCGTTCACGTTTCTCGCGCGATTCGACGACCATGGGATATTTCACATTATATATGATATTTTGAAAAATTGTCCGCCGCCGCGTTCCTCCGGCCACCTCTCTTCGGCTTTGACGGCGTACCCACACTCGATACTCGTCTGATTCCGGCGGCACCTATGGGATATAATAATATGTTTATCGTATTAAAACTTTATTTCGATCGTAGTAAAATGACGACGTGCCAAGTCCCGTCGAGGACGTGCGCGTACAAAGTATATCTACGGGCGGTGAGCTTAAGTACACATAATAAATCAAACAAAACGTAAAACTACCCCGACGCGCATAATACGTACCGGTGCTGTTTGTGTTCCGAAGACGAACAAGAAGACTGTGCACATTTTCGACTACAATATTATTGTAATATGCGACGCGCCTGTTTGTGCGTTTGATAACCGTCACGCTCGCGACTGAAAAAACACAACGAAAATGTATCACTTTTTTTGAAATAATAAATTCGATTGTGTGACGACAACGCCATATACGAGTATATTATATACAACGATATTGTTGGATCGAAAAAACACGCGACCGTTGATGATTCGCAACGAATTATTTTAGTTGGAAACATAATATTGCAACTTTGGTCACTCTGGTCAGTCAAACTTTTGTATAAAAAACATATTCATATTTTTCCGAAATCGTCGGTTAAACCGTATACAATATTACAATATATTTATTCGTTTATACGTATAATATATCGCATCCACTTGGAGAAATTTTTCATATCACGAAAAGTTATCTGTTTTTATACAAAAAAAAAAAAAAATTTATCAAAAGCATAACTTTTCACGAAATGAACAGTAAAATTTCACATGGCGTAATTTTTTTCCACATGTTTTCCATACATATTATATTAATATTAGTAAACTTTTGAACCGAATAATGTATTTTGTGATTATTTTTTTTCTCGTTCGAGTGTTCGTATTATTATATTATGTACGTCATATATATTTATTTTTTTTCTGCAGACAATAATTATTGTTTGCAAACTTTCTACCGGACAATTAGTAAAATATTTGTTCGCGATGACGAGCAGCAGCATTGTCCTCCCGAACATAATGGGGGAGTCGTTTAAAATGTATTTTATTTTCATAACCGTTGTATTACGCGGCAGTCGTTTTTTTTTTTTCCGGTTTTTTGTTTTTGTTCTCTTTCGATTACAAATCTAACTGAAATAAACATATTTATTCGCGTGCACTATTTAAACGTTGTCACCGCATTTTTAAAAAAACAAAAAAACTAATGCGCGTGTGCGCTCGTCCCGCGTCCACGTGGTGACGTCACGAGCAAAACGATCGTGGCGTACGCGCGAAACAATTGATACGTTAATAAATATATTATTATCGTATCGCGTTCGACAAACGCAGCAGATGGATTCGAATCGAGTGGGGGCATTTTTTTTTTTTCATCGGTAACCCCGTCGACGACGCGTTGCGATCGGACGCGGATTATGGCACGCGAAAGAGGAGAAGGAGAAAAAAAATAAAAATCATTTCTCGTAACGCTCGTTCGAGAACTAACACTCGAGTGTTAATCTAATACTGCCGAAAGGCGGCTGACGTAAGTTCGCCAGATGGCAGTCCGCGGCGCGCGCGAAATCGATAATATTTCGAAACGGATTCGTGCGCCGCGCCGCGCAATAGATGATACTCGAGTTATAATTGCAAATACCTGTACAATATTACGAACGCACGGAGGCGGAAGGGACGAAGTTTTCGCGTTTAAATAACACTGCGGGGACTCTGCTGTGATATATTATGGTCTCGCGGTGGAGACGCTATATTATTATATTATGTTCGCGTGGACCAGGCAGAGGAGAGTAAACACGACGAACGCGCACGCGTACGACGACGCGGCTCTCCAGTTACGTTTTAGAAATACGTAAATTTGTTGAACTTGAATTAATCGTTTTTGCCTTTTGAGATTGGCTGTATTTATTGTACGCGAGAAGAAATCGGTATGCGACTTGTTAAATAAAATATTGTTTACGAACATAGGCGCAGTGAGAGCCAATACCTACAGTTTTGGCAATGTTTTTGAGGAGCGGTGGATCCTTAAAAATGTGTATAGCGATTAAGCGGGTCGCTCCCAGAGTATCCTCTTTATAGCTCAGGCCGAAGAATTATTGGACAGCTATTGCCTATAAAATAATATTGTAAATCGTAATAATATAATGATAATCACATAACATGACAAAATATTACGAACGGGAAGATCGACGGAGAAAAATTTAGATCTCAGTTAAAGTTTAAATGATGTAACGAACTAATTAACAATTGTCGTAAAATAATAGAGTAAAACTCATCTCTATTGACAAACACTTTTAGGATTTTAAATTTGTATGAAGTAAAATAAAAGGAAAGAGCTAAGATCGAAAAACGACGACGTTCGTTTAGTTTTTCTAGTCACGACGAGAGCGAAGCTGGTGGCGACAGTGGTAGACATTCGAATAAATCGGGTCGACACGCTCTTCGGGTAAAAACATTAAGCTCGACATACCGAAGCTAAAAAAGACGAAGTTTACGCGGAAAATAAAACAAAAAACGTTACCGCGGCGGTTACGTTTCGAAATACACTTGGATTGGAATAATAATTCTCGTTTTGTCTTCGGAGAGTTTATCGAGATGCACGACTGCACGCTAGACCGACGACGACGCCTGCCTGCGTTTCTTTTTTTTATCTTAATTCTTCCCGGGGACGTTTCCGGGAATCGAATCGAAGTCGACGTCTGACACGGACAATTAAACACGCGAGCGCGCGCGGAACGTTTGTGCGATCTCTGAACTCGAAACCGTTAGCACCTCGAACGTCGCCGTATAAGTGCACCACTTCCGTTACGGCGACGCGCGAAAAGAAACGGAACCGTATCGCGAATGGGGGCGCGAGTAAAAAATAACATCTGGTTCCGCCCGCGTAAAACGTGCCCGGCACACGGTACGAGTCTCCGGCCGTAGACTCGAGAAATCGCCGCGGAATAAAAAAAAAACCGTACGTCGGAACGTCGTCGCGGAATAACGCGATATCCCGAAATCGTCAGTCACACGACGCGCTACTATATTTTCATTCCCCGCAAACATTTATTATTTCGCTTGTTTCATATTGTAGTTTCACGCATGTACAGATTTTCCAAGGCCTATACGAATCGAGTGTTTTCCGACGACAGTGCTTTCTAGTGTAATTCTCGCAGACGGTAGAAATAATACGCGCGCATGGAGGTTTCACGAAAATCGTCGGATATTCGAGTTCGTATCGGGCGATACGATCGCCGCGATTCCAAACTAATGGGCACCGAGAGTTGGTTTATTTCATCCGGATTACACTTTTGTAATGAAAACCGCATATCAGGTATACCTCATTAGTGATTGTAAATCATTCGGGTTTGTGCGCGGGCCAGTGTGTGACCTAACAGCGGTTGTGTACGATTGTCAAAAACGCAAAATTTGAAAATTTTCGGACAAATTTCAGTGAAAACAAAATTAAAAAACGTTTACGGCTCCTCGGTTCGGGCAAGCGTGTAACGCGTACGTCACACGTCTAAACAGCGTTCGGAAAAACCTCTGGCCCGCGGAGGACGCGTACTCGATTCGGAATAATGAAGACGCATTGTGTGCGCGACGTCACCGGGTCACGAGGGCGACGGAGAAGTTGATGTATGTGAAGAAACACGTCGTTTTACGCGCACCGTCATAATGCAATAACGATAAAATATATACGACGACGTCGCGCGAGGTCCGAAGACCTGTTTCGTGTGCTCGCGCGCGACGACAGGACGGATTAATCGGTTCGATCGGGCGAAAAAATCGAGTCTCCGCGACGGACGCCTTTGCGGTCCGGCAAAGTGTCGCCCAAGTCTCATAGTGTAATATGTTTAAAATGTCGTTATGTTTTATACGCGTCTAATATCTATACCCGGTACTCGTTCCTATTGGGTCGCCGTAATTTCACGAGGCCAAAGCGGGACGGAGAATTTTCCAATTTTGTGTTTTCGAGTGCTATAATGGCGATCGAGGAGGCGGTGCTCTGGGAGAGAAAAAAAAAATTTGAATTCATACTCTAAAAACAGCGAAAACGTCTCAAAGTTAAATTTCAAATCGTTTAGAATCTTTAACTTTAGATTATCGTTTTCTTTTTCGAACAATATTACTACGCTAAATATATAAAAATGCGACGTAAAATAAATTATAAAATTTATACGCGGATTTTTACGAAATATTCTCCTCGTCGGATTCACGACTCTAATGCTCGGATTTCGCTTCGCAATCTCACCACACACCTCTCGATATAATAATTCACGTTTAAAAACTGTTTGCCCGATGAAAATTTCCGTTTTCAAATTCTCCGAAAACCGTTTAGTAATGTTATTAATTAGAAAACTATATACAGGCAACATATACGTATATGTATATTGTATATTATATACTCGTGCGCGTAGTCTCTCGGAGTAGATTTGACGATAAAATTAAGAGGCCGCGAGTTCACAAACAAAATAATATACTATATATTATCCATACGCGCACATAAGTCTATATCCGCGCGTGTGCACAACGCACGTGTATGTATATATATTTTATAGTCTGCGGCACATGTTTTACCGTATTTTAATAATCACGTTAAGTTGATATGTAATTTCCAAAGTTCGTATTATTAATATGTTAATTTCGGAAACTCGATTTTCGAGAGAAGTTTCAAATAACGTGTATTATATATGATAATCGTAGCATTGTGAGGGATAATAACACGAGCTAATATAATTTAACCCTAGTGGTGAAATTAGGCTGTTCTTATGCGTTTCGGGGGGGGGGGGGGTAAGGCGGGGCCGACTAAGAAATTACTTATTTTCGGGTAGGCGGCGCGAGGCAGGTACATAATATATAAATATGTAAATATTTTCAACCCTAATGGCTAATTCCCCCCGGTGCACCATTAATGTGATTTATGTATTCGAATGCCAAAAAAGTTTTAGTCAAACGTTAGGCGTATTATTATTGTTATTTACACGTGCGTCCGTGTGATATATATATATATAATGTATTATAGTGCAGCGTTCAGTTAAATCGTATTATCATTATGAGCGCGCTTATGCGATCGTTATGCGAACAACGGCCGCGTAGAAACGACGGTTGAAAAAAATCGGACGCGGACGGACTCTCGAGTCGCGCGAAGGACCTCGCGGACCGGCTAGTGAACTAAGACGCCATCCTCTCATCCTTCCTCGCGAAATTCAAATTTTTTTCCGATTCTATCATCGTTTTCCCGTCAGACGTTCCACCGACTCTATTCAGAAACTAATTACATCGATCACTAATCGTGTGTAGGTGAGCGCAACGACGGTGGTCGTATCATTTCAATTTCAAAAACACAAACGTATATATATATATATATAACTGTAAACCAGCCCACGTTAATCGGATCGATTATTAAGCTTGCGGGCTAGAAGAAACCCGGAGCCCTTTAAATGCGACTCGTGACGCGTGTGTTGAAAAGCGCGAAATTTTCAACTCGAATGTTTCCGTTCTCGCCGAATTCGGACCGAAATTACGATTCCGGTCGGGTTTCGTCACGTCCGTTAGGATTTACAGGAACGCCGGCGGCGGTGCGCGCGTCCGACTCGATATTACAATGTGTTATTGCGTAATAAAGTGACTCACGCACGGATCGTGCCTTTGTACTTTGAGTCTAACGAAAATGTACAACGCGTACATGCACCACGCGACAGCCTTATGAACGCAAGCTGTACACCTCGCGCATTATAACGCGCGGATAGTATAATATTATCTTTGATCTCCCGACGTTTCGCGACGATAATATTTTATGCGACCGGGCCGATGCGCATAGTAATACTGTGTCGTCGTACTGCGATAACCGTTTCGCACGTTCCGAGTGTGTGAAAAACGTTTGCTAAGAGCGGGGCGCGGGCGCTCGTTGTCGAATGAAAAATAGCCCGTCGTCGGTCGAGTAAACCGAGGAGAAATCATCGCAGCAGCGTACGGAATTTCGTTCTGCGCGTGATTGTATTCAGTCTTGGCCCGCGGTCGTTTCAATCCAATATCGTGCGCCCAAAACCGCGAGCGTGTGCGGTACGGCGGAGTCAATAGTCATGGTACTGCTGAAAATCGTCGCCCGGAGCCGCACTTTTCGGAATTCGCACGCGTACAGTGATGATAATACGTATTAACTATTATCGAGGAGAGCTTATTATTTTATTACGCGCGCGCGCCGAATAACACATAATATTCAGTAAGTACGTACGGAATTTAGCGATAAAACGCGGAAGAAAACGAAATGTGTTTCTTCGAACTTTTGTGCGGCAGCTAGAGCGGAGTGGTCACGGGGAGATGGGGGGGAAGGAGGAAAAAAATCCGCCCAGAGTCCGCGCTTAATTACTGCGGCGAACAATGTAACAAGGAGCCGTAAAACTATCGCGCAGCTATTGTACGCGTATAGTAGACGATAAAATATTCTAGCGGGAGAGCGTACTACGTGCACGAGACGGAGCCTACGGCGAGTTTTATTATTATATTTATACAGTCGTCGGCCGTGGACGAGATAGTGCGCGTCGTAAAACGGAAGAAAGATAAAAAAAAAACAAATAAATCGTACGATCGTACCCCTCCCTCCCCCCCCCCCCCCAGAAACTTGCGATTTTAGGCCGTCGTGCCCATACTCGCTAATCGTTCGTAAAAAATAGAAATAAAAACGTCTGTCCGACGAAAATAAAAAGTCCGATTATAAACCTACGGGGGAGTGTGATGGCTTCGAAGACCAAATAAAAAAATCTATTTTTTTCGTTGTTTGTTCGGCTATAATTCCTGGATTCGCCGAACATTTAGATCGCGATCTAAAAACAATAGTGTTACTTTTGATATATTTTATCGCTGACCAATGTGCAGTAATCGTCGACCGACAGTAATGGAAGCGGACGAAATTTCAATCGCTAAAGCTCATAAAAACACGTCCGATCGATTTTGTTTGATGATAAAATTTTGAAAAAACACGTAAATTTACCAAACGAACGTCGGAAACTTCAATATTTTAAATCGGAATTTTATAAAAATCCTCTCCCGCTCCCCAGAATAAAATCGTATCCACTCCGTTTTGCAAGAAGAGATATCTCGATTCGTTACGCCTGCGGTAGTACACAAACGAATCGCATTCGATTTAGTCGATCGCCGTTCTATTGCACGCGGTTTCTCGCGCGGTCGTTAGAAAACGTCGATTAGACGAAATAAATAAAATCGCTGATAATTATTTAAAACCCGAATTTCCTACGTCCGATCGATTTTCACACAGAAACGGCGGCGGCGTCGCGACGCACACGGTAATGCGGAGAGATAAAAAAAACATGAAATAAAAACGTGTTCAAAAGTATACGCAGACAAGGACGACGAGTTTAATGTATTCGCGATATTTTCTCTAAACCACGCGAGAGAAAACGGCGCTTTTCTTTCGGCGCACATATACGTTTTGTTTTCCGTTTGTTTCCGTCCGTGTGTGTGTGTGTGTATATATTATATTATACGTATATGTATGTGAAAATACACGCGATTATGCCGCCGTAGTATTTCACGGCGGCGAGTGACGCGAACGAACATTTATTTCCGCGTGTCTGCGACGCTCCGTCGTCGTCGGAGTGATGAATCGTCGGAGAGACGATCGTTGACAGATTAGTCATTGGGTTCGCGGAGAAAACTAGAAGGGGAAAAAAAAAACCGAGACGGCGAGAGGAGAGAAACGATTTCCGTTGGACAAAAAAACGAAACCGTCGACTTACCCGTCGTCGTCTGCGCATCGTAATTATTTAAAAAAAAAAACAAAAAAACAAAAACACGCCGTGATGTAAATAGTTCGTTTACGGCCCGTTTCGTTGCAAAACCGCGTTCGTCCCGCACGTCCGGGTACGGGCACACCTCGAGAGTCGTGTTCACTCGGTGTTCGGAAAACACTGTAGCGTTCGTCATTCATTTCGACTCGTTCGTTTTCCCCGATAATAATGATAATTATTTATAGAAAACGAAAAAAAAGCACAGCTCCGACGGATTTTCATTTCCAACACTCGGACGAATAGAAACTAGACTCGGATGAGATCTAGGTAGATTGATATCCCGGCGAATTATTGGTATTTTAAATTTCAGGGTGTACCATCAATTATTGTTCTTGTAACAAAACGATTCCGAGTAGAAGAAGACGGGCGGAGATATACATTCGCGATGTAAAAAATCAGAAAACCCGATTTAATTCGGCCCGTTCGAGAATAATTAGGTAGCTCCTGTAGCGTTTCGTTATTTTTCCTAAAGAAACGAGAGTGACGCGCGCCAAATCTAAACGCGGGGACGCGTTCATTCTCCGAACGTCGGTTTCGAAAGGCACCGGAATGGAAAAAAAACAAAAAAAAAAAAAATGACCGAACGTTTTCTTACTCGAAACAATATTAATATAATAATAATAATATTACTATTAAAACGCAATGCGTCTAATGCTCTCTGACCTGTGATGACGGGCGAGCGTGGCGTGGCGGTGGCGTGCGTGTATTTCAGAAGAGGGTCGACGATCGCGTCCACTCGCGGCGAACGACGCGAAAAGTTGCTCGAGAGCTGCAGAAACACACACACAGAGAGAGAGAGATAGACGGGG
This sequence comes from Drepanosiphum platanoidis, assembly GCA_948098885.1. Taxonomy (NCBI): domain Eukaryota; kingdom Metazoa; phylum Arthropoda; class Insecta; order Hemiptera; family Aphididae; genus Drepanosiphum; species Drepanosiphum platanoidis. The sequence continues at coordinate 14,897,593 of OX402533.1, forward strand.
CGGACAGTATGAAAGGGCGTGTGCCAAATTTTCAAAAATTTTCCTGCGCCTTTCCTCCTCTCTCCCCTCGCCAAGTCGCGCAGACGGGCGGCGGGAGACGTGCGCGCGACGATATTATACAATATTTATATAGGCGAGACGGAAAATTCGAAAACTTTCCACGCCGGCCAAAGTTTTATTAGTCCGTTATTAATTTCGTTTCTCGGGGGTTTTTCTTTTTTCTTTTTTTTTGGCGGCAAATCAAACTAATTTCGCCGGCCATCGAATCCCCCCTCGGCACCGCTCAGTCCGCGTCTCGCACACGCCGTTTTCGCCGCTCTCTGCCGATCGCGTCGCAGCCGCGGAATTATTATTTTTCGCGCTCTTTCCCGTACGATACGACGACGGCCGCGCGTATAAAAACCTACCCGCACGCACACTCGGCACAATCCGAAATTTACGAGGAACGCAGTCGTATATCACGCCGTTTACGCGACGTCGCGAACACGCGAGAGAAGCGCGAATATAAACACTCCGTCGCAGTACGTCGTTATTATAATAATAATGTCGATACGCCGCCGCGCATATCGAAACGAAATCGGTCTTTTGGAAACGGTCTCTGCGCGCGTCAAAGTGGTCCCCTCCCTGCATGTTTACCACCTTTCGGTTTATGGATTTTAATTATCAATATATTATATTGTTATGATTACGACAACGCTCTCGGAATCGGTTTTATATATTGTTTGTATGGAAAAATATTTTACTCGCGGATGTCGCACTACACTCGGCTAAAACATCAACGTTAGGCGGTCAATATAATATTAAACTTTTATCGCGTTGTTTCGTTACTATTAAATAATATAATACCTCATCGTGCACAAAGTTGGCGTTTTTTAATATTATCGAGCACATTTTACATCGTATCCAGATCGAAAAGATAATATTCGACCACGGAGTTGTTAAATTGTCAAACAAATAGCATTTATAAAACAACGATTAGGTATTATTACCCGGTTCGAATCGCGTTTAAAACTCCTCGAGAATACCCGACTGCGTGGCACGTGTCTTAAACGCATCGGGAACAATCGAATTCGGACCGAAAGGAAACGCACAAACATCCGAATCGCATACGAGTTTCCGGTTCGTACTGTCGTCACGGAAAATCGCCGCGAATCCCAGACCGGGTTTAATAAAACATAATATCAAATTTATAATAATCCGATAATTATCGATGTTCGAGTCAAACTCGCGGACGCCCGCGGCAGATGTGCACACAAAAAAAAAAAGCCAACCGACGCGTATCGATGTCGAAAATATACCTCTCTCCCCCGCGGTGTCCGCTGTACCGAGCGTCTTTCGGCGCGAGCTCTCGCGTTATATTATACACCGTCGTCGTAGTTTTTTTCTTTTTTAATATTACGTGTCGTCCGTTTATTATTATTATTATTATTATTACTTTTTTCTTACGCCCTCTCTTTTCCCCCACGGTCGTCGTATTATTCGACTGCGCCGCGACAGCGAGCGAGCGACCCGGGGACCCGGCGACAAAACGTCGTCGCAGCCTGCGCGCGGCGGCGGCGGCGATTGCTCGTGCTTTATCGTCGCGGACGCAGCCGGCGTGTACCCTACAAAGATATCGTTTTACTGTATATATATAGATATTTATTATATATGTGAATAACACAAGGCTTTAACTGAATTCCGTGAGTTCCGCGCGCCAGAGTACATCGAAAACGCATTAGACTGCGAGGGCCCGCGCGCGCGCGCGTATTTTCGTCCCCGTTCAAAACTATATATAATACGATATTATATTATATCATCGCGTATTGTAGGTGTGCACGTCTGCCGTTTATTTTCATTCGTTTTTATTTTTTCGTTTTCGCCCTCTAATCTCGTCCTCTCGTTCCTCCCGCGCCTGCGCGGAGATAAGCGATGCGAACGTATGCGTGCGCGCGTAGGCGCGCGCGTTATTTCGTCGTCCGTGTCGTAAATCATGCGTTGCGTATTGTAAAATATTTTTACTAAACGAAATGTCGCGCGTTCGGATGCACACGCGCGGGGGGTGGTTTCCGGGATAAATCGGAATGAAAATCGATCGGAATCCGGCGGCCGACGAGCAGTGCCGCCCGCTCGCCAGAAAACGACGAGTGGTCGTCTAATAATTTTCGTCGCGGAGTAAACAAAATATATATGTTATCTCGTCGAACGCGTTGCGAGAGAAACAAAAAATAAAACCAAACCCGATCGCCGCCGAAGAAACGCTGGCGAAACGAGGCGAAAACCGTTCGATACGAGATTAATAATAATATGTTAACGTTTTTTTTTTTTTTCATTATTTTTTAACGAGAAAAAATTCGATAACGTAATACTGCTGTTTCGAACACGAGCCGCGCGTCAATCGAGTCGATTATAATATACGCGGTTATAGACGACACGCGCGTGCACATTGTTAAATCGGTTGATGCGGACTGACGTAGGACAGTATACCTATATATATCGTCCTCCAGGACAGTAGTGCCGGGAGGAGGGGGGCCCGTTTTTATCCTATAATTATTAAGGGACGGTGAAAACTTTGTAACGGACGACTTCGTTGATGTATTACTTTTCCGGGATGTATAAATTGAATTCACCGCCCCGTGCAGTTTAATAGAACGCGTTCGATACACTTTGATCTACAATATTAATACTATCGGTGCATACTTATTGACAGTTAAAGTTATGTCATCCGTCTTACGAAATGTGTTAAGACGGACAAAATATAGGAACAGAGACCGATAATAAACTATAACAACGGACTGATCATAATTAAAAACCGCGTAAACAAAGGCCGTTGAGAAACCATTGAATTTTCGAACAAAATTTCCAATACCAAACTCGTTTTAATGAACACGACAGTTTAAAGAACACGCGCGTCCCTCTTATGGCTTACGCTATAAATCATAACGTCCCCGATTGTGTTTTAAATATTTTCAAAACGCGTCCGAACTATTTACCGCGCGCAAATAAGATTCAATAATATTAGGATGTCGTTAGACTACGCCAGACACACGCCGCGCTGTTGTGTTAACTATAATGTAATATTAATAGATCGAATTCTCGCGCGGACCGGTTTTTTTGTCGCGCGCCACAATACTATTACAATAACGCCGTTTGACATCGGCGACGTGATATTTTATCATTATATTCGCGAGCAAAGCATAATCTAACGATATCAACAACTCGCTGGCAAATTAATAAAACGCGCGGTGATCACGACGAAACGCACTAGTCGACGCGACGGACGAAAGTCTCGAGTTTAGGAGACTTCACTTTCCCACTGTTGCCGTATGGGTTCATTCGAACTATATTACGTCTGGCGTTTCCAAAACTGAAGGTATTCTGCGTGAACAACAATAATAGCGGGAAAAAAATCATTCCCGACCGAAATGATTATTAAATGTTCGGTGTTAATTTTCGTTGTTGATTTTGTGCGTATTGTTTTTGGAAATGTTTACGCGACCCGCCTCGGAGAACGGCGTTAATTTCGCTCAAACTTTGTATTATTTACCCGTTTACAAATAAATTCTGTACGATTCACAATAACAATTAATATTCATAACTATATTATTATATTATTGTGGTGAGTATTCCGAAAACAACATACCACGCCGAAATCCATTAACGGAAATATTATTCCGGAGAGTTTCGGCCGAAACCGTATTCAAAGTAAATAATAAAACAAATACTTATAATACAATCTGAAGAGAGCATTGGAATTCGTGTCTCGAGTAAAACCCGTGTGCTCGGAGACGGCGGCGTTTCAAAATAATAAGTAAAGACGTTCGAGTACGACGATGAGTGGACGCTATTTTGTATTTGGTTTTTTTTTTTTTTGACCATATTGTATAGACAAGCCGACCAATACACAAGTCGACAGCGCAAAACCCGGCAAGAACTCGACCATCAATTATCGACCCAACACGACCGTGTTGTTGTATTAAAATACAAATATTGGAATATCAGAGTGGCGACGAATCGCCATATTTAACAAACTATTACAATTCGATACGAATTTTTCTCACAAATAAACCCTTCGAAACATGATCTAAATAAAATAATACGCGACCGTAGACAGTAGCGCCATTTGGGAAAAACTACAAGGGGCAACAAATCTATAGACGGTAAATAAAATATATAATGAGTACTACTTACGGCCTGTCGGTGAGTTGCCGTCGAGGTTCGGTGTTCGTATTGAACTGTGAAATTAAGTAAGTATAGTGATAAAGATTCACTCGATAAAAACGATTAAAATAAAAAAAATCAAAATTTACGATTTAAAATTCGCTTTGTCGTTGACGAAATAAGCACTTAATAAAAATCGACCACATTATATTACGGAGAAAAATAATAACTGAAATATTTAGAACGGAGACGAGCTTACTGAACCGTTGTCGACACTAGACTGATCGTCCGCACACAACATTCGCGAGTCACTCGATCGGAATCGGCTGGGTTGCGCACGCAGTTCGGCCGTCATTGGTCGGGTGGCTTTCGTTGGCCGTGTTACCCACGCAGTATTGGACTTTCTTATTCCGATTTCACGTAAACACACCTATAAATATTACTATTAATATTGTTACGTAATTATGTATTCATAACGAACTATCATTGTTATAATTAGTTACCTAATAACAATTGATTTGTTCGATTGCAATAAGTTTCCGGTGCACGATTTTTCTATGAGGTGGATTAGCACGATTTTGCTAGCTCGCGGAGAAAATTGCGAGGTAGCGGTCGATACCCTTCACTAAACCCTATCGGCGACTACGACTGTAGACGTGAAAACTATTCGTCGAAAACAAATAAAAATTATTAAATACCACGGACGTAATATATTCGTCTCGTAATGATTTGCCGACGATATTATTATTATTTTCGCTCCGGCGGTTTTTATTTTTTCAATTTCTTTCTTCGAATATCGCGCGGAGAAATCATAGTTGTCGCGTCAAACCACGAGTTTCGTGTATATCAACGCTCGCGATTCGCACAGCAGTTTCACAGGTTCAGACTTCACCGCCGCGACATTCGCCCGTCGTTGCGTGTACGTGTGATGACGCGTGTGTTGCGAGAAAAAAAAAAAGGAAACTTTTATCGAAGCTTTACGATACCGGGAAGAAAACGTTTTGAAAATTTAGCCTACAGTCGATCGATGAGTGATACGATGTGATCTTCGACTGCAGATGTCTTCGTCTAGTTTTGAAAGCCTATTCGGTCGACTCGAATCCCGAGTCAATTCCCGTCGTCTCGCGTAACGTCGAATTAAAAAGAAAAGAATAAAAAAACGACGATAAAAAAATATATGATATATAAAAATTCAATGCCGAAAACGAACATTCGACATACGCGACCGCGGTATACCGAAGGGTTTTTAGTCGTATAATAACATCGGGCACCGCCGATACGTTGTACGCCGTGTATTGTGTTGTTGTTAAAAGTTTTAACATTTCGCGGACGTACGCGCTACACCGTGTACGTCTACACGTGTACGCGCCGAGCAACTCCCGAGACTTGATTGCTGTAAACATTAAGAAACGAAATTTCCGACAGCGGGCAACTGCGCGTTATTATTATATATATTACGTAATATATGTGTGTGTGTGTGTGTGTACACAACAAAACGTGTACCTCGTCGTCGTCGTCGTAATAATATACAGAATTATACGGCACGAGTACACAAAGAGTTCCCTCTCGCCGAAAATGACCTCATCTTCAGAGCAACATAATATTTTGATTGTTAAACTTTGTTAGCTCGTTTTTTCTTTTTTTTTTTTTTCCCCATTTTTTTAATCCATCTTCATTTTTAACGAGTATAATATTATATACTGCCGCGCGCAGTATATAGTGCCGTATTATACTTTTTTTCAATTTCGAAAACAAACTTACAAAGCCTTAAAAAGTGTACAAAGTCGAGTTTTATTATTACTATTATTACTATTACTATTATTATTATTATTACATTTTAAGCACAGTAATTCAACTTGTGTTTATACGTCATGTAAGAGAGCGGGTAAATAAAATATACACTCGCTTTGACTCTCAGACGTCTGATATTAATTCGCGACGTTTTCGCGAAACGTTTCTGCCGGCCCGCTCGACTCGCGTTCGTTTCTCGCGCGAGTGTCTGCTCTGAGCGTTGTCGCGGTTTTTCGTAGCGCGCGCGCGCGCGTGTGTGTGGAAGATCCAAGGGGGAAGGGGTAAATATCTCCTCGAGCTTGTCATATTAAATTTTTCGTTTTATTTTTTACATTTTTGATATACGACCACATAATAGTGGACCACAACAAACATTTTAAAGGCTTACACACAATTTGTGTGATGTAAAATTTGTATTTTTTATTATTCTCAATCGACACGACGTGTGTATTATCGAATAAAATGTAAATAAATACGAAAATTTTTGTTTTTCAAATGCAATACTAAAAAGTATTAGTATAGTTACAACCCTAACGAATATGAGACTAAATTTGATATTGGATAAATTTTAATTACCTCAGTTGATTTGTCTTAAAATCGATGCATCTTCAGCACTTGGCGATAATATAACTATGAGCGCATACGTTTTTTTTTGTTGTTGCGCCGGCGACGTATTGAAATCGTTAAAACACGATTTTATCAGAACTGTAAAACAATAAACAAATGGTCAATAATTTACAGAGTGGAAAATCAAAAAAAAAAAAAAAAAAAATAACGAGGACCATACCGCACGGGATTAAAATACAATATCGTTTGTTCTTACGTTTATTATATCTGCCTATTATCTGCTCGGGCAGTAAATAATTAATTACGATTTATCATCCGAGTATTGTCGGACCGATAATAATGAAGGCTTAGTGGCGGTTTTCAGTGGCGCGGAACACGAAGGGAACGAATATAATATATTTAAATAAAGCGTATAATTTACATACGGCCGATAAGACTTCAGTTAGACGGAACGCCGATTGTGTGTAATTTGGTGTGCGCGCGCGCTCTAGCACGCCCGGGGTGGCGCAGAAGGTTGATATTTTAAATCGTTCCCTCGGAGTTTGACAAAATCCGCCACTTATATGACCGAAACTTAAACTCTGCGAATTGAATTTGCCGGCGCGCGTCCGCGACGGACGAACGCGTTCGCTCGTACCGACCGTATCGAAGAACGAAAACGGAATATTTAATCGACGACGACGACGGTTGTTAATGTAACGATCGGATGACCCGCCGTCGATCCAATTATGAAGCGGAATCGTCAAAAGACGACGACAACGGTGTTTACGAATTCAACGGTTCTCGGGAGAAAAAAAAACCCCGCGCGAAAAGAATATCGTCGCGACCAGAGTGGCGTAGCACCGGGGGTGCTTTTATTTTATATTAAAACGTAACTTGTGAAGGATTTCACACTACCTATAATGGTAGTCGAAAATCGTTGAAATAAATAATTATAATGCGCGTTTGACTTTAAAACATTTATAAAATGCATTGTTCTGCATATAAAATAATGCAGATATTAACAATATTATATCATCAGTCTGAACGCGATTATATTTTCGGCATAGGTCGAAACGCAGAGGTGGTTTTTTTTACACCCTGCAAAACACGGCACTGCCGACGACGACGGAGGTGCGAAAACTTGATATTCGCCCGTCCATTAAAAAAACACAGCTGGTCGCACGCGCGACGCGGCCCGAACGCTGCGGATCCGTTTACACCTTTTCGTCTCGCGTGTCCGAGTAGAACCGACGCGTTCGCCGAAAAGTGGCCGTCTGTTCCGAGTGAGTAGTATACATGCGAACTCGTATTCGCAACGACGACGTAGACGATTGCGTTTTTTTTTCCCTTTCGCGATAGTAATTTTTATTATTATAAAAACGTAGCGTGTTAAATACTTGTTATCTTAATATATAAAAATGGATCGCGAAATGTGTTGTAAGCGCATAACTCAAAAACCCCTGAACCGATTTCGCGGAGAGAATTATTAAGAAAATTAACCCTAAGGGGGTTAAAAGGGGTGAAAATGGAAAAAATCCTGAGTCACTGGAGCTTTGTGGTATTAAATTTTGTCAATAGTTTCATTTAATATAGCAGAGGCCCATAAAGAAAGGATTTTCCAAAATTCTACCCCTAAGGGGGTTAAAAGAGGTAAAAAAGGTGAAACTAGAAAAGTTCGCCTGGCTGGAACTGCTGGAGCTTTGAGTATGAAATTTGGTCAGCAGTTTCGTTTTATATAGTGGAGACCCCATGGGAAAGGATTTTCCTAAATTCGACACCTACCGGAGTTAAAAGGGGTAAAAGGGGTAAAAATGAAAAAAAAACTGATAAAATAAAAAGTTATACTGCACACGGGCGAAGCCGGGTTTATTCAGCTAGTTATTCGATATAAATGTTCGATCGACACGACTCTACACGGATCGTTTGGCCGATTTGCTCGTGTTGATGTTTTTTGGTTTCGGTTTCTCCGACGAATAATTATTTGTTCATCGACGTCCTCGGCCTTTACGCCGACGATATTCTTCTCTCGCCGGCGCGCACAACAGCCGACATGGGACGTTATAATATTATGTCGCGTGTATTCTCGCGAGAACTATTATGTATGTCACAGGCGAAACTTTTGCCCGTCCGCGATCCTCATACGCATAGTTTATGCTCGGTTCTAGCGCGTACGAACGTACACGTATGCGTGCTGCCACGCGCGATCTATTCAAAGTTGTCGCCGCGGAACGACGATGTTATTGTTTTTTTTTTTTTTTTTCATTTTCTATTTAAATACTTTTTCGCAAAACGTAGGAAATTTTAATTTTCGTCTTTCGTTTTCCGGATGAAAAACTACAACAATAATTATTATTGCGCGGAAACGTGCACAGCTGTAGCTAAAAGTCTCGCGCAATAACTAAACAATAATAACGTAATAATATACAACTTGTTTTGAGAATAATTATGATTTACTCTTTACGAGGCGGCGGCGGCGGCGCGGCGTACGTACGTAATATTTATTACGGCTGCGGGTAACGACTTGTATTATTCCGTACGAAAAGCCGCCGGATTCACGGCGACGCGTTCGGGCCCGGCAATAACTCGCGATTCCGTCGTAATTGCGCGTAATTGTTCGGCGGCCGTACAATAAAAAAAAAAAAAACGTAACATCATATCGATCACACAAAAGCCGTTGTACTGCTGATTGTACACTACACTACGGCTAATTTCATATTGTTTATTTGTTACGAGTAACGCGGGGGGGGGGGGGGTTTCTTCTCCAGATTCCGAGTGAAACGCACAACGCGCGGGTATCGATTTTAACTACTTTTGTATTTTATGTATTATATTAATTACGTTGATAAAAAAAAAAACTTCTCCCGTCGAAGTACTGTCGCGCTAGATGGCCTCTTCGACTCGAGCATTAATCCGTGTGAAATAATATCACTATCGTTTACACGAGAATAGGTATAATTATTATTTGTAAACGCTTATGATTATTTTATTACCGATGCTATTGTTTGTATTTTATCTATTTTATCACTCACTACTATTGTTGTGAACCGTACTGTAGATTGTATAATTTTCCATGTTAAAAAACTTATTTTTATCGGTTTCACTTACTCGCGCGCGTTGGACGGCAAGTTTTTCACCAGAGTTTGATTACCTATAGTTCAATCGTCCATTTCGAACATAGTACAGTTTCTCTGTTGTTGTCTGGTTCATATTTGTGGCAGAGTTTTGGAATTTTTCAACGGTTTTTCTAACGATCAAAGAAAACAAATAAATACTGTTGAACAAAATACGGAATCCTGTTTTCTTTTTTTGTTGGACAAATCGTGACTCGATGTAATATATATTATATTTTCAAATAATCAATGATCCGACACGCGTGCCACTTGTTTCGACAACTCGAAAAATAAAGTAAAATCCATAAACAATTTTAGAATAATAACAAATTAACATTGATCAGGTACAATAGGATTTATTATAAAAATATCCATATTTAATAATTGTACTCTTAAACCGATTAAGTCATCGTGAAAACGTAAATTGGTTTGTGAGATGTCGGAAACCGTTTACGAGGACTAAGCCCGCATAGCTCTGTCGTGATATTAGGAATTATTATCACCTACACGGCGAAAATATTATGTTTTTTGTCAACATCGGTAAGTAACGAAGACTTGTTTTATCAGCTTCGACTAACGAGTTGGAATAATTATTAAGTCGTGCACTGAGAAATGGACTGAAATTTCCGTTCCGGCCGATAAAGTTCGAATACGTTTCGAATACGACGCGCGACGACGTGTCAAACATAATATTTTGCCATTCCGATTTCGGTGGTTTTTTTCTCTTTTCTCTTAATGTCAGACCGCGGCACTTGTAGTCTTATAATACGAAAAACGTTTTACTTTAGTCAATATTGTTATTATCTGCGCTGTACAATACAAATATACGTTGCACCGGAGCAGCTAATCGAACGTCCTTTAATAACAATAATATTATCGTTGTGCAAGTTGGCAAATGCTGTCCGTCGACTGTACACAAACTTAAATATTATATTACGGCGATAATTTTAGTTTCGTAATAATAATAATAAAACTACTGTTGTACTCGTTTCTCTTTTTATTATTTCTCGTCGGTATTTTTATCGCGTCCCGTTTTTTTTTTTTTTTTAACTAAAGCATTCCCACACTTCCCGCCGACGACGACGCGGCTGCACGGTTCTTCAGTTTACTCTTTCAAATGAGATTTACTTCTCGCGGGCAACACTCGTTTGGAGGAAAAAAATAAATATACTTTTTTATTAGTTCCATACGGCCGGAGAAATACGTTGAAATTTGTTGGCGATTTAAATGGAGAGAGAGAGAGCGCGCAGTAGACCCTCGGAGACCGGCGCACATAAAATACTTAATTACCATTTTCATTTTCATTTTTTTTTTATTGTTTTAAATAAAGTCCTCCGAGCTGAATCGTTTCCTAAAGAGCGTCGACGCAGAGTCGAAAGAGATTAACTTTTTGAGGTTAAAAAAATAAATTAATGTCCACGTTCGACGAATTAGGCAGATAATATTTCGATTCGATATTCGAACACGATTGAAAACCGTTCGAGCGAAACATAAATACCGGACGAGGACGTTTAATTTCCAATATCGAGTATGGCATGATTCGTCTTCGAGTCCAATATTGTTACTAAAGATACTGATTTAAATATATTTGTTTTAACTTCCGAGACGCGGCCATACCTCTGCAGCTCGTTTTTCCGTCAACGTGGCGGTCGTTTCTTCGCGTGCGAACGAAATCGATATCAGATCGATATGCGCGGGGCGAATAAGAGACGTTTTATTTTATTTCACGATTCGTTTAAAGTTTTCAAACTTTTTTAATTATAAAATTAATATCGCGAGAGAGGTGAATAAAATACGAGTATAATATATATATATGGGCTATCGGACACGGAGGAGAGCTTTGATCATACAATATGATCGTCAAACCGATCGGGGAAACAGACGTAAATTTAATTACGCACAATAATAGACAAGCGAGAATGTAATAAAATTAAAGGAGCGAAGGGAAAAAAACAACCATACCGCGTCTTTGGAAGAACGATTTCTATACCGATTCTACCGATACCACCGTTGGCGTTCGCTCGTAAACGTAATAAATCGATCTGGCGTTTCGACGAGAACCGCAACGGACGGACGTCGCGGTAAATACGTACATTAGATAATCACAGTAATCACAAATAAAGTCATTAGAACGCAGTGTAATTTTTTGTCAGGTAAACTATAATATAATATAGTCATATTTGATGTTTATAATTTTTTTAGTTTTGTATCTGAAAAAATACTGTTTGAGATCATTTCTCGATGCGAATACAATTTGTGGTGGTTATTTTTATCGCGTGTTTATTTTTATTTTTTTTCATCGTAACGTGCTCGTTGTTTTAGATGATAATATTATAACGACGCTGTGCCCGAAAAAAGCTCGTAGAAAACGACCGACGCGACGGACGGAAAGAATAAATCGAGACGAAATAACAACGAAATAACTGCTCCGCGGCTCTGAACGATCGATAATATCGAACGAAAACACGTTATTTATTGTTCCGGCGACAGTCGATTAATGAATGTTAATAATAATTATCATCGTTTTAATTATTTCGATCTCGTAGGACGTCACGAGAAGAATAATACTAGCGCTGACCTGTATTCAACTCGAGCCGACGACGACGTCGTTTTCGCGATTTTCCGTCGCGCGCTCGAGACGAGAAAAAAAAAACCCACGCGACCCTCACGAAAAAAAAAAAAAAAAACGAATACGCGCCTATAATATTATTATGTTTACGATGGGGCGTATTCTGGCGCGGGGTATCCGATGACGATATTCAATTTTAATGCGGAGCACACCGAGCGCGTTGGAATCCCATGGTCACCCCCACCGGCATTTTGGGAACGGTTCGATTCTCGCGGGACCCGCGGTCTAATGCGAAATTCACAAAAATATAGCATAGTGGCGACACACGTGTGCGCGAGAATATCGATTGACGGCGCGGATCGTTAAAAAAAAAAAAAAAAAACGCTGTAAAAAATACACGGGGACAAAATAACAATATATGGAAAGACGACCATAAAGTTACGAAAATGACGTAAGAGTTTGAAAAAATGCAAAACGAACGTTTCGAAATCGAAATAGATACGTATGTATATAATACCTACGTGATTCGAATTCACACTCGCCGTGTTTTACGACGAGCCGTCGGAAAAAGATAGCTTTCTCGACCGAATTTAAAACCATAAATAAAATACGTTTTATACTCTACGCGTACATTATTTTAGCGTGTGGCCCAAACTACCGGAAAACGTTGTGCATCGACCGATAATAATTGCATCGTTCGAACATATTGGGCGATACGATAAATAAACAATAAAAATTTCAAATTACCAAAAAGCGTAACGATCGTTTCGCTATTTACCGGCGGCGGTCGTAGACATTTTCCCCATACACTCCGTGTCTTTGAGAGAATGATTGAGTGCCAATTATGACGTTCGGTCAGTAGATAATATTTCGAATGTCGATTTCGGTCCTCAAAGCCAAAGTGACGACCGATGTGAGTGCCAACGTCGTCGTCGGTGCACAAATCGAAAAAGTCAAATCAATTCGTTAGTCCTGAAAAAAAAAAAAATAGAAAAGAATATCAGTTATTATATTATAATGGTCTTCGTGGAAGTCGATATATTATATATTTTTTATACATACTTTTTTTTAAAATGTATACGATGACGTATTTTTTACAAGTGAAAGATTAACGTAATAATATATAGAGACCGGATATTTGTGTTCTGAAAAAGCTTGAAACGAGACGGCTTTTGAACAGGTATACCGGAGTAGGTAGTAGAACCGTTCAAATATTTATCAAAATTAGCAAAACGCAAATTTTAAACAAACTTTTTCCGCGAAAAATCTCATTTATTTATCTACCCATCGTCACTGCTCGCTTCTTATAAACCTGCGCTCTAATCGTTCGTCAGAATATTGTTCGGTTTTACGTCAGTCCAACTCCGCCCATAACGACATACGAGTATGTCATGTCTTACGCTGGAATATTGAAATATTTAAAAAACTATCAATATTTTTAATTATTTTAAGATTGAAACAAACATTTTTCACCTTGTTTTTTTAATTCTTCTAATCTTTCCGAGTTGTTTTCATACGTTATATTATTTTAATACCATCAGGTATAAATGAATCGATTATTGCAGAAACCCCATAAGTGACAGAAATTGTAGAAATTGAAAACTTTTTTTTATTTTCTTATATTCTATACCCCTTCCCTTCAACCTTGGCGAGTGTATATTATGAGTATTGAGAATATTCGGTTTTGTGTATAGAACCTTCCTCTACTTCCTGGAATGAAAAAAGAAAGAAGCTTTTAGGAAAACGATGAGTTTTTATTAATTTCTCGAAAGTTTTAATCTTACGTGTAACCTATGGGGTTTCTGCAATAAGCGATTCAAATATATTGAAGTTTGCCCATTCCTAGAACACTGCAATCTATATAATAACTCCTGGGCCTCCGCACGAGCCCACACAGTGAGGCCACGTATTATATTCGACAAAACAAATACATAATAATAATAAAATTCGTACACTGTCCGTATGTTCGACCGCCCGCGCCGTCGTACGGTCGATATGTCAGACTGATATTATATACTGCGAGTTTCCGTTTTATTTGATTCGATTGTACCACACACACACTCATCGCAAACGAAGTAACGGATCCGGGATCGCAGACGCGCGTTAACGTCTGGCGATAATTCCTCGCGTCCCGACGAATCTGGACGTTCAGCAGACGCCGCCGCCGCTTTCTGCAGATAAATAGTTTTCTTTTTCCGCTGCACGTGGCGCGCGCGAGTACGACGCTCGTCGTAGCTATTACTCTATTCAGCCAACGGGATCGTCGATAACCGTATTATTATTTAATTTGTATTTGAGTAAACAATTATTCGATACGGACCTCTCGACAACACAACACATTATAACGAACGATACGCGAGGAGGGAGGGTAAAAAAAAATAGAAATGATAATAATAAACTCTCGGGTATACGAATTTAATAAACGATTTCACGGGTGAATTGATCAGAATTATATCGGATACAATAACATATTATTACACTGCGCGGACTCGGGCGAGCACTATTGGAACACGAATAATAACCCACTCGGAGCGCGCCGCCGCCGTTTGAAGATCGAATTCGACTTCTCTGATTTCGCGTACGGTTTCCGCGCGTTCTCGTTCTCTCGCGCGAGGCAACGGAATCGCAATGATAATAGCAATAAGTCTCGTTTTTCCGCAATATCGGAACGCGATATCCTGCAGGCGACGGGAATTCGTCAAAAACGAAATCGATCGCGAACGAACGTATTTTGAGATTCGAGTGGCCCATATTAATACGTCTAAGTAGAAAAATGATAAATAAAATTTATGTTTAAAAATAATTGTAAAACCTTTGTCCGTCACGTGTCTAAACTTATCACGTCAGGTCGAAGAGTTGATTCTCATTTGCTCGAATCGCATAAATCGTATTGTCTGTACTCTATAACAAGTAGAATAAATAATAATATTAATAATTTAGTATTTTACACGATCTGTAGAATAATAACGTTAAAAATCAGCCTAGATCTCTGTTTCGGTCGGAGGCGAGTGTTTTCAATTCAAAATCGGCCGAAAAAACTCCCCCTCCGGAAGCGTTCCTACTGATTGCGCCCTTTGGTCATACGAAATTAATTCAGTATTACATTACTATTTGTTACGCGCGTGGTATTAAAAACCTATCTAATACGGTTTATTCGGACATTATCGGGACGAGAGCCGCGCGACGCGATCGGCCGTGAGTCACACATCGACATAATAATAATATTATCACCGTCGTCGCAGCGTTTTAATGACGCATACGCGCTCCGTGCTAATGACGACGATGACGAATGCGTAAAAAGTTCGCCGCGCGCGATCTCTGCAGTAATACGGTTTTCGTCGTCTCGCTCTCCCCCCTGCAACAATATAATGCGACTGCAGTTTCCGTTTCGATTGAAAAACCGTAACGTCCCGCAGCTGGACCGCCTCCCCCGTCATTGCGCCGAATAATTCATAGGATCGAGCATACACTCGTGACGTTCTTTGATCCTTCTCCGCCGTATATCAATCTCGGGGCACCCTCGTCGTGTACGCGACGTGCACCAAATAGTATTGTTTAGGGACAACACTACGATGCTCGGCGATGAGTCACCTCCAGACTCGCGCGGTCGGCCGAATTGTAAGGGGCGATTCCTTTGTCGAAGAACATTCGAGTTTGTCGAGAAAAGTATCGGATTTTCGAAATTCGTTACGATATTTATTTTTTTTTCAATGTTCTAACATGGTTTTCGGAATTTCTATTTCACGTTGGAAAAAATATTACTTTGATTTTCGGTTTTGACTTGAAAAAAAAAAAACTTGCTCTTTTCTTTTTAATCCGATCGATTTTCTCCGTGGCCGCACACTCCGAGCGAGTGTAAATACCGGCTCATCCCGTCGAGTTCAAAACGTCAACGCGCGCCAAACTCCGCCCCACACGCCTCGCTCGAACGAGACGAGCAAAATAACGCGTACATTTTCGAAAGACGAATCGAAAAATAAACAAACGGTCGACTTATTATCGACTCTGAAAAAAAAAAAACCGATCGCACGCGTTAATTGATATTATATAATATTAACTTAAAAACGATAGTTATTTACCGGAAAGTCCGTTCGAGTTATTAGCGATTGAAACGTTGAGAAAATAAAAATAAAATAAAAATACATTGATAGACAGTCGCTTACCTTGTCAGTCTCGCGCGTCCGCTTGCGAGTGTTATCACGTCTAGAGCATCGCGCGATCGCTAGAACACACATTTTTGACGGACGAGGGCTGCAGAGAGAGGACGCACACGGGAATATATTATTATTACGATGACGGTTCGGGGGCGAAAAGGAAGGAAAAACGTCAAAATGACGGCCATTACGATAAATAATCTCGAAAAAAAAAAAAAAAAAAAGGAAGAAAAAAAAAAACCGTCTCGACTTATAAAAACTAAATTGTCACTTTTCCGCGGAAAAGACAACTGCGCGCGATATTAAATTACGCAGACCCAGGTATATGCGTATTCCGGTTCGTGATCGCATCGGAAATTAAAATTCGTTCGGTGATCATTATTTTCTTCTTTTTTTTTTTTCCCTTCTTTCTTTTTTTTTTTTTCGACTTGGAATTAAATTAAACGTCATCCGAAGAACGGACGACGTCGCAATTAGATTATTATTATTATTATTAGTATTCAATATTTGTATTCGTGTAATAATAATTGTCTTACGAGCCGCGGGCCGGGTCGACTAGCTGCAGCCGTTCTACGCCGCCGCAGCCGCGACGCGGAAAAGAAAAAAAAATTAAAACTTTTTTTCTCCTTTTAATCTTTTTCGCGTTCGAAACCAAACGTTCGAATACAAATGACTTATTAAGAAATTCAATTAGCGCGCCACGTCATTTCGCGTGCGTATTGTCCACGGTTTTGCAGTAATTATCGATATTTAATTTTTTTTACTTTTGTTTTTAATACCATCCGAAACGCAATTGTTGTTGTCGATGTAAAAAAAAAAAAAACAAACGACCGGAATAACGATAAACACAATCGACGCGAGTGACGACAAATAATAGAGTTTATTTTTTCAATAAAATATCAAATGTAAATATGCTCGCGCGCGCACAAATCTTCCAGTCGTATGTGTTATCGTGTGTATAAAGTAATTTTTTAAAAAAAAAACGTATTCGTTTTAATAGTCGCCGTGGGGACGGACGCTCTAATTACGAGTATTATTGTATATCTAACGAAGCATTAATATTTGAATTTTCTCCGTGTACTTTATTGTACTCAGTTTTTTTTTTTCTTCCCCGACCATTAAAACGCGACCTTTCGTTATTGTTATTATTATTTTTCACTATTATTATCATTTAACTTTTAGTCCGTTTAAACAATGGAAACGTCCCCGTATCTCTTACGCCAACGAAACCCCCGTAGGAAGTTATAAAACTGAACGTGTCGTAACAATTACACTACGCATTAAAAATATTGTTATAAATATCGCGGTTTTAATACGACGACGCGACGTTCAAACGTGGTCAGCTCGTTTGAATCCAAAACACACGACCGTAAAAGATCGAATACAAACATTTACACCGCGATTTATTTTATCGTCTACGTCGATTGTTCGTGTTCTCCCGACACCACTGTTGTATTATATAATACGAATTACGATAATAATATTTTGTTCACTACGAGTCTACCGAAAAAAAAAAAAAACTACGCCGTCGACGTGACGGCGCGGTTCGTCGTTTCGGCGGGTAAGACGACTCTGCTGTCTCGTACACGGTTTGGTTTCGAAAATAGATTTTTCCTTCGGTCCGGACGGTGAAAATAGAAAAAAAAAAAAATCAAATATATTTAGACGTGTCCCGGGGGGCCTCCGGGCCCGGGATAATGCGTGTAAACCGAAAATCACTCCGAGCCCGGCGACCGTCGTCGACTTTACACAATCCTTAAGTTTATGTTATTTTAAGAGAACGACAAATATTAGTTTATGAACGTAAACACAGTTTGGAATATACTGTCAGAGTACATTTCGTACGCCCGATGATTCGAAACCTATTATTTTACGCGACGATAAAATATATTTATTGAACGTTTCGTAGATTCGATCCGACGGCAGAGTTTTTTTTTTAATCGATATAGGTACGTTTTTTTACGCGCAAAAAACAACGCAACGCGATTATTTAGCACAGGGCGACGTTTTTCAATTGAAAAAAATTGAAACTTCGAAATATTAAAATTCCTTTTGGCGTTGTATTTTATGCGTTATAGTCGTCGTCCCCCGGAGACGACGCTGTACTTCAAAAAAGCATAGACGTGATAAATTCGAAAACAAATATTAATACGGAATAGCTGTACTATTATATTATTTAAAGAGTGCCTAGACGGCGAATACTTGGTAGGAAAAGCGTACTCGGAAAACGCCGATAAAAGTAGTTTTCAGTGCGTTTTTCTAGGGAAATCGTAACTTTTTAGTAAACGGTACGCGACGTCGAATAATTACGACCCAGGACGGGGCGCGATCGAAAAGTAAACGCAGTTTGAGCGATTTTACAACAACGTGCGAGTACAACATTAAAACACTCAATGGAAATTTCAATTCATTCGTTAACTACGGAAAAGTGCATTTCGATTGTTACACCACTTCGACTGTTATACGTTGTACGGTGTCGTCTATTGGTCATTTACGTACAATATAATAAAATACGTTTTTATTAACTCGAATGATTTTTTTCAACAGACGTTTCGAAACGAATCGATCGGATTATAGTACTCAAATGCGCGCGCGCGCGCGAGCCTATAATATTATAAAATAAATTATTATTTTTCTCGGTAAAACGAAGAACGCGTGGACGTCACGCCCTCGGCGTTTATTATTATGGCGTAATTATATTTACGACAAACTACACGTTATCGCGTCATACGTACTCCTCGGCGAATGTACGCCTTGCTTTTACGGACGTATTATATTATTTTAATATCAAATCGGTTTATTATATTACGGCGTGATGTAAACGTCAAGGAGTAAACGGGTAGACGAGCTTCCTAAACGCGCACGTCTCACGTCGTCGTGTGTGTACACAACATCGTGTATACACGAGATCACGTCGAAGCTTGTGTACCCACGCCGACGTAACGTACGTCAAAAATCATTTGACGAACGCGCGTAATTTCATCGTACCTATCCGTAAAACAATATGTGCGAGCGCCGGGCGTATTACACGCGACTTTTCAACGTTTTATTATAATCGAACGGTCGATTTAAAAATTATTATCCGACGAAATGCGAAACCGAAGGGCGTTTATAGTGTACATGAACGTTATCGTGTTAATTATTCGAAATTTTTTTTTTTTTCCAACCGCTACTTTTAGTTTCGAACGCTATCGAACGAATCCGACGTCGATTATTTTACGAGTAATTAAAATTTCAGACGTACCGACAATATTTTCGGGATCGTCTGACGCTGTATTCCGCTGGTCTCGACTTGTCGGTTTTGAATATTATTAATCGTTAAAAGTGGGACTGTCCGGTGTCGAGAGGTGTCCGCGATCGAGAAAAATCGATAGAGTAATATTCGTATAGTATTGAGGCGCTGCGTCGGGACCTGAAAATATATCCTTTATTTAATGGTGTCCTTATTTTAATTTTACCTATAATAACATACCAGTTTTATATACTTGACTTCTATTTTTTTTTCTACGCCCTGGCAGAACCCAAGAAGCAAGTGCGTCGTACGAACAATACGATAACGATGTATGGTTACGTCGTCGGAGTACGATCGAGTGGCCGTTTCGAGAGTCTGCGTGCTGGATTTATATCGAATTTTCAAACGGTTTCGTTGATTTCGGTCGCCGCGCACGCCGATTGTTGTTTGAACAAACGCACGCGCGTCGCGCGCACAATATAGTCTGTCCCGTCGCGTGTGTTTTTGGATTTATCGCGTAACGTTTTCAAGAGATGTTTTTAAATAAGTACCACTCGACGGTGTTCTGTGAGCATACAGTCTCCGACGACGACGTCGCGCAGTGTGTTCAAGTAACGAACCGTCGTCGTCGCGAATGTAAATTAAAACGAAAAACATACCTACGTTCGTGCGCCGCGCTTCGAACGCCGTTGTTTAGACGAACGGTTTTTGTTTTTTTTTTTTTTTATCGAACGCCTATCGCTCACACGACGACACGCACGTTTATTGCGGAGAATTCGCAAAACGTCAGTCTCGCTTACTCACATTTTTTCTCTTTTCTTACGGCGGCGCTCGCGTCTAAGAGACGACGGGATTTTCAGTGTTCGTTGGCGACGCCGATCACGCGTTCGCGAGACGACGACGACGACGCGATGCTCGTTGATTAGTCAAAAGAGTCGCGGTTAAAGTGACGGCGACTGGTGGCGGTCGTATATTTCCGTCGGATTCAAAGTGAAAAATAAATATAGACGAAACGATAGTGTGCAGTAAAAGTGTCTGAAAAACGTACGCGACGTTTAAACTATATCCAATCTGTATGAAATAACCGACAGACTGTACAAAATTCTATACGGAATTCTTTCAAACGTCGCGTGTACCGTAAAATGTGGTCGTCTACACACGGAATTATTCGGAATAAAATGATTTTTGACGTGAGTCGTTGGTCGGTCCACGTTGAGTAATAACTACTTGTACACTTGTGTAATAAAATAGAAAGCCGCAGACGGCGCAATTGGTTATCGACCATGTTATCGACGCGTTAGTGATAAGTTCCGAGTGATCCGACTGTCGAGTCACTTGGATTTTTCGTTGACCGACGAATCTTTTTTTGTCCGAAAGATTCGGGGTTCTCTCGCATCAAAGAATAATCCGTGATGGACATTCTTTCCGAGGAACCCGAAATCTTTTATTTTTCTCATGTAACGGTAGAACGGGAGAAATGAATCGTTTGAAATCTTACGATATGAGCATGACGGCCGTAACGGAATCTCCACAGTTCTTTTTTTCCAGACAATATCTGCGCTCGTGGATCTCTCTTCGGAGTCGCATACGCGTAGATATACCAAAACATTATTTGTAACCAACGATGTGTGCAGGTTGGGATTTTCAAGTAAACGCTCTTGGAAATCGCGTTTGTTTTTGACGTTTTTGGGCTGTTTCCGATAAGAGAGGCTCTTATCGCGACACCGTAAAATAGAGAACCGAAGATCGAAACCGAACAAAAAAAAAAAAAAAATGGAAATAATAATGAAAAACCATCGAAACGAGCGTTGGCGCGGGACAGAGTTCTAATCTAACGAATCTTCTCCCCGCGAACTACGCTGCAGCGCGCTCGAATGGGCTATTTCCTTACGGACAAGGACACTGTGGCTCGCCGGACACGACGATGAAAAACAATTAATATCTCCGCGCTCCTCATACATAATAGTATCGTTATTGTTATTGATAATCTATCCGCCGCGTGAGTCATCGGCACACGGCACGGGCGAGCGGATTTCGTACGAAATTCTAACCGCGGCCGCGTAACAACGAAACGATTGGAAATAAAAGTAGAAGACAAAACTAGTTGGGAAATTACGTAAATCGAGTTTGGCGACCGTTTCGCCTGGTTTTCGACGTTCAAATAAGTACACTCGTATATCTGATTTGACGACAAACCTAATGAACGGCTCGCCGTATTGACTTCGCCCAGGGAAGCCGAGACGGCGGAAGTGCGAAAATATAATCTCGATAAATAATCTACTTAATACGCCCCGCGCGCGCGCGTTTTTGATAAAACACACAAACGTTTCGTCGGCCTTTTTCAATATTGCCCCGTCCGTCGCACTCGCTTTTCCCGGCGGGCGTGTGTTTACCGCGAGACGAGCAAACAATACGAAACATATTATCATCGCGCTCGGGGGTAATATTATACGTCTCGTACGGCACGGCACGGGGCTCTACTTATATTACGGACGCGACGACGGCGAAATAGGCATATCTTATGGCCTCGACTCGTCAGCGTCTGCGCAGACATTGTCTAGCATGCATAAAACAAAATTACTTAATATATATATGCGTCCTTGTCGATGCCCGAGCTAATTTGGAAGGTAATTTTTTTTAAAACCGCATCTACCGTGGTAAAAAAGTAAGTATTTTATAAATTTAAATAAATAAACGAATGACTACGTATGATATAATTATAATGTTACTCGATTACTGAAAATCCGTCATACGAACGTTTTAACTTTTACAGTGCCGAGCCTACCCCGCGCGCACGCTTGTGCGACTCGTCTGACGCTCGAGTCGAAACTTTAAACGACCGGAGTCCGCGGCGAGATTCGTGCGAACGGACGTTTCCGGGTGTGTTTTCGTTCGAAAAATTAAAACGATACGTCGCCGATCGGTCTGTCGATTTGATTGAGCTATTTATGAAATGAAAAAAAAGGGTGAATTATAATGCGTCATAAAATATAAATGAGCCGATCGCGAGGAGCGAAACGTACGCATAAAATATGTACTGTGACAAATATACTCAATGCCACGACGAAATGATTGTAATAGCTTTTGTCGGGAACAAAAAAAAAATTTAAAAACCGTTTCCGTTTGAAAAACTCAAGTCAAAAGCGTTTTATACGATAAAAGGGGAAGAGATGCGAACGCACATTATGTGTAAGAATACGTCAACAAAACAGAAATACGAGTAAATTATGAAAAAAAAAAAAAAAAAACGTCCGTAAAAATTAAAAAAACGATAGTTTTAGGTGCTCGTATATTTTCCTGTACGGTTATATTTGGGTTAGAATTTATATGCAATAAAAAACGGTTAAGTATGCGTCTGGGTTTTTTAAATATGCAAAAAAATATTTTGACGTATTTTGATATATTAACGTAGTTTGGATTTGGCTTTTAAGTCACTACCCATGGTTTTTTTTTTTTTCGTAATGTATTTAAACACGTGTCGTACAATTATAACAAAAGCCTGTTAAACTAAAACCGCGCGTCCTGGCCAGCGAACGCGTAGATTTTTCGTTATAATTTTAAAAGCTCTTAATATTCACATATTATATGATAAAAACTGTTCTGTTCGATTGAGAATATTAGTCATGTATAACTGACAACTAATCGACTTTTAGAGTAAAGAAAAGAGCAACGCGAAAGTGTGCGTTTTAGCCCTGATTGAAAGATAATTTTAATATTTCTATCTAAAGAAATGGATATTACTTATATAATAACGGTACGCTCGCTTTTAAACATAATACCTACAGCGCAGTTTTACGTCGCGAAATTCAACGCGAAATGGATTTGTCGACGTGACGCGTGCGCGCGGAATCGGACGAAACTACTTTATCATTTTATGATTTTTTCGCTCGGTGCAAAAAAAAAAAAAAGGGTCGTCCGATAATGGCCGAAATATTTATATTTAATTATGTACTCGTATTGTATAATGGATTTTTAACTGAAAAAAACTACCCCCGTTCACGCGCTATTTTTCTTTTTTTTTTAAATATCATAATTATAATTATTATTATTATTGTTGCCCCGCACTGCGCGTGTTAATCGATACGATTTAAATGACACATTCAATCATCGACAGCTGCACCAGCCCCCCCAGCTCGACGCGATGATAAACTATAAACGATGGCAGTGACGTTGATCCGACAGTGATGTCGCATTATACTCGTACGGCACGCGATAGAGCAAAGCATATTATTCTTCGTGATCACACGCGCGGCAATATAGGCCTACCCGAAACGGACTCGGTGACTTGTGGCGAACGCGCGGGCGGCGGGTAGACGAAAATATTAAATTACGTTGTAATACGTACAGGAAACGCTACGAGAACGAGCCAGAGAGATATCGAACGCGAAGAGATTCGATTTTGCTGATTATTGTTCGTTTCGTGTTATTTTAATATATAATGTCGGCGAATAAGGACTTTATTAAGGGCGAGAGAACTATATAAGAGAAAAACGATAACTCGGCGGCGAGTTTTCGATCGCGTCCGGAAAAAAAACTGAAAAACATCCGAACGCGTACGACTCGTCGGCCTCGGACAATACGATCCGCGGTCGACGAACGCGCGGAGCACAGGCGGCGATTTACGATATTCCACTGGTCGCGACGAAACAACAACACGTCGTCGGCGTCGTTGAAATCGCACTCGCGGCACGACGATAATAATTATTATTATTGTTATTGTTGCGTAGGTGTGTGTGTGTGTGTGTGTGTGTGTGTGTTAGTGCGGCGCGATGAAATGACCGCGCGTCGACCAGCAGGACCTCCATTATGATCAATCATTTGCGAGACGAAAACGATTTCAGCCGCTTACGCGCGCGCTGAAACGTAAATTATGCTCGTCGGCGCACAAAACAACGATAATGAAAAAAACCGCGCGATAAATTACCGAGCGACGCGCAAAATTACGTAAGTGCCGTCTCGAAGCGGAAACTCGCGACGACCAGAGTGATTTATCCGCCGCCATTCCGACATCGATTAGCGACGTATTGCCCACACGCGCGCGCGTCCGTCCGCGCAGAATCATCGCGTAGTTTTGCAATTCACACGGCCGGCAAACAACTGCGCGAGAGAGCCGGGCACTAGCGAATAAACGGCACATCATTATAATATTATTTCATTGTGCAATTCTATCTCGCGCGCGCGCGTTCATCAATTGAATATAAAACGCGCATATTATTATCATACAGGGTGTTTCAAAATAGACTATAAATATTGATCCTGTAATTTGAGGTAAACGAAACACCAACCATCTGAAAGGTGAGGTTATGGAGTTTGTATCGATTGCTGATAAGTCGCGATAATGTGCAGTTTAGTCATGTGGCGTAACTTAATTAGTTGTTATCGACTGAGCAATGGATCGGGGATCTTACAATCTGTGATTTTTTTCTCTAGGGTTACATAAAAACCATTGTTTATGTACCTCCCCTTCCAAAAGATCTTGACGAATTGAAAAATCGCATTACAGACGCCATCAACTTGGTTACAGTCGATATGCTTCAACAGGTTTATGAGGAATTTGAATATCGCTTAGATGTGTGTCGTGCAAGTAAGGGGGGGGGTCATATTGAACATTTATAAGCATTGTACCTAAAACTGAAAATAATCCATTAAAATGTAAAATTTATTTTAACACGATTAATCGAATTTTACAATAAATATGATTTTTTGAAATCGGATGAATCATTTCAAAACACCCTGTATATCTATCGAAAGACACGCGGATCGAGTATTAGTGTAAATTTTAATCGCACGGGTACTCGCAAGCAACCGCGCATTATATAATATTATTATCATACGCGACGGAACGGGTATTATTATTATTATTAATATCACACGAGTCGTTTTCGATTCGAACCGCAATCGTCGTCCGGCGGAGACAGCGTTGAGGGGGGGGGGAGGGAGATGGATCCGGAGGACCACCTATGAGTTTTCGACCAGCCCGTGGAATCGCTATCCGTTTCCACAGTAGAACCGAACACGCTCTGTAATCGAATATAGATCAAAATTAGTTATGTTTCGTACGTTCGATACGGAAATCAAGCGACTTACCGTCGTCGGACGAATACCGTTGTACCTTTTTTTTCCAAGTCGTCGCCATTTTGTCACCGTGGACGATTTCGATTTTGCGCGAGACGAGAACGACCGATTTTACGTAGACCGTTCTCAAAGCGCGGATCGAATCCTGGCCGCGCGACCGACTGTTTTGTTACGACGAATGATTTTTTCGCGGGCAGAAATCCATACGAATTTCTATGTAGAGTTCGAAAATTAAAAAAAAATCGTCGTCGGTCTCTTGTTTTTCTCTTTCTTCTCTCGACCGAACACGGACGACTTCTGCGAAGTACAGTCGCAATAATAGTAGCGTTCCACACACGTAGATATACGGAAACCTGCTACGGCCGCATGACCCCCTCTCCCCCCCGCCGGGGGAGGAAAGAGCCGCGAGTTTTATGAAAACATTGTACCGTACGAAACAATGGCAGCAGGTGCAGCGCAGAAATAACCATTAAACTCGCGGCTACATAACACACTGCGACTATTATACGTGAAATAACGGCGCTGCAGTTCAGCCTCCTGTCGAGCACACAAAAATGTGTTGCGGCGAACGCGGCACTTTCCGCAGACATTTTCGAAATATTTCATCATTTAATGTTATTATTATTTCTGCGGCGCGCGTAGAGAACCGGCAAAGTGCATGTTTTATTCACGCCGTCGTCGATTACGAATTTTTCTCCGGACACTCCGTGTCCGTGCGCGTATTATTTTCTATTTATTTCCCACACTTGTGTATTTAAAATATAACAAAATAAATAAACAAAGTAATTATATTGATATTTAATGGTTACAATAGGTACTCATAAATAATAACAAAATATTATCAAATATATTTAAACAATAATAAAATAAATATAAACGACTTGTCTTGAGTATTATAAATTAAGTGTGCAAAAAAGTCACGACCGGTTTCGATTAAAAATCGTCGTCGCGCGTAAAGAGCGCACAGTATAAGTCATTTATTTTTATTTTATTATTGTTTAAATAATATATTTAATAGTTTGTATTAAAATAATTTAATATATTTAATAATATTTACTTATGTATTGTATATTCACGTTGAATTTTTCAATAATACAATCTTCCGTGCTGGCGTTTCGTTTTTTTTTTTTGCCACTCAACTGATGATAATAAACTGAAATATAATATACACATTGAAAAAAAAAATCACTAGTAGAACAAGGTAAAATTATTTTCAAAAGGTATTTTAACCATCGACCACATTCTCTCTCATCGTCCTATCACTTAAAAACAAACAATATATTATGTCTATTAATCATCGCCGTGCGCTGGCAACAAAAAAAAAACAAAATCATAACTATAACGAACTAGCTGCAACATTATAAAGTTGTTTTTTTGTACGCGATTCGCGTCCTTTTTAGGTAAGAAATATAATATATATTCATAAAAATCGATTTCATTCGCGCAGGCATTAGACATTCCGTCGCATTTATCTCCACGCGGTTCGCCCCGTATTCGAAATCGAAACTATATTGTAAAATAGTATCGAAAAAATGATTTTCAGCCGAGACCGCGGCGGCGGCGGCGGCGACGGAGTTCGACCGAAAACTGCTAAGAGTTTTTGACGACGAAAAAAAAAGGAAAAAATGGGTGTGCTCGATTCCGTTTCTTTATCGTCGTTTATCCGTTTCTCCCCTCCGAGTATTAAATAAATACTTCCCGGGAATTGGAAAAACGCTCTATCTATAAGTACGAATTCCAATCTACAGGGGCTCTCGCTATTATACCTGCTACGACACTATTTTTGAACTTTATTCCGGCCTTAAGAGACAAACGGTTCCGACCGAAAGAGAAAGAGGAACAAAAAAAATCCACACACTCCGTTGCGAAACCAATCGCTCTTTCATTTCGCCGAGAATCTGGAAACGGAAACAACAGTTTAACCACCACCGACGTTTTCATATTATTTCTATAGAATTATTACTCGCCGTGCGTGCGTATAGCCAGAGGACGCGAAACGAGGGCACACGCCGCCGTTTATAAACAGTGGATGATGTATTTTTTCTCCTTCGAGTTTTCGCGTCACTTTTGAAATTATTTCTCTCGGCCACTGTTTATTAGCGATAACAACACACACACGAATATAATATACTCGATAAAACACGCGGTGGCCCATAAAAGAGTGCGCGAACGCGAGATATACGGTTATGGCTCTACGGTAAAACGCGGAGAAAAATCGCTAAATAAAATTTAGGGTTAATCAATACACGCGACGCCGCCGCCGCCGCCGCCGGGGCGACATGCGAACATTTAATAATGGGCACGACTACGAAACTCGGGCAAACGTAATCGTCTGCACAAACTGGCTTTGTCGTAGTTGCACGCTGCACTTCCTCCGATTTGATAATAATTATGTGGTGAAAACATTCAAATTAACACCAACGACTCGATTTGCTCGTCGCGGGCACGCGCCGACGGAATCGATTGATTTCCATTCAAACCTTCAAATTCGATTTGATATTTAATTACATGCACTTATTATTACGTCGTCGTCGCGCGTCGTCGGCGTGTATTATTATTTTGTGTTCGTTTAACGAGCCGAGAACCGTTGCGAAAACAATAAATTCTCCGCTGAACTTTCCAAACTATCAAATGGACGTATTGGGCTACGTTTCTCTCTTTTATTATTATTATTATTATTATTATTATTATTATCGAAGAGAGATAACTTTTTTATGCATTCGGACTTTTTTCTTTCTTTCTTTTTTTTTCAAATCTCTTTGTAATTCTGTCGGGGGAAAAAAAAAAAACTTTTATTCAAAAATCGATCGTTATAAGTACTTAAGAAAAGTTTTTCTCTTTTCGAATCGCCCCAATACGTCTCTATAATGCATATATTTCAAAAAGTTACGCAGGAAACAATTAATTTGACAAAAATTGTGATTTATTTTCATTCGCAAGCATCTCATAACGTTGAACGGGAGAAATCTTTATGTGATCGAGTTGTAAATAAGTGCGCCTGTATATAATGTCCACATACGATTATGTATATACATATATATATATATATTATATACTTATATTATTAAGTCGAGAGCTAATAAAACTAAAATAAAATACTATTATTTTCTAGTGCCATAAAACTCGGTAATTATTATTATTCTGTCATCGTTCACGTACCTATATGGAAATTGTATTTAATAACTCTTGAGCTTTATTACAAATATAGTGCCGTTAATAATGGTATTTTGAATTTAAACGGCAGAGTTTAATTTAATACTTAAACTTTTACGGATAAGACTACTGCTGTTGTACACCTACGCGTAGTATTGCCTCGTATTTATATAGTGCCTTTTAAGTCGTATTATTTTAACAGTCAGTAGTAGGTATATATTTTATCGTTATGTATGTTTGGCTTAAGTAATTAATCGCGTCGGCAGTAAAATATTATAATTTATAGTTTATGTGATAAATAATCGATAGTAGTTTTCAGATGATCTAACGCTGTAAACAACAACATGTTTTTTTTTAAACCAACCTATCGGTTTTTTTTTATTTTTATTTTATTTATGTTGTACGCCAGGTTTTTAGGATAGAATTCACTGTGTTTTTAGTGTTTTTACTCACTGCGAAATTTCGTCGAACCTTCCTAATTTAGAAATTCGGTTCTTCTAATGATGTAGACTATTTTTGAAAACGGAAAGTGATCGGTGTCTTCTGATCACTTTGAGTGGTATTTCTGAAACACGATTTGAAATCGGTTTGAAATTGAAAAGACCAATTCGCCAATAATAATAATAATAATATTAATCAAACACTCGTTACCTGTATCTCGTCCGAGTCTTTATTCCAATATTAAACATTCGGAGCGATTCGTTTTTAACGGTTATATTTTATTGACCAACTACCGCACATTATATTATCGTTCTCGTTTATTATTTCTCATTCTCGACGCTCAATCTTTGTTCTTTTTAATTTGTTTTTGATTTTGGCTCGTTACCAGCGATAAACTGCAGAGTTTTCGTTCGATTTAACTTTTCTTCTTTTCTTAAAACGTCAATAAATTAATTTTCAAATCAATAGACGAACTGCGTAGAGTCCTATTAATATTATTACTATATTAAATCGTTCGATTAATTTTTAAATTTTAACGTTCGCACGTCCAAAAGTCTGGCGCTCGACTGTCGCAGAACCGTTTTTTGACGGTGTGTTTGAACGGTAACGACACCTGCCCGCGGGCTGGCCCCGCGGGATCGGAATACACGCGGAAACCGTTTTCTTTTCGTTCGGCCCCGTCACGGGTATGACCGTAATAGCCGCCAAAAGGGGTAAAAGTTCAAACAATATTCACGCTGTACATAAAATGGTTTGAATTAAATGCGAATTCGGGCAGACGAGTCGCGCGAGACGACGAGAAACGATTAATTATCGATCTGGTTAAATTTTCCCGACCAAATCTCGAGAGCACGGTTTTATTTCGGTTACATGGCGTTGTGTTCGCCTGATATTTGCGGAAAATCGTTTAGCACGACGACGCCGAGGCGCTACGAGGAAGACAGTTTTGATTTGTATTGAAATTACGGTTTTCGCGAGACCCGAAACGTCGTCGATCGGACAAACGTATCCGCGGTTTGCTCCGGACCCGTCGAACGAGCCGGAATTCGCTTCGTGAACACGTGTTGGCGCGATATTTCGTCGAAACGCGTTCGCGAAACGTTTTCCGTGGGAAGCAACAATATGCCGACGACGTACCTGAAGTACGAGTTAATATAAACGCGCCTTCGCCTTGGCCGTTCACTCGCTCTGCGTGTCATCCGCCGCGACTTTTTGTACGATCGTTATATTACTATTATTATTATTATTATCCTGCGGTGTGTATACCTCTACCTGCGGCAGTTCGCGCGCACATTGATAATATTTTCGTCGACGGAATGATATATCGTTAATGCCGCGGCGCAGTTTGTCTCCCGCGGGTCGGCTGCGGCTCGCAGCGGGATAGCACTATTTATACGTTATAATATTATTATAATATTATTATAAACGTGAAACGGCGGCGGCGGGTCCGACATAAATAATACGTAACGCTATTAAATTCGAGTGAAAAAAAAAAATGAAAAAAATTCGAAAACACAAAAACGTAGTGTAACGTTTAATTAAAAATATTAAAAATCTTACGCTCCGGCGAACAAGCCGAGCCGCGCCCGGACTCGCGAGTCGTAGTTGTTATTATTATTATTATTATTACGGGTCGTTTCGAGTTTTTGATTTCGGATCGCTCTTCGTGTGCGCCAAAACAAAAAAAAAAAAGCACCACGTTGAAGCGCGCGTGACGCATTCGGTAGGTTTGCCGTAATAGACGAGTGTGAACGATTCGAAAGAAATCGGTCGACCAGACTCGATTGGACGGAACATTAAAAGAACGCGGTGGCCAGACTATCGCGAGAGACAAAAATATTATTAAATTTCGCCGGCTAACACTCGACGTACCCGAGGAGTCGCGTATTTTCTCTTTTTCAGCACACACGTTATTATGCTAACAATGAAAACGCCATTTTCGAACATCGTACGTAATAAATAGAGAATAAACGTACGTGTAATTAAACATCGCGCGAGCGCGCATTAGAATATTTATAACTGCTGTGCGCGCCGAAAGATTTACAACAATAATAGAGCCCCAGAGTTATATTATAAAGTCGCGTTGATGCGATACCGAATATGATTTGGGAACGACCGATTTCGCATTTCGTCCGCGCGCCACCGCCGCATTGTGTAATGTTATGATGGCGGCAGCGCACACTATAGCTGTGTGTAACTCCGGAAAAGTCGAAAATGTATTATGTTATCGCATAATATACGTATACGCGGCACGAGAAGATTATTATTATTATTCCGGGAAACGCGTCGCTTTATCCGAGCCAGAACATATTATTTTACTGTCGGCCAACTCGGTCGCGTTAGACGTAAAAGAAAACGCATTCCATAAAACTTGTACGCATAAAACACTGTATATTATTATTATTATTATTATTATTATTATTATTATAGTTCCGGGTGCCGCTGCCGCTATATTATAATAGAGCTTGCCGTTTTCTCGTTTCGCGTCCGTCACCTAGTGCACCTGCCGTCTACGTCGTCGTCTCATATTCGCAATCCGTACGGTTAACTAATGGAGTTTCTCTTTGGCTACTTGCGTACTTTTTTTTTCCATATTTTTTTCCGTCCCGCGTATAAATCGTATGCGAAACGCAAATAAATTACTCGACCATAGTGAAAATCAAATTGGTGATCGATTCGGTTTCGAGTGTACGTTTTCAAAATTCGTCGGTGATGGTGCGCAATACTGGAACGTGTAATAATACGTTGGCGAAATTCGAGGAGAGTTTGAGGAGCCGAGAGCCTCTTCGATATCGAAATCGGCCACTTTGAAAACCGCATGAAAAATATTCGGCTTTGAGTCGACAATTTTAATTTAGACTGTTTGCGGTCCGAATCCAAATAAACTTTCGACTCTATCGCTAACCGTTCCGACAATAGCTGACGACAGAGGCGCGAAAGTCCAATGCGGTCGGAGGTGTAAATTGAGAACTCCGGCCGAAGACCTCGACGGCCCGGGGCGAGTTTTGTAATATATTATTAATTACATTTTTATCGAACGAGATGATTGTTGTAATATACGAGACGCGCGTTTGGCATTACCGCGACGATCGCGGCCGGACACATTCCCTTGTGCGCGAGTCAGTAAACCGTTGTGTGTTTATATAATTACATGGGCGCCGTTCAAGTCGAGAAACTGTCGTGTTTTCGAACACCCGCGCGAAAGCGACACACCACGTTCGCTTTCGAATATCGTTGGATTTTTTTTCATCGCGGCGGTCGTCGACTGCGCGCGTTTCGCCGGAAAACCGTGCGCTCGCGTAATCGCGATACGAGATCGACCCCGGGACGCCGCCGGGGCAAAGACGAATAAAGACGCGCTCGTCGTAAGTAGGTAGTGGCCGCCGTCGCGAGAGAGAGAGATAAAAAAAAAAAGGGAGAAAAAAAAAACACGCCGAGAAAAACAGTCACAAGCTAGATGGGAGGAGGAGGGGCGCGGGGGGGGGGCGATCGAAGGCTGCCGCAATAGGGCATAATATATTACTTTCGTCCCCTCGAGGTAATTATTATTATAAAACTTTGTCGATTAATAAATTTTTTTTCTCATTCGGGACGCGCGTTTATCACGACGGCGACGGCGACGACGACGACGACGACGTCGTCGTGTTTATCAAAAAACGTAATTAAAAACTAGGGAGAGAAAATAAGCGACGTTCATGCACTGTAATAAACGATAATGATAATATTTATATTTTAACGTAGACACAATATTATTGTATATATTATTACGTATATTATATACCTGCGGCTCGTTGTTGTTTATAAACGTATTAAATATATTGCGTGTAACGTCTTGATTTATGCGCGACGAGCGATATTGAAAGCAACCCCGGCGCGGCCGGTTTTTCGCCAACAACAACTCGCCGAGACCGCACGCTGAGTTTCCAGAGGGGACTTGCCGGCTCGCGCGGCCGCCACCGTATATGATGTCACGTAAACGACGACGAGCGCACTTTAATCGTCCATTGTGCGCCGAGAAGACTTTGGCCGACGACGACGACGTCGTCGTCGTGTATTATACGCGTCCAACAATGGCGCGACAGGGTCTAAAGTCCTGGGACGGGGGCTAGGGATTTTTAGAAATACCGTCAAAGCCGCCCGAGTCGACGTAGATAAACGACAGTCGAGTTCGAGAGTCGATTCGACCACATAGTAGACAGTATCGGAAACACGTTGAAATGGGAAAAAATCAACTCCCGATGTTTTTACTATCATCATTACTATTATGTCGACCGGGTTCGATTTCATTTACGCTGGACAGAGAACATCACAACACACAGGTCGACGTGAAAACGTATTGTAATTTTACGTTCATAATTTAATATGAAATCCAAACCAACGACCAACGAATACGTGTTGTTTTTGTTGATAATAATAGATGTTTCGGTAAATTGCAAACGGTCGTCGGTTCCGAGCGAAGCGACGAATGCGTTTTTAGACATTATTGGTTTCGGCGAGTAAATTAAAATAATCGGGCATAATCATCCTGTCCGTAGACTACTGGGGACATTTAATTAACGGTACAGTGAAATTAGTTGATTAGATACCTGGTATTATTATGTATAATAAAAAAAGCTCGTTAAGTAATTTAGGTGAGTTACATTCATTTTTTTTTTTTTTTACTCGTAAATCGTCCAGCCTTGGCCGATATATTTTTGTACTTGCTGTTTTGAAAAAAAAAAATATAAAAAAAATAGTACCGCTCGCCACATCGCGCCAGGTCACACGGGCCGTGTTCATAAAAGCATTAATTTATAATTACCTCCTGAAAGTTGTTATCTACTACTATCGTTTTTTATACTTGTCTTATTACAGTGCGGCAGAGAGTGGAACGAGACGGCAGCACTCGACGAATTCGAATGAAACTATATGAAAATGAGAGAAGACAGAGAAGAAAAAAGTATTGCCTGATTCTTCAATCCCACTCGAGCACAATATACGTATATATTTTCTGTTCTTAGAAAAGAAATCAATACGTATTTATGTAAAACGATTATTAAACAATCGTGAACGCGCAACGTTCACGTTCGTTATGAATTATTTTGAAATCTAGGGCGATAGAGAGCGTAAACCGCGACGAGGTGCCCTAAGCCCCCGGGTCTCCCCACAACCGTGATATATTGACGTCCAAAGCTCTAGTTTAATCTGGCGACCGTGACTGTAACGCGGTATAGTGCTCGGAGTGCAAACGTCGCGCGCATATTATATAGGCGATTCGAACCTTACGGATTTAGACGCAATCCGTAGAGTCTATATTCCGGACCGACATCGTATGAAAACTAAACGAAAAACGTCGGAGGAAAATCAGATTTTCATAACCGATCGCGGAAATGTCGATTCGCGTCGCGCGTACGTAACGAAAATCGTAACGCTCCGGGGTTATAGCCGTTCATAGAACGCAATCCCGTTCGATACGGCGATAACGTTGCGTCGTGAAATAGTACGGGTACACGAGAGTAGGTGGAGAGGGTGCGAAAACGACAAGTCTTGCGAAACGTATTACGAAAAAAAAAAGTGTGCGAAAACGTTTAGAGAAGAGGAAGAAAAAATCCCAAGGACACAATCCTGAAACGACGTAAAAAAAAAACAGTAAACTGCGATTCGCGGTTTCGGGCGACGGGATTTCGATCGACTCGCCTCCGTCGGTGAAAGTAGCTGAAAAGCGTCGTAAACGCGTACTGCGCGCATGTCTCGGCATACGCATAAATAATATCGTAAAATCATAACTTAGACGACGAAGCGACCGAACACAACCGCACTCGACGTCGTCGTCGTCGTCGAGACGGGTTTGGCTCGGTGCCGCGTCCGCGTCGTATGAATAAAATCCTCCGCGCGAAAAAGGATACCACTCGAGTGCGACGTCGCGGATATTATATTCGCTTACGGACGACGGGGCGTAAACAAAACGAAAACGGCATGCGAATTTCGATCGTTTTCGTGACGACCGAGATTTCCGCGGGTTTCGTTTGTCCTCCGAGAAGACGCGTACGCAAAGAACAGTCCCCCCTCGTTCGACGAAATGATAATGACGCGCGCGGGCCTATCGAGGGCTTAAGAGCATGCCAACGAATTACTATTACCGACGCGGATATAGATCGAATTCGACCGACGACGTCTTTATCGGTTGACGGTCGAGAAACCATTTGTTCAAAATAAAATTATACGTGTGTGTTTTTTTTTTTTTAATACCTACAACGCCGAGTGGCGGGAATGTCGCGATCAGTAGATTGATAGATCGATCAAAACAAAAAAAAATTCTGGTCGACTTACTTTTTGGTCGATTTAAATGTTACATTTCATAGAATCGGCGATTGCGTTTTATCTAAAATACGACTTAAATCAATAGCCGGTAGTTATCAAAAAAAAAAAAAAAACCGGAAATCTTTTGTTTTATATGATTTATATAAGCATTTTTTTTGTTTAATTCGTGAGTAAACTATTTTACTGTCACTACGAATCACATAAATTTAATATTATTATTTGATAAAAAACAATTTTTCATAATATCACTGTAAGTACCTACATCAATTGATAATAATTGGCTATAAATTTTAACGCACCTTCAAGTCTAAGAAAAAAGTAATAAAAAGCGCTGACGTTCTTACAGGTAAACAGGTGTTCAAATGGTTTTTGAATTTACTATTTTAAAAGAGTAAAACATATGATCTCGCAATTTTACAAATTTATTTTTACACAAAAACCCCGTGTAATTATCTATTACTTTATGGCACTATAATATTATAATGTTTATATACCTTGAATTACTCGTTAATCGAGACGTAAATACGTGTTATTAAAATTATTATTTTAATGTTCACGGGGTTCAACAATTATACTTGTTTTTCTTTTGATTTATGTGGTGGTCGTAAATGGTAAATAATTAAATTTTTCAAATTAAATCACTCGAATGGTAATGATTGATTTATTGCCGTTAATAAATTATACGATTTACGATTATAATAATATACTCATTGACATTAATAATTCTTCGAATGGCCCGACGATCGATGGATATTATTTTAAAACCTACACTAGATATTATAGACACGGCTCTTTTTCTTTTATTCTTATGATAATATTAATTTATATTTAATATTCAATCGACGATAATTGTTTAGTTAAAACACGGACGATTTATTCGATAGATATTATAGATTTCGATATAGACTTTACTAAGTTTTCTGTTAGTTTTCTCGTGAAAGTCAGACAGATTTAAGTATACAAATGAATATTGTATCAATGGAAACAATACGATTGGTTTATAATATTTTAATAATATGAGTATTTCGTTAAAACATTTGATTACCAGTGACTTTAAATCGCGGAATAATCGCGTGATTTTAACGTAATAAAATGACGAAACAGTAATGAATTTACATGTTTTCAGAAGTAATCCATCGCTTTGACTTCAAACGTTGAAACGACTTTTGTAAGGATACGACTGAGACATACACGACTACAGGACGATTTGTTTTAGACGTTTAAAACAGACAAAACAAGTCGCGGTCAAGTAAAATAAAAAATAAAACTATGGCACACTCTCGTGCAACGGCAAACATACGTACGAAATATTTCGAACGACGACTGTGCGAATAAGACTGAAACGGTGAACTGGTAAAGATCGATAAGAGAAAAGCGAATGCCAACGAATATCGTCCGATCGATTTCAACTCGCTATCCGATTTACCATTATCTTATTGGGTCGTAAGTGGTGAGACGATAACACAGTCGAGTTCATTTCGTTTGAAATATCATTTCATATCACTTTATTCAATGATCTATTTAATATATTCTGATAAAAAAACGAAAAACTATGTATGCGTTTAATCGGGGGGAAAATCGATCGCGAAAGAATTATAATACTACTCTCGCGATCACGACCGTCGACGGAGCACTTGTTGGAGGCAATATTAGTTTGGAAAAAAACCACACTTATTTTCAGTGAGCTTTAAGCGCGCAAACAGCACAGTATTATATTTGAATATAATTTATTAAAAACAAAATTTGTTTTCGCCGACGATATTGATTTTACAATCGGACAAAACGCTCAAAACACCACAAACAACATACTCAATCCAAAAACCTAATATTAATAACGGCACGTTAAAAGAATAAAAAACAAAAAAACTTCAAACGCCATAATAAAGAGACCATACGCCACTATATATTATTATAAATAATAAAATAAAGCTACGATCGCAAAACCATAAGCCGCCGCGCCGGGTATAGTAGTAATTATTGTGTATTATAAAATATGTAACTCGGATCGGTATATTAAAATATTTAACTCTCGACGCGCGCGCGCGCGCACACGTAACTAATACGAATTCAGTTGTGCGGCGCCGTAAATATAATAATATGCACGTTATTATCGAGCAGTAAATATACGCGGTTTGTAACGCGGGGC
Source organism: Drepanosiphum platanoidis (assembly GCA_948098885.1). NCBI lineage: Eukaryota > Metazoa > Arthropoda > Insecta > Hemiptera > Aphididae > Drepanosiphum > Drepanosiphum platanoidis. Next base: position 14,935,253 of record OX402533.1, read on the forward strand.
GCGCGATAATATTTTTCATATAAAAACAAAGCAATTACGTGCCACGAATTACGCGGCGTAACCGAACGAATTTAATGTATTAAAAAAAAAAAAAAATTAATGAAAAGCCGAAAGAAATATGTTTACGCGGCCGACCAAACGGTAGAGTGACTGCAATTAGTGTAATTGCATATCACGCCGGAATAAAAATATACAATAGCGTCCATACGACACAAACAAACGGTTGAGAAAAATAAAGAGTTTTTGAGTGGAAAAGGAAAAAAAAACTAGAAACTGTATTACAGATTTATTCACGGTATGGCCTCTCTCTCTCTCTCTCTCTCTCTATTCTCGTCCCACCCCGTCGCTCCGTCATTATTATTAATCGTGACTTTCATAAAACCTTTAAAACCGATTTATTATTTCCACCAAACTTTCAAGAATTTATACCACGCGCGAAAACCAAGTGTTAACGCAGTATAAATAATACGTGTTTATTGACCGGGAATGAGCCCGTTCGGTCGGAAAAAAAAAATTACGAAATCAAATTAATGTATATGCGAAATTGAATTAATAAATATTATAAATACGCGAGTCGCGCTGATAGCAACAGCAGTGAGTTGGCAGTATTCCGGATTCGCATAAATTTAAAATGTTCAACGAACGAACACGCTGCCTGCGCAGCCGAGAAGAATTATTATTATTCGTAACAACCGTTGGACAAAAAAAAAAAAAAAAAATCAAGTTTATTTAAATACTATAAAGAAGTGTTCGCCCCGCGGAAATGTTGTTATTATTATTATTATTATTGTTCGTTCGAAAGCGCGGTTTGCAAAAAAATATAGTATTTTATTGGAAAATCATCGTTTGGTTCGACGGTTGTTTGTTTTTTTGTTTTTGTTTTTCGCCCGAGTGTAGGTAATAAAAATCGTATAAAACGCGAGTTCGTCGAATGATGTTTTAGTCGAAATCGCATACTTACGACGACGCCCACTCAGTCACGAAATCTTTTAAAAATTCTGAATCTACGACTCAGACGTTCGTCATCTATTTCCAAGTCGTTCGCGAGACGTGTGCGAGTGTCTTGGACGCGTTCGCGCTCAAGACATGGGCGACGACGACGCGCGATGCGATTATTTCTCCGGAAAAAGGATTTAATAATATTATATAACGATTATAAAAACAAGATAAAACTAAATGCTTCAGAACAATTCGAGAATTTGCTTGAAAACGATATCCTTTGTTGGTATTTTTTTCAACCACGTGAATATTATAAGAACAAAACAAAATAATAGACGCGGGCGGAAAATAAATACCGAAAACAGTTTATAAAATATTAGCTTTCAATCGACGCGATAGCGACAAATGATCTCTCTCTCTCTCTCTTTCTCTCTCTCTCTCACACACACTCACACTCTCCCAGCTACTTTTATCACAGGGTCGTATAATTATTCTAAGGATGCAAATCATTGTCCTACTCGAGCGATAGGTGAACGATAACCGATATAAAACCTGGAAAATTGCCCGCGTGACCTACTTCAACTTACTAACCGTTTTCGCGCACAACGAGTGTATAATAAACGACAAATTTATTATTATAAAAACGAAAAGTAAAAATTGCAATATTATTACGACAATAGGTGTATTATATGGGTATAAATTATATTCGTATCAAAACACGTGACTTGTATGTGTCGACTTGGGCGCGAAGCCGTAAAAAATAAAACGCAGATATTTCGAAACGCGCATAACTATAGTGGAATAGTTAATGATATGAGCGTGAAAAATAAATTCCAGGCGATGTAAATGAAAACCCATACGGATCGATAGCGATCGGTATAATATACTTGTGTACCGATAAAGACGAGAAGAACGTAAATCGTCCGCGCGCCGCCGCCGTAGGGCTATAATAAAAGTGTTTATAAACATTTATTTTACAGCGACACACTATTAAAATATTTCATACTTTGCGGCGGCACGTCATAAAAAAAAAAAAATACGAGTATAATGGCTAAAAAAACTTTATATAATAATATTATATTATAATAGCCGTGTATTAATATTTAATTTTAATTTAAAATGTATAAATTTGAATAAAATTAAAAAAAAAACCATACGATTTACGGCTGGTGTTTTAAATAATATTATATACTCTGTTGAAAAACAAACACTCGATACTCGAGCGAGAAGCCGCGAATACATCATATTCGACGGTATATCGGCTAAATATCGAACAGAGTGATTGAGCAGTTGTTCGCGAATAAAAATAGCGAAGTCATCAGCGACCAACAATTATTATTTTTATTCATCATCGAATTTACACCTATCGAATATTTTTCAATAATATATTCTGTCGTTTAATAATTACGACTCTCGACACAGTAAACACCGACCCATATACACGTACGTATGTATCCAGTGACAGCTCTATGAGTTAATTTTAGAGAGGATCTAAACTCGAATGATTTATATTACTTGTTTAATTTTTTAACGATTTTTCGAGATTTAAATGAGATATGAGAGTTACCAATAATTATTATCATAATTCAAACTTCATAAATTCAAATGTTTAAATAAGAAATCGCCCGACAATTTACGAGTCTACGAGAGTCCAAAGATATTTAAATACATTTAGATTTATCGACCTCAAAAGTTAGCAATATCGATAAATAATAACGTATTAATCATATTTACCGTAGAAAAAACTAATGAAAAACTTTTGACGAAAACTATTCGGAAAATAATACGCGTTCAAATTATTCATAATATATTATGATGACGTAACGACCATTTTATTACATAGTATACCTACTTGTTCGCGTCGTCACGGATTGTTATTTTTGTGACATTATAGGACAATATGTGGCAACGTTAAAACCACAGAGTCGTCAGTCCGGAAAATTTAAGAAAGATACCAAATCGGCAGGTATCGTAAGAAGAAAATCTCACAAATCGCAATAAAATATTATATACCTATATTTTATATGTTACGCCTGTTACACAAAAAATAAAACAATCGTATGCGAATAATATTAGTGTGCCCGATAACAAAAATATTTAAAATCTTAAATAATGTCATAGAGATACCTTTAGTATCATTTTTTTTTAGACTTTAGGGAGGAGGTGTGTGTGTAAATCGACAGGAGGAGGGGGGCAAAAGTCATCGCGTTCAAGTGGCGGCATCGTCGTTATTAACGATAATCGATTACGGTCCGCAGGACATGGCGCATCGCCGAGGGCGGATATTGTCGAATAGCGGACGAGGATCTCGGTTAACCCGAGGATTCCCAGTAAACGAGAGAAAAAACGCGACGGGATTGAATTGATCATCCAGTCACTGCTGGAATGACGAAACGCGTGCGGCGCGAAACCAGTTGACCCGACCGGTACTCCGTTCGAATACGTCGCGCGGACTCGCGACAAATCGGCCGTGACACGAGACACGGCTCGCCGACAACGCGATCGGAGACACTAATCGGATTAACCGCTATAGGTACCTACGGCGCGCGTACCATGATCGATGATCACGTCAGAGATTATCTTTAAAAGTCGGTTCGAACGAATTAAAAATAATAAATATTATCGTATCGCGTTTCGGGGCTTCGGGCGAATAATTTTTCCCTCCGCCTCGTATACGGCGTATCTACGTATATAATATGTACGTATATACACCTATTAGCCGTTATACGTACATATCGCGGCAGTCGTTTTCCGTACATTAAACTCGAGTAAACGAGCACGAGGAGGTAGCACGCGAGTACGCGTTATCAATTTGTTTACATTAGTGAAGAAAAAAGTTTCAGGACTTTTATGGGGCCCATAGGGACGACGGTCGATTCGAATAAACGGCAAACCCATACGCCCGCCGCCGTGTGCGCGACTGAGAATAAAGCGAGTAAGTATCGAAGAAAAGAAAAACAACCGTATTTATCGTTTCAAAACATTAAGTACTACGAGCGCCGATGGTATAGACCGATAAGAGTATTTTCATACCGACGACGACGCGCAATACAACGAGTATACCGAACCACCAGTCGCGGCGGGCGTAAAAGTTTCCATGCGATATGTATGTTTACGTCGTGTGTTCGCGTATTTCTTTTTAGAAAATAAAAATCATTTTTTAAAAATCTACGGTTTGTAGAGGGGTGTGCAACGCGCGAAACTAGACACCAATTCGAAACCGCTTTTCGGTTTCGTCGGCGGCCGATCGCGTCAGAAATAAACTACTATTGTTTTATTATTATTTAATCGGAAATCTTTCTGGCCGAACGCGAAAGAAATCGATACGTTATTTGATTATATTACGTGGAACACGATTAACAAGCGACGAAGACTCTCGCGCGACAACTGTACACGACGACAAAAGTAAAAGAACGCTGAGAAACGCGACGACCGCGATAATTATTATCGTTTTGCATCGCCATTTCATCACGCGCGTGGGGTAAACACGATCGCCTGCAGAGGGGTGGGCTTTTTTTTTAAATACTACGCGGTTCATCAGCCTTCCGGATTATAGTTTTAAAACGAAACCAGAGTGGTTTTTTTTTATTTGCTTTTTCGAGAGCGAATACACTATATCGTATCATTATTATCTATAAGATCCGTACTATATACCGAGAATTATGACGATTCGAACGGGACGACGACGTGACGCGCGGGGGTACACATTTGTCGTCGATTTAAGCCCGCGGCGGACAGAAGAAGAGAAGAAAATAGAAAAGAAAAAAAAGGGTTATATAAATCCGCGTGGCACTTTTTGCACCGAGATATAGACGTTTGCCGGGGAGGAAATCTACGTATATTCGGGTGGCAAACGATCGCCGACGACAAACGTTGACGATATACCGGTGGAATATACGACGACTGCGCGATATCATCGGTGACATTGTGCACGGCCGCTCGCACTCGTCACGCGACGTAATACGGTTAGCCCCGGTGTATCGCGCGCGCGTCGTGTTCGTTTAATTTCAGTAATGTACTAATGTACACGAGAGAGCTCGAGAGCGCACCGCCCATACCGGCAGTCTGCAGTCTGTCCGCGGCACTCGTGACGTTCGCGGCGGCGGCTAAACATCAATTTCGATTAGAACAAACACGCCACTATTATTACCGTGTAATATAATATACGACGACCGAAATTCCAATAATACGCGCAAACACAAACGAGAGCGCGCGCGTACGTCCACACCGCCAGACCTTTGAGAAGGTCAGGCGCGTGTGTGCGTTGGTTTTTGATTACCTGAATACACACAGGTGAATACAATGGGACCGCCGCCGCCGTATCGATGTCGTATTGACATGTGTATTGCAAACTGATTTTCCGAAACGCGTACATAATATATGCGAGCGACGCATTAACTCTCCCCGTACGTCTGGAACACGCCATTCGATATGATTGTGCGATATTATCATGCGCGCTCGAAGAGCTAAATACTTTTTTTTCGCGGAAAATTCGCCTACGAATACTGCGAATACAATGGGTTCGCGCAGGTGTGATATTTCGATATCTCCGACGACAACGCTCGGCGCGAAAACCTTAGAGAGATCGGCTCCGGCGACACTCTCCCGCCGTCCTTTAGAACACCGAACAGCGGGTGGTCCGAGTCAGGTCGTACGAGACAACCGCGTTATTTCCAGTACGACCGAAAGACCTCTACAGACGTAGTGTTATTGCGCGGACGTTCGATAAATTCGACGCATTTCCGCTTTTTCCGCATACCATACGGACGGTATCGACGGTAGCAGGTATATAACGTTAATGACATCGCATCTACTTTGCGCATTAGTCGATCCGATAAAGTAAAAACATATTATATATAATGATATTCACGGGTTCGCGTCTATCGGTTATTTAATAAAGTACTTAGTATTTTGGCCTTTCTAAAATAAATTCCAAAAAAAAAAAGGAAAAATCATCCTATCTGTGTTGTTGTACGATCCGAGAGAGAAAAACAAAATTCTCATCGCCGTGTCCTAAAAACATGGTCTCGATTCTACCAATTCGATAATGGTCGGTAAGTCGCGGGGAAAGTAAATAGTTTTGGCAAAAAAACCGCAATAATTGTACTCGTTTACTCGGCGCGCGCGCGCACTGGACTATAATATTATAGTAAATTTAACTCTGATAACATATCGACGTGTGTGCGAACGTATAAATTATTTTTACTAATCAATAAAATCAGTCAGATCGTCAGATTTTGGTCGTTTTCCCGACGTGGAAGGCGAAGTGAAATTTTTTTCATCCCAAAATATTTATTTTTATACTTGCCATTTCGGCGCAGTTGATGTATACACCAGTGTTTGCTGACCTTTTTTTTACACTAAACGACCCTCTTTAGGATTTTCAAAAAACTCTCAAACCGCTCCCCAATAAAAAAAAAAATGACTTTAATTTTTATAGTCTGCCATTTAATTTAAGTAGAAAAAAACAAATTTAACCCTATAGCGAAACGATTTTCATTTTCCTATACTAAATTCTTATACCTACTAAAAATATAATTTCAAATTTACTTAAAAACAAATGCTGAAAACGAGAGTCACAGTGAAAACGCCCTCTCCTTAGCGTGCCCGCTCGAGTAAAACGCCTCCCGTCGGGAATCGCCGACGTGTACTCTTATAGAGACGAAACGAAACGCGCGAGTACACACGTGTCCTGGGCCTGCAGCTCGCGTCAAAACGATAATATACGATATTGTTTTCGCACCGCGCGCGTGTCCGGTATCGCGTCCTGTAATAAATCAACGTCAGGCGATCAGGAGAAACGAAATTTCGGAGAAGCGGACGAAAGAAATCCGAGACGCGCCGCCGACCGATCGCGTCCGACGACCACGGCGGCGGCGACGATTTACGATTTTTTACGTTCTCTACAACGACACCTCTCTGCCCGTACGACATGTTTTACACATAATATTGTTGTTGAACATAAGCCGCGGACGACCGGGCGTGGATAATCTCCCGTCGTCCGTTCGATTGTATTTAAACGCGCACACAATAATATCGTTCTCGTCCGCGAGGGTGACGTACGAACGACGTGTACATAATACGCGTCTCGGAGTCGTCGTCCGCGACGAATCTCGGGGTGTTTATTTATTTTTTTGACATTAAACGATCTACGGAATGCGAAGAAGTCGCGACCGTGAGCCCGTCGTCTGGGAATGCGTGCGCGACAAGACGACGAGGACCGAGATTTTATACGCGCGTCACGAGACCATAGACTATAATACGAGTATCATAGCAGATACGTTCGAGTAACTCGTCCGAAAAAGGTGGGCGCGCAGCTTTGTTAGAAACGAGGGGGTGGGGTACATTAAAACAACCGACGGACGAGAAATAGTGGAATCGCGGTGATAGACGAAAAACAAAAAAGTGATAAATGTGTTTTCGTATCGATCGGGTCTCTTATCGACTAATCCCGAGTCGTCGGTTCCGTCGCACCGTTTCGGAACACCCCTATCGCGTGTCCCGCGCGTCTCACTCGATAATCACACGATCACTGATATCCTTCGCCGGCACTCGACGCATCGTCAAAACGGATACCCCATCGAGCGTGTCGTTTTTGGACGGGGGTTTAAAAAATACCGATTAATCTCGATCGCTCCGGGGGGTTTTTTTTTTTTACGCGCCGTTCGGATTCCACAGACTTTATCGATACTCCACACCGTTTAGCGTGCGATGCGAATACAAGGCTCCCGCGGTCGCCGTAACAGTCGACAACAACATACCGGTCAAACACCGATTAGGGGCCCTATATCATCCCGAGCGCGTCCAAAAATGATAAAACGTTCCGAGTGCGAACGAAAAAAAAGTTTTGACTCATTCGAGTACCGATTTGAAAATCGTTATTTTATTGTTTAGCCCAGCGATTCTCAAACTATGAGTCGCGAGGAGTTTTTTTTTTTTTTTAAGTATGCCGATTTTAAGAAACTTATAATTTTTTATAAATCGCACCGCGGCTCATAACTAAAAATGTATTTGTAAATTTACACTTATTTTAAAGTAATAATAATAATAAAATTAATGTAAACAATTTTTTTGTTTTTAGAACAAATTTTATTTTATCCTTTAAGTTTTAAAACCATTGTGAGTCGCGATAGATTGTCGGGGAAAAATTGTCCCAAAAAGATTGAGAACCGCTGGTATATAGCTCACGTGCGTCGCAATTCGATTAGCATTAAATATTAGAGCAATTAATTCTAGAGGCGAACTGTGTTACACACCAAAAATATTGGTTTTTATTATTTTCAAAATTATTTTCATATTATTATGGAAACGTTTTTTTTTTTTTTTTAGAAAAAAATTCAATGTTTATAGTTGATTTTGAAACGTTCGGTTTAATACTAATACACTACATTTTTTTTTTTTTAGAAAAAAATTCAAAATTTATAGTTGATTTTCAAACGTACGGTATAATACTAAATTATATTTTCTGATACAAAAATGTAAAAACTTTGCGAAGTACACGGAAATAATGTATAAAATAAATTAGAACAATAACGGTGGTGCTGGTCGTCGCGCGTCTGTGACATGAAATCGCGGTCGTACACGGCGATCAAAACACGCGACGGGAAACACGCTGTGCGTCAATTTTTACCGTATACCAAATCGATACTTAATAATATAATTTAACGCTGCCGCAGACGTGATAAATACAAATAACTATAATACCTATTATGAGAAATACCTATTTAAATTGGTATTAGAAAAATATCTACGTTCGGATATAAAACGATAAGAAAATCAATCCAGTGAGAATAAAATAATTTACGACGATTCTATTTTTTTGTAATTAATAATGAAATTATTATTAATTGTATACTGATTTTAGGGACAAATCGAGACTGTAATAACCTACTATGGATTATAAATAAATATAAAGGATACTACTCACACGGATTCACGGTGAATTGAGTTGGCGCCGAGGTTGGGTGTTCACTGGCACGCGAAACAAAGTAACGGAAATCACTCATAAAAAAAAAAAAATCGAAGTTCACTATTTAAAATTCGATTCGTCGTAGCACTTCACAACACTGTCGGTAATAACGGAGAAAAAAAAATTGAAATAAAAAAAAAATCGAAATTAACTATTTTTAAAATTTGATTTGTCGTCGACGAAGCACTCGACAACATTAATAACGGTATTAACGGAGAAAAAAAATAATTACTGAAATATTTAAGCTCGAAACGAGGAACGACCCGAACCGTTGACGACACTATACTGATCGACGCACACTCGGCAACAGCCGAACGCAATCGGTTGATTTGCGTCACGCCCTCATTGGTCGGGTGACGCGCGCAACTCGGCTCTCATTGGCACGACGCGAACTTTCACGTATTTACGCACACACACACACACATTGTTATTATTATTATTATCACGCGATTATTTTACAATAATATTGTTATGAAATCGTCGTCATTATTTCCCATAAGTTACATAATCGTTAAATTTTACGCAATTATCAATAATATTCATACGCGATTATTTTACAATAATTGTTATGAAATCGTCGTCATTATTTCCCATAAGTTACATAATCGTTACATTTTACGCAATTATCAATAATATTCATACGTAACATACTCGTATTGTAATATTATGACGACTGACCAGGTGTCATTGTCGACCATTGTTACAATAATCCTTTCGATCGAGATAATACGAAAACTCACGATGAGATAAAAAAAAAACCATCGGTTTGATTAACAAAAGACAACCGCGTGTATAATAAAATTATAAATACGTGGCGCGTTTCGTATTTATCGGAAATTAATAATTAAACACTTGTTTTTTTACCATTACATAACATGATTTCTATACGAGACCGGATGCTGACAAATGAAATAATACTGATTTCAAATGAGATTTTTAATGAGAAACGTTTATTAGCACGCCTTGGGAGTAAGACCGACTCTCGTATGCCGCTCGTTACTCCATCGAAACGTAAATAAAACGTCACTGCGACTCGACGGTGCCGGGCAGGGTATAAAAATGTTCTTAGAACGCGCGGGCCGAGAAAATCGGGCTCAGAGCATTGCGATCTCGTCTAGTCGTATCGAACCGTAGCACACGACGATATTTCGCGTATAGCGACGGGTACCTATATGATTTTTAATCGCGTCGATGCGCGGTTCTCGCTGAATACGAATTGCCAACGGGTTTCGCGGGGGATATCATAATACGACGTCGTCGTGCCGAGACGACGAGTAATTCGATTTAACGGCCGGAAATTATTAAACACCAGAGTCGGACGTTCGGTCGTTTGAGAAACGCACATCCGTTGTTACGGCGGCGGCGTTATCGATTGCCGAACGAACCGGCCCAATTAACACCGATCGTGTTGTATTGTACGCGCGCGCGCGCGCTCGAGATTTGCGGGCGCAATACAAACCCTCGAATTCGCGCCAATGCCAACGCGAAACGTATATATACGTATACGTGTATATTGTAAATTATATCGTATATGTATAGCGAAGTGCCTCCGACGGTAATCGGATGCCCGTGTTATTATTATTAATTACAAACTACAGTAGGTGACGGTGACTTGTATACTACTACTAATATAATATATACGCCGTCTGATTGGCGTTATCGAACGAAAAACAGCGCCGGCGGTATATCTGTCGAGCAGTAATAACATTATGCAGTCGACGGAGTGCTACTTACGCGTTATAATTTGACTGCGGCGGGTATTGTTATTGCACGCGAACGTTTATAGCGTATATACACGTCGCGTTCGTATATCATTAAGGAATGCGCCCGCAGTGTACGGTTAAACGAACCGAAAGACGACTTATTGTGTTCGTGTGTTGCAACCAACATCAATCAAACGCGAACGTTCGCGCGAATAATAATAACAATAATAACGTCGCCGCCGCCGCCGCCGCCGCGTTATTATTTATCGGCGCAAATCGCACGCCGTTAATATTGGACGTGGAAAACGCGCGGCTGACGATATGATAAACATTATAATATTATAATTGCGTGGACTGACGAAATCCGTTCCGAGATCGAAGACGTGAATATTGCACGTCCGACAATACATATTTTATAACGTCGATGGTGACGGCATATAGACGAAGAGTCCGTCGGAAATCGTGAAATTCGATTCCGTCCTGTACAAAAACCACACGAGCGGGTCCAGTCGTCGCCGGATCGCGTTTATTTTCTTCGGGGTTTTTTTTTTCTTGTATTTTTTGTCTTTTCTAGTCGCCGCGCATCAATTGTAATGCTGACGCGGACCACAGAGTGGTTACTATTCGAGCAAATTAGCTAATTCCGAGATTGAAATCGTTCCGAAAACAGTCGGTAATTTGAAATCGTCGGAAATATGGAAACGCGAACCTCATCGGAACCCTTGTTTAAATAATAATCGTAAAATCGAAAAGAAACTCATACCTTCAATACTTGATAACTCGATAATTTTTCGGAGAGTATTTTTTTTAAGAATAATTTCGGGTCACAATTTGTCTCTGCATTCGATCGAAATCAAATCGACTCGCTGTAAGTATAAACAGTCGAAACATTATTTTCAACGATATAATTTCTTCGTTTATTCCTAAATACTATAGAACGAGACTGGAACTCGGAGTCTTTCCTAACCGAAAAAAAGACAAAATCAAAAAAAAAGAAAACCATTATAATTAATATACAAGTCGTGTCGTGTTTTATTTCTTGTTTGATTTTTAGCGAATTCCTAGCTCTACCGCACACGAATACGGCGGATTATGAGTATAACGATAAAAAAAAAAAAAAACAAACGAACGGGAGTATTGAAAATAAGTTCATTGGTATGTACGCGCGGAATCGCAGACGTCGTCTCGCATTGTTATTCGAGCGGCACAGGCGAACCGCCCCCGAGTCTTTCCGGGAAACATTATCCGATTCTGGAAGCAATTGTTCGCGGTCTCGCGTGAAAGAAAGCGCGTGGTTTCGAAATCGATTCCGCTCCCTCTCGCGCGGGGCGAGTGATTCCGATCGGAAAACAAATGCCAGCCGAGTATTCGCCGAGCGTTCGTCTCGTCGGCGTCATATAATTATTAATGCGTTCAGAAGACGGACGGTATGCGCGTTGATGGATGGAATAAAAGAATCCGAATATTACGGCGACGACGGACGCAAAAGTTCGCGGCAACGCTCTTGAATAAATGACGGAGCGGTTTTCGCAATCGCGTTGAGTTTTCGATTTCGGGCGAACAAATATTACCACGGTAATAATATAATAACAGTCTCGACATTTCGTATTGATGTTCAGTTGAAAATTCGTTAACGGCATCGTTCTTTACGGAGCGAGTTTTTCGCCGACACTTTTCACAAACGCGACGGACCGAACGAGCGCGAAAAAATTGCAGAAAAAATATATATCGTTCTGAACGACGACGCGAACACGATTTTATAAGGTGAACCCCGCGAATGATTTTTAAACGGCCAGGGTATATTTCCATCGTTATTATTAGACCACTCTGAATGTCGTCGTGTGAGGGACAGTTGGTTTTTGTGCGGATTATGTGTTATAGTGTTTCGCAGTAGGTAACTCTATGAAAACGTTGCGCGCGACGCAGATTGCGTTCGTACGGCGCAATAATTCTCGCGGAAAGTAGTAACTTCAGTGCGCGCGTGTTCGTTGTTCGGATTTCGCGATGGTATCGCGTGATGGATTTCTGCGTTTTAGATAAACAACAACTGCACGATGCGGCGTACTACGATATACGCCACGAGGCTGCAAAGTTGCCCGCGGCTATTAAACTTGACTCGCGAGATACGACGCGATATTCGAAATCCGTACTCGTTTGCGAAATGACAATAATCGTCCGCGCATATACGGTCTCCGGTACACCGGAGAAACCCCGTTTTCCCGCGAGATTCGTAAAACCCGTCTCGTTTCCGTCTCCGTATTTGCATGTGCGGGAATATATGATTATATGACGTGTCCGTGGCCAATTATTTATATACGACTCTTATTGTGATCGACACTATAGACTGTTTTAAAAACTCAAAGCGAAACGAATGAAAAAATAAAATTAAATAAAAAAACGGAAAATTCGTTCATCTACAATATATATTATCGTATTAATATGAGATAAGTTAACAATGACAGACGTTCGGGGTGGGATTTTTTTTCATCTACCCCGTGTATAATATTACGCTTAACAGTGTTCGAAATCGACAGCGACGTGTTGGAGATCAAAGACGCGTTCGAAATAAACGCCGGGCGCGATTTACCGTTTTTTCACTACCACTGCGATACTTTACAATCGCCCGAATCGACGAGCGATTCGAATCTTTTTTTAGCAATCCTTGTCGCGTGTCGCTGCGGATCATCGATTCCGTCGGCGAAACGAGTTCGCAACTGTTATTTATACCGGCGGCGGCGCGCCGTGCGCAGTTTATTCCGATCGGTATTTATCGACGAAAATTTGTATTACGAAAATGTTAAAGACATTCGCAAACGACCGGTGTCACGGACCGCGCGAAACCGACCCGCGTGTCGGGCCGGGAAAAAGAAAAGAAAAAAGTATATTTACATATAAATATTTGCGACGTGTTGTAATTTAACGACGTGTAATAAACGAGAACACGCACACACGCGCGCGTTTTATACAACCGTAGGCTATCCGTTTTTCGTTGGCAATAAACTATTTTACGACCGCGGCAGAGTAATGTTACCGACCGTATTGTTATCGTGTGCTAGTGGACGTTGGTCGCGAGTTCTGTTCAAAGTATTTACTCGGTCGCGACTCGACGGAAAATCTACGAGAACGATTGGCGTCCGATCGATGTTTTTCAAAACGCGCGGAAACGATAAACGTGCAGTCGTTTTTATTTCGATCGCGTGAAAAAAATAGATTTTTCGAAAACAAAACGCGCGCTCGAGACTTTAGTCTGCGCAGTACACGCCAGTTTTTATCTATACACACGTTTCGACGAATACTTAAATATTGTTATTCTTTACGAACACGTTTCGCTTTGCTTAATTTCGTTATTTATGGACGGCGCACTGCAGTGACAGAAGTTTAATGTAATCGATTTTTAATGCTTTTTATAATTTTCTCTTTCTAAAATTATTCATTTGAGTTAATATTTGAAAGCGAAAAAAGCAAAAAAAAAAAAAAAACCATTAAAAGCCGGTATTGTGTACGAACTTAAATGGGTTTTTTTCTACAAAAAAAAAAAAATCATTTGCTCACCGACGCACGTTTGGTTGTTATGGAGAATTTATTCGATTCGGAATAATTATTATTCGATTTCGTTCGATTCATAATACGCTTCTATAACAAACGTGGTGAAATCGACGACGCGGGCGCGCGAACGGAAATTATTATAATATTCGAAAACTCCCGTGTTATAATTTTACTCGCTGCGAACGCGATACCGAGAATTCGAGCAATTAAAAATGTACCGACTTTCCCTCGCCGATAATACGCCCGGCTGTAGAATGAAACCGATGTGACGTTTTTCTAAAGTCTCCGAGCGGCCCGCGAAACATACGACACGACGATATTCACCGGTGCAAACAAGGGGGATGGGGTATAAAAATCCCGCACGGCTTTTCCAAGTAATTTTCAAGTACGTCGTCGAACGTGTTCGTAGTATTTCTGTAACTATTAAAAAGTATTAATCCCGGTGAAAATTCAAAAAAACAACAGTAATAATATAGAAGGACAGGGGGCTCGATGCTTTTCTCGAGCCCAAGTCGCTCAACGATGATTTCCCGTAGTTCACTGTCGGAGCGATTCGGTCGGACAAAACGCGACTGCTTTTACGATATCACGACATAATATTATTATCATAAAGTTTAAAATAATATCGTACATCGCGGCTGGCAAACGTTTTTTCTGCCGCGGCGCGATCTTAGACGTCGTTTTCCTAGTACCATTCATTGTCATGCTCGTTTCATAATATTTCGTACGATATGTGCGCGTCCCGCGTACCGATATTAAAATACTGCGTACACTGTCGTGCGGGGGCCGTTCCGTCTGGCGCGCGGGTGTCTGAGAACTCAAAAGTCGTTTATCCGCGAATATAATCGATTATCCGTGACTCTCCGACGTATACAAGGCACGGGGGAGTTGGTCAGATTAAAAAAGAGAGAGAGAGAGAAAAAAAAAAAGGAAAACTCGAGGTCCTCCCTCTTCTCCTCAAATGTTTTCATTTTGTTTAGACGCGCGGATACTACAATATTGCCGTTGTTTATTGCGAAAAAGTCACGTCGAACTTTTCATTATTTCTTTTAGACTTCACTCGATTTCGCATTTCTCTTTTTTCTCCTTCTTTTCCTTCCTTCCTTCCTTGTTTTTTTTTTTTTTTTTTTTTCCATCCTTTTTGATTCTACCGTTTTTCGACATTAGAGGGAGTTTTCAGACCTTTTTTTTTCCTCGTCTTCTCTCTCTCTTTCTTTCTTTCGAAACATCCCTCGTCGGCTATGACGTCGCCCGTCAGTGAATCCGAGGGGGAAACGACTATCCTGTGTGGGAGAGAAAAAAAAAAAAAAGAGAAAAATCCCATTTCATTTGAATTCGTTCCAGACACATTCCAATCTAATTATCCTCGGTTGTTCACTGCCCGCCGAAGAGCGGTTGTTTTTTATTTTTATGAGCGCACATAGTGGGGAGGAAACGACGTCCTGAGGGGAGGGTAGAGACCGGGCAGGTTTTGTTCGACGTTTTCGCGTCGGATACGCGTCGACGTTCTCTCGCCGCGTACGCGATTTCTTTCCGTGCATTAAACGTTTTGTTTTTAATGAGCGCCGCGCACGCGTTACATTACATTTCCGAACCGTTTGTCACGCGCTGACAAGTCGTTTGATTAACGACATTATGTTGTAATACGTGAAAAAATAAAAATCCCATCGCATCGTTATTGTACGCGGTGGGTAGGGCAACAGTGAAGACGTGATCTGGTCTCCGTGGCGATATCGCGCGCAACGCGAGTGCAAACGGTATCGAAATCCTACGGAAAAACTCGTAGTTTCCGGCGCAGCGTTCACAAAACGCAATACGCGTCGACGACGGGTCACGCAGTTTTCGACGTCACGACGCGATAGCCAATTAATAAACGTAAGGAGCGGATAAAATAAGACTGTGAAATATGTGAGCACCGCCTATTCCGATATCGCGTCGTTTGCCAAGTCGGTAGTAATTACACTACGTATTATTCGGGGATGAAAGTTCGTCAGATTTATAATGTTGAAATCTTTATTAATGTCCGGACACGATGATGGATATTATTTCGTCGGTCGTTTCGTATAATTTTACGAGCCCGACTTGCTCGCGTCGTTAACTGCGGAGATTCTTGTCGTTCGATATTCGACTCGTCCTCGCGGGCGTCTATAAAACGGTAGTCACCCACGTCCGTCCGCGTCGTACGAGGACATTATTACGCGAATTTCAAATTCACGCAATCGAATGTTGTGACGAAAGACTTGCCCGGTCTCTTGGATTTCGTTATAACCGTACGTGCGTTTGCAATGTGTATGGCGCGGATTTTAAAGCGCGATAAATGACAAAAAGCATATTTTTAAAGCAAAAAGAAATCGACAATCGACTTATAAAATTAAAAAACTAAAAACTAACCAAACTTAAAATTGAAAAACTATTTTATATTAAAAAAAAAAACCAACGACTCCGTACGATATTCAATCAGATTTATCTGTTGTAAAGCCTAATCAATTATTATTGTACAAACGTGCGTTTATTCGTCGACCGACGACGGAAGCGTGTGTTTATTGAGCCGACGCGTCGGGGGGAAAATATAAATCTCTATCGACCGCGGACTTAAAGAGGATACGCCGTTCTGGGAATGACTTTTCAATCCGTCGGCAAAGAATATTCGTCGCGACATTTTGTATGCGACGGAATAAGCCCGATCGCGTGCCGAACGACGACGTTCAATTATGTATAACGTCGTGTTATATATCACGCGAAAAGAAGGATTTGACCGTCGTTTTTTTCGACGAGCAAGAGATCTCCAGGACGAGAGAACGAAATCCTCCACTTCCCGCGTTGTCGACGTTGTCGAGCGATGAAAAACACGTTCGCTTGTCCCGAATCCTGCGGCAGCGCAACACTCGCAACACAATGCGCGGCCGCGTTTGCTTTCACCTATCGCCGATCACGACGGCTGGAGCTCGCGCACACGATACTAATCGACTCATTTATATTTTAAAAAAACAAAATCTATTTATTTTCATACGTTTGGTTATTAAAAATTGTGATCTGGTTTTTTTTTTCTTATTTATATTAGATTGTAGTTAGACTGAGCCAACTGTTTCGTGTGCAAATTTTCAAATATCATTTTCGATTAATCGACCGTATTCGGTTTAAATCGACGCTTTTAAGGGTGTTGGAACGTATTTCGGTAATCGTACACGCGCTATGTGTTCGAGTTATTCGTCCGACATACCGATCGATGGTCTTTTGACGAAGACGAGACGGAGCATTTCGAGAAAATCAGATTTGAAATCGGATCGACATTTACACGACATATTTCTCGGGCATCTTTTTTTTTAATAATACGAATAAATCGACGTGGAATACTTTTTTTCGTTTTGGTTTTTACTTTGTTTTTTTTTTTTTCGTCCCGTTCGAACAAAGACGTGCGTGTAGCACATTGCACGCACGGCGAGTACCTAAAAATCAATAAAACTTCGGAACATTTGATACAGTTAACACCGTACTTGAACATATACATATATACGTATATGTGTATATCTGTTTCGGTTTTGAAAGAAATACTTTGAGCGCTACAAATTTTCCGCGTAATAACGAGGAAAAAAAAATTTACGCATAAAAAAAGAAAGAAAAAACATACCACTGAACACCGGCGGTTGAAATAAGTCGAAACACACGCGCGTCACGCGAACGAGGGTCGATATATTATGATGAGAGTCTATTCCGGCGTCGTCGTATCATTTGATCTCGGGCGTCGCGCATTAGACGTAGCGCGAGATTACATAATATTTTCTCGGAAAAAAACGGCGCTTTCGGAACGTGACGATTTCCAATGCCGCTACTTTAGTCTTCTTCTCCGGGTCCTTATCTGCGGGCTCGGCGCGCGGAAATCTCTATATGCGGCAAACGGCCGTGCGCATTTCTCGCTCGCGCGATGATAATTGATCGCGTGGGCGTCGAGAAAACGGCGTCGGCCGTCGGGAACCGCGTCGGCACGATCGTATTTCCGGCCCAAATCACGCGCCAAGTGACGTGGTTTTGGCCGAGGCACGATAAGAGGACGGCCGATTAACATTGATCGGTCTCGGACCTTTTCAAAGCCCGGACGGCCGCTTCGATTCGTGTTTGAGTTGTAAACCATATTATCTGAAGAACTCGTCGATTTCAGACGACTTCTCGTATCATGGTTCGATACATAATTAAAATTTCCATTCGTCCGACCACTGAAGGTGTGTTTGCGTATGGCGTATACGTTTCGCTGAAAGTTTAATTCGAATTTCCTAACGAAATAATATACATATTACGTAATATATTCACGTTTTATTTTGCAATTGAAATAAAATAAAATTTTAGGTTCGTATGGCTCTACTCGTTTAAATGTCGACGAAAGAACATCAGTCATACGATGGTTTTTCTTTTCTTCTTCTAATAAACGACCCGACGAAAAGATAAATTGGCCTTTTTAAGTGTTTGTATGGGTAACACAATGACAAAATTTAAATCGCTAATACGTCCGACAGTGAAGACAAAGACGGATCGAGTGATGCTGTACAGACTATAAACCTCAGGAGCAAAGTGTCAAAAATGAGCGCGACATATTATTTCCACTCCCCTTTGCGAAAGTTTTGATTGTTTTGCGAGAAAAATGTGACGCGAGCAAAATACGACATAAATATAATTAATTATATTAATGCATTTTTCAACACATAAAAACTGCTTGCAAACAAAATGTGTCACACGATAAGGCTTTCTTTTTTCTTTTTTATATTTTACATTGAATATTATCGTCGTAGTAATAATTATGTTTACTTTCGTAGAGGAAAAATAACCAACGATAACCGTCTCGCGCGGAAATTTGTTGTCTTGATGACGATCGGTCGGTTATCCTCTCTGCCGGTTCGCCGAAAATGTAATTTCTAGTAAAAATTGAAGACGGCGTAAGAATTTTTAGGTCGAAACTACCGATGAACTCGATTGTAAGCGTGTTTTTTTGACAGATTAGAAATTACGATGACCAGATGTGATACTAAAAACCTATTGACAATACCGATTAACGAATTGTGACTGTAGTGACTAATTAAATTCGTTTTCGTCGAGACACGACTCACGGTCGGCAACGGCACGAGTTTATATTTACAAATCTGTACCGTCGTAGTATATAGTTAGATGGAATGCGTCATATAAGTCGTGAAAAAATCAAAGACGATTACCACGTTTCACGCGCGCCGCGGTCGCGTCGAACGATTGTCGGCGTCGCGCATACCGACATCGCAGTGACCGTAATCGAAGCCGTCGTAGTAATAAACCCTCTCGTCCGGTTCGCGGTCCGACGGCAGCGACGGTGGCGGCTTTTGGGAATTCGATATTTTCGAGCGGAATAACGTTCGTCTCGACCGACGCCGCCGTCGCCATAATAAACGCGCGTTATCCGCGAGATCGGTTCGTTCGTGCGCGTTTCGGCGCACGCGGAGAGCCTACGAAACGGAAAAAAAAAAAAAATACGAAAAACCCCCGGACAAGCACGTGCGGTCGCGCGGCGGCAAAAAGTTTTTAAAAGGTCGTGCATAAAATAAACTGAAAACGGTAAATAAATAAACAGCGTATGATAATAATAAAAAGAAAATCATAATTCTCCCGGACGCAGCCGAAACCCGTATACGGCTTTTCATTGTTTGCTTTGGGGAAATATAAAACTCGTGCGTATAAGTAACTCGTCGTGCATTTTTACCGCGCGCAGTGTACGTTATTATTATTATTATAAGAGGGTTCGCCGCCGCCGCCGCCGCCGCCGTTTCGCAGTGTACATTGTCTCTAAACGTTAATTTTTTATAAGCAATTCAAAGTCAAATACAACTTTTATTCCTATAGCAATTTAAACACGGTCTAATTAAATTATTTTATTAATGAGTTCCGTGCGAGGTTTTTTTACATAATTTTTCCCCGCGCACGGCTCTCGCGGCGGCGGCGGCACGTTATCGAACGAACGCGTTCACGTGTCGCGTATTTTTATTTAATATTTTTCTAATTAATTTCGGTTGAAAACCGCGACGATAATATTACGATTATTGGTTTTTTTTTCTTGTCAGGCGGCGGTGTGGGGTCAAACATCCACTTGTCGTCGACATGTGAATACACATTTGCAGTGTGTTTCCGGTATGGTCTCGTCGCGTTCGACGGTCGACAACAACGAGCTCGGCGAAATGAATCGTCGTCGCCGTCGTCGGACTGTTGACGTGGTACGAGTGGCGTACGAGACCGCGGCGAAAAGAGAACAGACCACGAAACCTTGTCGTTTTCGACCCAACGCCGTATTACTGTTTTCGAAGGAGACTTTGTTTGAAAAAAGTGTTCTTCAAACCATCCTGCGTCGTCGACACGGCAACGTGCGAATTCGATTAAAACCACACCGATGAGAATATGAATCTACGCGGTCCGGCGGATTCGATTTCAGATTCAATTTCTAGGAAGAATGGGGTTGTAGAAATAGTTGCCGGGCGTTCAAATGTGTCCAATACCGAAAACATTAGATTCAAATCGAGTACAGTCAATAATATATTAAAATCGCCGACGTAGTTAACTATTATTTTTTCGCCTCTCGACACGCGATTCGATGTTTCGGACGGGCAAACGGTATTCGCGCCAGTGCAACGCGTAGTAGTACAATCAGTTATTTCTCTGGCCGAGGTGTGAAAACGACTGATTTTATTTCCAGTCGTCGAGAGTAATCATTACAGTATCAGAGAGTAATCCGAATAATTACTGATCTACACGAATTAAACCCGAAAGTACCGATTGAAAATCGAACCGAAGAAAAACGACAAAAACACTTTTAAACACACCGGTTTTTCCCCGACCGAATAAACCAATCAGAGGAAATAATCGAGCGATCTGTGTCCGCGCCGCACGAGGAGACGCTAGTTTTCTGGCTACTTGGTTGTACTCCGCGTACTGGGAATCGTCGCCGACGTTTATACCCGATCGTTAAAGTTTTTTTTGCGACTATGGTTTTCAAAAATTTCGAATTTTCATCCGTTCGTCCGCGACGCAAATCGAAATCAAATCGCATTTCGTAAGCCCCGGGAACACGTCATCGGACTAACAAATTACTTTTTAATCGCGTGATGTCACGGCGATTAGCGATGTAATTAAATCGGACGTAAAATAAGGGTGCATATTTTAAGACCGCCTGATATCCCCGCGCCCGCGACCTCTCGCCCATGTGTAGCGACGTTATAGACGGGAAATAGACGGCCGGCCGGCCGGCGTTTTTTTTTTTTTTCACTTTTCAAATCTCTTTCAGCGCATCATTACTCGTATATTGCTTATTATGGTGTGTGAGAGAATTGAAAAAAAAAACTCAATTATAATCGTTGAATATTCACCGATTTCCACGTCGTCCTTCCCCGCGTATCCTGCACATCTCCGCGACCGCGGCAGTAATGACGTGCCCCGGGACGATAGAATTGAAACACCGTCCGTCGCGATCGCAACGTAGGCGAACGCCGTTTTCTACTGCAAACACGTCGTCGGACGGCAAAATATCGAAACGCGCGCTAATGTTTCGAAGAAAACGGGTCGGTTGTTATTTATTTAAACGCTCGGCGTTCGCGCGCATCGCTGCGGGGCGCCGCGTCGGCATTATGCGTATTAACTTTTGGCTTTTCCCCATCGTCGAGACGCGATAATACTGCAGGTCGAAATAATAACTATACGATTCGCTCTTTTAATAATATAATCGTATCGTCGCGGTGTAAACGAGCCGATCGGACAAGGACGAACGGGCACGAAGACGTTTGGAAAAAAATAAAGAAAGAATTTTACAAATCGCGTTAATTTGATAATGTCAAGTTATTCTGAGATTTTCGTTCTTAATAATCTGTTTAAAATCTAAACGTTTTTTTAAAACACACATAGATCGAAAAATATTAATTTTTTTCATATGCTTTTGAACAATAAAATTTTGATTGTCCGTATTGATCGATACGCGATTATATTATTGTTGTCGATAATTATTGTTATTTATCGTGACTGATAAAAAAAAGGTAAAAAAAAACGAATTGAAATTTGATTTATTTAAATCTATTTAACGCGCCAGGAAAAGAAAAAAAACCTCCTCTTCATTAATTATTATTATTACAGCCGAGTTTTATGTTATCGCGTAAAAAATCTTAACGGTACAAAAACGGCTGATCCACATAACTCATTTTTCATTTTTCTCGTCACGCGCGCGAAAAAAAAAAAAAACAACCGACTCCGGTCTCCTCTTTAATAGATCCTGCGTAAAGAAACCGGAAATGGCGATAAGAGCATGTCGAATAAAGGCATCGGCCGACGATGTCGACGTCGAGAACAAAAATAAGAGAAAAAAACTGTCTTACCTAATATAATAATGTGGTGTCGACGAGCGCATAAAATATGATAAATCCAATGAATCGGCACGAATTTAATTTTAATCTCGAAGGTTTCAGATGACTCGAGTCACTTGTCGACGTTCATTTACCCGTACAAGAGATGAGACGAGTCTTAGCTGTTGGAAAAAAGTACATTATATTGTATCTATTTAAATATCTGCAAATGATAACGAACTTTGTGATTATAATGAACGTGTAAAATCTCATTGTGCTCGTCACTAAATAAGCAATTTAACACTCGAGTAAGTAGAATCACGTTGAATTCAAAACAAACGATTTCGCCGAGTATTTTTCCTATTAAAATAGTGAACGTGAAAATTAAAAAGAAAAAAAACAAATGTTTCAAGTTTATGTGATAACATTTCAACGCAACGGTTTTGCTACGTTTACGGTACTTACACAATAATTATAAAATGAAACGTGAAATTTATCGCCAGGACTGGGTGAAATACTACAATGAGTCTTTATACACTAATTTTCGAAAGTAATTAAAATATTAATTACAAATATTTCTCTTCGTTTCGGCGAGAGGTTTTAAATGTAAAATGCTCATTACGTTTTTAAAAAAATAAATATCAAAAGCAAAGTGCCTTCGACGGAGAGTTTCTTTGATCGTACGTAATCATGAACTTAATTTATCTCTAGTCAACATACGCTTTTCGAGCTTAATATTTTTGAGGCACATGATGTTATTAATGTAAAAAATATATAGTGTACATACAATATATATATATATATATATATACGTATATGCGCACGGGTAATCGAATATTAATATTTAAATCCGTATTTATATTAGTTATGATTAATGTTTGCCGTGTACTTTGAACGAATCTCTCCCCTCGTCGTTTCTGGATTTTATTTTTAATATCGAGAGTTGAAAATCGATTTCTCAAAAAAAAAAAACTAAATCGTATACCGGGTACGGCACGTATCGACGGTGGAAAAATATGATTCGATTGTCGACTGATTCAAAAAGAGGAACGTTTATCTTGAACATTTCGATCAGCACACACCACTGGCAAGTTCGATTATGTTTTATAGTTTGAGCTTTAGAGACAGACGAAAGTCATCGAAACGCGAACGTTTCGTCGTGGTACGGACGATTTTAAGAGGCATGTAAAAATAACGATTTCCATATTAGGTTTTATCGACAAAATTAGTCGGTTAAAGATCAATCCATTGTAACAGCCATATAAAAAGTCTCTATTGATATCATTCCAAACGATTATAATATATTTATATATGACATAAACTTATATCATTTATATAAACTCATTGTTGTTTTTTAACTTTTGTTTTCTTTTTTATTCGTTTAAAAAACGTCAAACAATAGTTTATTAGTTTGACTTACTACAGACGTTTTTTTTTTTTTTATTCTTCTACATTTTGATTTATTTACGATTTCTAATTCAGATTTATAAATTGATTTATATAATTCTGTTTGTTTTGAAAACTTGATTATTTCGTTTTTTTTTTTCATAATAAATCTAATCGCGTACGTTTACTGTGCGGCAAGAAGTTTTATTCCGGCGTTTTAGGGTTTTTGAATAGCCGCGATTTAAAGAAGGAAAAAAACGCGGTCGCCGCGGGCAACCGAATGCACGCCGGCCGTGTGCGATAGGTAACGAACGGACAAACAAACAATCGTCCGCGGGGCCAAACGAAATCGTTTTCGACCAGATCCTGTCGTCTTTTACCGCGACAATCTATAAACCCCCATGGGACTCGGCCAGAGCAGACGGTGCGGCGAGGCGGTTTGCGCCGATTCGCCGACCGAGTGCACGTTCATGTGCGCCAAGTGTTCGGGCCGACCGGCGGCGGCGGCGGCGGCAGAAACATCGGCGGCGTCGGCGTCGGCGTCGACCGCATCGATCGTGGTGCAAAACTGCTGTTACCCCGAGGGCTGCCAGAAGGGGAAAAGGACGTGCGATCCTGCGGCCAAGTCGTGCGATCACGAGTCCAAGTGCGTCTGGTGCGACGAACTCGTGCGAGAGCAATGGGTCTGTCAGCGGGCCGTGGCGAGCAGGGCAGAGCTGAGGATTTCGCCGGAATCCCAAACGGCGGCGGCGGTCGGCGACGCGGAGAAGGCCACGGCGGACGAGGCGCGGTCGGCCGTGCGAGAACTGTTCGAATCCGTGATGCGACAGGTCGGTGACGAGATCCTCGTTTGCAGTTTTTTTTATTCCAAAACGGGAGGTCTAGAGAGATTATAACGGTCGCGCGATCGAGATTTTTTATCGCTCGAGGTTCCATAATATGACTTCGGGGGCAGTGCCTCGACCGAAACGGGCGAATTTCGGATTATAATATACACACACATAAATATTAACGTTTTCAACGAGTAAACAAGACGGTAGAAGTGTGGGGAAAAATGAGAACGAATATTAATATCCGTCACCGGGACGGCGGTGGCGGCGTTGTTTACGAGATAAATGCCACTTATTTACAATCTATCGTACGAGTACGGTAACGACTATAGTATTATACGTATTTTAGGTATAACATAACGTGCACTTATTACAGCTATTACCGAACAGTGTTGTTGGCAACGTTTGTTATTATTTATATTTTCTGGTTCCGAGTACCCCCGGAAATACGCTACAGACCCTTCTTTTTTTCCTGTCGCGGATTTCACGTATTATCGACGAGTTTTGGCAAATATCATCATACAGTCCGTTGAAACTCGAATACGCGTTTTTCACCGTAGACTTCTTCGCGTTCACGACTGTCGTCCTCGACTGTAAACTATAACCGTTTACGCGTATTATTTATTTTTTTTGCTACAACTACCACATGCCACTTTTATTCGGTTCCAGGTTTGCCACAGACTCCGAAGGAGAATTTCGCTTTTAGTTCTTATTTCGGCTCTACGTTTACACTGCCTTCTTTTCCTCTAATATCTATTTGATTACTCTTTATCCGCTTATTCGCTGAACTCCGTTAGATAAAAGAAAAATTGTTTTTATTCTTGATTTTAATCGATATTTCGGCGATTTTACGTCGTACATCGAGTTGCGTATTTTAAATTAATTTTATTCTTTATCGACCGCCGCGTATATAGACTTATATTTTCACCAATTATTATAGCACAACGTATATTTTTTTTCGCAATAAGGACGTTTTATTAATTAGTCTGGTCCCTCACACGCTCACGTCAAGTGGAATCAACTGTATACGATTCGATAGAACGTGCGTAATTAGTCAACTATAAATGTTTATAATATTACATAGCGCGCGAGTCATATATGGGGCACGCACATTCGAATGATGGTTAACTCTACGATGGTTAACATGTCCCGATTTACGTTCTTCTGAATTAAATTACTCGTCTCATATTTATCGGCCGAACATTGTATATAGTGAATATTCGTCATAAATTAAGCGCCTTGCATTGACGTTTGAAGACGACCGCCGCCGCCGTACGTCAGAAACACAGCAAACGGTGGTGGTATGAATTATAATATGTGCAATTACCCGTATAGTTTTGCGACGGATCCATCAAACGTAAACGATAATAATAATCGGCAGCAAAGATGTCATGTGTATATTATTGTGATTAGAGTTTTGTTTTTATGACTTGCCCGACAGATGCTGCTGTTGAAAGACAGTAAAATCCCGAAAACGGAGAAATACATGATCAAATCGGAGTACAAAATCGTCAGAGACCAGCTGTACGAGCTGTGCGACGCGGTGACACGGCAAAACGCGGCAAGTATACACAAAAAAAGGCAACTCCTAGAAAATCGATTCGCTCGAATAACAAAAAAGCACGATGAGCAAATACACCAATTCAAATCGTGTAGGATGAAATATTAAACGACTTTTATTATGTAAACCTTTTTTTTTGTTTTGTTACGTTCTTTCGCGTCGTTTTATGTTTTAACGTGACACCGAAGTGTGTATAGGTACGACACACACGAGATTGTTTATTTATATTTTCTACACCTACGCGTGAAAACCCTCGAGACAACGAAAATATTCTTTAAACGGCGGCGGCGGCGGTGCGTACAGCGTGCATTGGCGTATTTTTAGCAATAGACGCGTCCAATTCGACTTGCTTAGCGATTTCAGAGGCGTTATTCTAATGAGAAATCTAACAAACGGACTTGACACTGAAATTATTTGAGTTTTCTTTGAGTAATTGGCAAATAAAAATAAAAATATATTGTTGATAAAAAACTACGACGTGCAATATTAAATCATGGAAGTCTCATTGTTATTTCTAATTTTGTATATACCGAGTATGCTTCGTGTCATGATTTCGAGTTATAATTATGTATATATTTTAGCGAATAAAAACGGCTCGTTGAAAAATGTGAAAAGCTCTACGCGCGGCGATGTGATGTTCTCGTTTTTTTTAGAGATATGTCCATATGGACAGGGCGGTTTGTCGAAAGTCGACGAGACGAACGTGTCCGAGCAAACGTACGAACAACTCGTGTGTAAATCGTGCGAAATCGTCGTCGAGGAAAACGTCTGAGCGCATACGTATTATATATACGTACACGTCGTGCAGCGCCGAAATCGGTACCGCCAAACGGTCTTCCGCGCCGCTGAATCGGTCACGCGCCGAATTCACAGTAGATTTCGGATTGTTAATAATAGATTAATCGCATTATGGGGAGTTCTCTGTATAATATATATATATATATACCGTGCGCCGTGAATACCGCGTGGCTTTCGAATGGCGAACCGCAATAATAATAGTCGTAACGGTTACGTTTCAATACATTCATGCCCGAGGTGACAAGCGACAACCCTAACAAACTTCTCGTGATCCCCTTAAAGCGGTTCTAATCCATAATTTACCAAACTGTCTAAAACACACGCACGCGCGCGCGCACGCGTCACGATACGCCTCGGCTCAGTATGTTACCCGGCAAAGATTATAATAATTTAGGAAGCCACGAAAGGATTCCTGGGAAACGTCCGACCGTCACGTCAAACATACATGATATTATCTACGCGATTTTTACGACGTTGTAAGACACTGGTAGACGCGCGATTACATCACACGGACTTAATGATAATCAATTGGAAAATAATGTGATTTTAAACGTTGGCCGCGCACGTTTATCGTATTTTACCATAGCCCTCTATATTATTATTATCGGCAGAGTCATTCGACGAATCGCTAATGACGCTAATTATCTCAATACCCGCGTGTTTTACACGTAAAACGACAAGTAATCGTTGTGACGGGTGCGATAATAAATGTTCGTTTCTCAGAAAAGTCTCGCGCGGCTATAGTAGCGGCGTTCGCCACAAGAATATCGAGTATACGATCGCGAATTAAAAATACGAAAAAATTGAAACTTGCGTGTCCGGCGAGCAATAGAAGTGAGTATAAATAGAACTCGATTAATAATGAAAAAAAAACAAAACCGATTTAACGATAATATACGTTTCGATAACTCACAATAGAATCCGATTAAATTCGCACAGTCGTCGCGAGAGTGCATTTCACGCTGCGATAATTTGTAGGAAAACGCATCGTTTGAAGCTCGCGGCGAAACATGGCTCTTCGGGCTCGACTTGGGTGCAAAGAATTTAAATTTTTAAACTGTTATTATTTTGCGTTTCCCCGTAATGCGTTTTATGGTGTTTTTAACAATTTCCATCCGTCAAAATTGTATTTACACGCGCCGTGTATGTACGTTACGAGGTGGAACGAATTTCCCGTTTCTTTGATCGCGTTTTTCTTATCAGTACTCGAAACATACGCAAGTGTACATTTTTCAAAAAGATCGTACCGACTTTCAAATAAATGTCATAAAATATTAAGGTTTTTTTTTCTCTTTGACATTGATTTTTCGCCAACAATAAAATACAGAAAAGCGAATAGTATTTCTCTATTATTTCGCGCAGTCGTCGAACACTGAAATCTAAATCGTTAAGAAATTCACGGATAAAAATGTAAATCGATCTGAAATGTAGGTACGCATCAAACCGCGTTTTATATTTTTAAATTTCGAATTTAATTACTACCCCTTTTTTTTTTTAGAGGATTTATCGTGAATTTTTAATGTTTTTCGGGCGTACTTTGAGCTACGTTTTGTCGTCGTCGAGATTTTAAATGCATTTTTAAAGGTTTTTTTTTTTTCAATGCATTAAATCCACAGCTCGATTCACGACGAATTTATGCACGGACAATATAATATTATAATCGCCTTTTTTCCTTTTTTTTTTTTTAAATAGACCGTTTCGGAAATCGCGAGCGCGTTTTATCGTACGCGCATTATCGTGCGCGCAAAGGATGTTTCACATGATTTTAATGTATAATTAAAAACAATATACAGCACATTGAAGTGAAATACATTGTTAATGAGATGAATTACAAGCGTTATTCTACGAAATCGTTTGAACAGAGTACCTAAATATTTATGAAATTGAAACAACTGTTTTCGCTCGCGTTTGTATAATGTGTAACGTGAAATCATTAACGGGGGGGAGAGGGAAAAAATCGGCTACAGAGAGCGTCATACCGAAAAAGGCGGCGAGGATGCGAGCGTGTTCCGCGTGTAAAATCCTTTGATGTGTTCGTCGCTCGTTCATCGATTGTGAGCGCGCGTTTTAAAAGCAGCGAGACTGTACCGGTAAACCGTCGAAAAACGATTCCCGGCACGAGTCCGCCGCGACGTTACGTCGTAATCATTTAATTATCTGACGAAAATATTTCACGAAAACGTATCGCGTGAATGAAACGATGTCGGAGTTGACAATAATAGAATGCCGGTAATATTCATTTTTTTGTTTTCCCAACACTTATAAGCGTATGTTTTTATAATGTCGTTTTTTTTTTTTTAGAGTAGATTATAAAACCGCACGCACGGGCCCCGCCGACACGAGCGCGAACAATGTTTTCAGGTCCTTGGACTGTTATATTTTCGATTCCGCGCAGAGGCAAAGCCGCAGAGGCCGAAGAGGTGGGTTTTTTTCTCCTTCTTTTCGCGCTTTTTTCTCTCGGAAAACACTTTTCAGGACACAATAAAAAGCTCAAAAACTTTCACGTTGATCCTCTTTAGATTGTAAATTGAACAGGGTTTCTAGTTTTCCACCGACTGTAATGTACTCGTTTTATTGAATTTACCGGTCTCGTCTACGTCACGGAACACGTGAAATAAGAAAACCGCCCGTTGAAAATTTGTCGTAACGTTTTTTTTTTTTTAAACAAAATATTTTTCCTCGGCCCCTTTGTTGTTTGATTTTTTTTTATTTTCTCATACCATAATCTCGTTTATCGTGTTTGAATCGATAAAATATTACGATTTGATTTCAATTAACGCGTTTTGACTCGTGACGGAACAAGACGAGTGCTCGACGACGGTGATTGGACGAGTTTTTTTTTTTCGGGTTTTTATGGCCAAGTTTACTAAACGTTTCCCGTGTGTTGAAACGTGATGTTATTGAAAATTCGATGATTATTTTAATTATAATCAATCTAACGATAACTGAATAATAATAATATGACAATAGTAATTTAATTATTGTCGATCGATTACAATGAAATACTAAGTTTCATGTCGGACGCGGTTATTAAATCGATTAAATTTGATTTTAATTTTCCACCGTTGCTATATTATACTACACTCCAGTAACTTTCAGTGTCCGATACCAGAATCTGGTCTTGTGAGTCCTCGGTCCGACTATCGGTCGATTGTTTTCGCCTCTAAATCGGAACGAGTGATGGCAAAACGTATACACGGGCGATCCGCGAGATCGCCGAGTCCAAGTAGTAAACGAAAAATACCGAACGATCGCGAAACGGATAGTAAACGTCGTCGGCCGGACCTGCGAGCGACGCGCGCCGATGACGAACGATCTCGACGACTGGATTCGTTTTACACTTTCACGTCGACGACGCCCGACGCGTTAGCCGTTATCTACATCCACCCTGTACGTGTGTACTCGCCGGAATTCCGTCGCAAATCCGCGGCGAGCTTCCCTCCGCCCATCTACCCCTCATAAATCCCCGGAACACACCTGACCGCGAAGAATTAGAGCTCTACGGTCCGGCTAAGCCGAGCTCATCATTTGCGCAGCACGTACGTCTGATCATCGACCAGGGAGATAAAGGGTAAAAAAAAAAAAAAACCTATAAATCTCGCGCAAAAGAACACATAAGACAGAGTGACCCGGGGGAGGAAGTGGTGAAAAAAAAATAACGACCAGAGACTTCCCACACCCCCTCTCTCGACGACGAAGCGTTCGCTATTTTAAGAATAGTCGACGACGCCGTTATCCGAAAACCGGACCGCGAAATAATGTTTGTTTTTTTTTTCGCCCGCCACCGAGCGTTTTACCACGAAATAACGTTCGATAAACGAAATTATAATGTCACAACGTATCGTTATGTTATATTTTAATCCACAGAATATGATTATCTTACGAGACCAAGAGTTAAAACAATGTATTCTAAAATATTTCACTAATAGTTTTGTACATACCTGCAACAGTATCGATCACGTGTGAAAATTGTACTGCACGAGTTGACGTCTTCGCGGAATAAAAAAATAATTATGTCTCTGAAAATATGAACAGTTGACTCCGGTTGTCGTCGTTGTTGACAGTAGGTACTTGTGACGAGAGTTTAGATTAATAAGAAGACGACGACGATGCTTTGGAATTTCGCGCTCTCGAGATTTCAGGATTTTATCAAAATAAAAAAAAACAAATTAATTTCTCCATACGAGAAGCGTAAAGTATAGTTAAGTAACTGTCGCGATAACGGTCAGCGATAACGTGACCGATCACAGTTGTATATAAAGTTGATACGGTTCGGGCAAATAATAATCGTGGGAGGACAATAGAGTTTTACCTGAATTATTCGGCAGACTTGTCTCGAGATCTTTTGTTTTTCGTCAGTTACGATGCTGATCTGTGTGTTCGATAATCGGATACAATACGTTCGGAAGAATCTCCTCGCACAACAACGTTTGGAACGATGTTTTCCGCCATCATTATCGGATGATGATTTTTTATGTAATATGTATATGCTGTAGGTATACACAACAAACGTATTATCATATACAAACAAGCACACACTCGCAAACATTCACGTTAACAGTATGAATACTAATAAGAGTGGTTCACTTCATTAGGAGTTTACTGTGTGTGTGTGTGTGCGTGTACGCATAGGAGTAATATGGAGGGATAAAAGGTGACTGGACCTTTGTTTAACATTTTAAGAGAACAATGTCCCGTTTAATTTTTCTAAATTAAAAACTAATTGAAACTATCGAAAACGTTAAAATGCAACTTTTTGTATTTAGTAGTTGATTTTGATTCAGAAGAACATCATAATATATTATTTAGCACGAATTTTAATATTCATTTGAAAATATTAAAAATATAGTTCATTAAAAAAAAAATCAAAAAAAAAACAACGAATTTAATTATAATATGTAGAAATTGTATTTTATGATACGAAACGAATTTCGTGTTTTAAAACGTTGTTTTAGAGCGAGAAAAAAATTAAATTCACTTATTGATCCACTCACCCATGATTCTTATAACTTTTATGTCAAAACAATATTATTAACTGCAGTACAAATCGTATCTTACTAAAAAAAAAATAAATGTAATATATTATATAAATCAATAGGAATGATAGAACGCTAGAAAGAAATATTTCGAAAATTATACCGATTGGTTACGCGTTTAACTGAATAACGACCAATTTCAATTTACAACCGATGTAATTAGGTTTT